>JAVIAB010000139.1:105165899-105653399 GCA_032433765.1 Megaustenia siamemsis | reverse complement strand
AGTACAATATACTCCACTCCCCACCTCTCTGCAGATCAAGTAAACTTCACATAATATATATATATATATATATATATATATATATATATATATTTTGCAGTGGCTAGACTCATAGAAAGACCAGACAAGCTACATTTCAGCAAAAACCTTCATCAGGTACCAAACAAATCTATACAAAATAAAACATAAATCCAAGCCAGAAAACACGACTGGGTTTATGTGTTCATTTTGTACTGTTTACTTCTTATACCTGACGAAAGATTTCGCCGAAACGTTGTAGCTTGTTTTTTAATTAGATTAACTGCTCAATACCATTTTATTGCTATTTCTCAGCAGCTCTATTCTCGGTCCTGTGTGATGTTTGTACTTCTCTGCCAACAAGCTTCACACGGGCTGCACTTAAATAATTTGGTGAACTTCAAATGTCACCCTAACCTTGAAATCAATCTCCAGATGAGCTGCAAGTACAGCCTCAACTGCCTCAATGACTCGAGCAAATCTTGCCCACAGTCAGCCCACAACCCAACTGCTTCAATGACTCGAGCAAATCTTGCCCACAGTCAGCCACAACCCAACTGCTTCAATGACTCGAGCAAATCTTGCCCACAGTCAGCCCACAACCCAACTGCTTCAATGACTCGAGCAAATCTTGCCCACAGTCAGCCACAACCCAACTGCTTCAATGACTCGAGCAAATCTTGCCCACAGACAGCCCACAACCCAACTGCCTCAATGACTCGAGCAAATCTTGCCCACAGTCAGCCCACAACCCAACTGCCTCAATGACTCGAGCAAATCTTGCCCACAGTCAGCCCACAACCCAACTGCCTCAATGACTCGAGCAAATCTTGCCCACAGACAGCCCACAACCCAACTGCCTCAATGACTCGAGCAAATCTTGCCCACAGACAGCCCACAATCCAACTGCCTCAATGACTCGATAAATCTTGCCCACAGACAGCCCACAACCCAACTGCCTCAATGACTCGAGCAAATCTTGCCCACAGTCAGCCCACAACCCAACTGCTTCAATGACTCGAGCAAATCTTGCCCACAGACAGCCCACAATCCAACTGCCTCAATGACTCGAGCAAATCTTGCCCACAGACAGACCACAACCCAACTTCCCCAATGACTCGAGCAAATCTTGCCCACAGTCAGCCCACAACCCAACTGTAGCCACCATCTTGATGAGGCGCGGTTTTAGCTTCCCATAAAATAAGATCAAAGTTCGACTTTCGTCTGCCAAGTATCTACAAAAATGTGAACAGACGGCACGGCGCTGCATGAAAAGTTGCAATTAGGAAAGTTGTATGTTCACGATTAGAGATTGAAGGAACTTCACATCTGCTCACCTGTTGTTGGTACACATCTTGGGAGATTGGTTCACCTGCCGATCGTTTACAATTATATAACTGCACGCATCAAACACGCTCAGTGAAACACACACTACACACTCAATCAAACACACACAATACATTAAATAAAACACATACAACACACTCAATCAAACACATACTACACATTCAATAAAACACGCACAACACATTCAATAAAACAAACATAACACACTCAGTAAAACACACACTATAGACTCAATCAAACACATACTACACATTCAATAAAACACAGACAACACACTCAATCAAACACACTCAGAAAAACTCAAGCTACACACTTAGTTAAACAGACACTACCAACTCAAACACATTAGTCAATCAATCAAATACACATCACAATCAAACACACACCACGCACTCAATCAAACGCACACTAGTCACTCAATCAAACCCACACACACTAGTCACTCATATCCAACACACACTAGTCATATAATCAAACACACACTAGTCACTTAATCAAATACGACCTACACACTCAATCAAACACACGTTACACACTTAATCAAACACACACTACTCACTCAATCAAACACACACTACACATTCAATCAAACACACTAGTCACTCAATCAAACACACACTGCACAATCAATCAAACACACGTTACACACTCAGTCGAACACACACTACACACTTAATCAAACACACAGCACGCACTCAATCAAACGCACACTAGTCACTCAATCAAACCCACACACACACTAGTCACTCATATCCAACACACACTAGTCATATAATCAAACACACACTAGTCACTTAATCAAATACGACCTACACACTCAATCAAACACACGTTACACACTTAATCAAACACACACTACTCACTCAATCAAACACACGCTACACATTCAATCAAACACACTAGTCACTCAATCAAACACACACTGCACAATCAATCAAACACACGTTACACACTCAGTCGAACATACACTACACACTTAATCAAACACACACTACTCACTCAATCAAACACACACTACTCAATCAAACACGCAATAGTCGCTTAATCAAACACACGCTAGTCGCTCAATCAAACACACGTTACAAACTCAATCGAACACACACTTCTCAATCAAACACACACTAGTCGCTTAATCAAACACACGCTAGTCGCTCAATCAAACACACGTTACAAACTCAATCAAACACACACTACTCACTCAATCAAACACACGTTACACACTCAATCAAACACACGTTACACCCTCCATCAAACGCACGTTACACACTCAATCAAAAACACGTTACACACTCAATCAAACACACATTACACACTCCATCAAACACACATTACACACTCAAACGCACGTTACACTCTCAAACACACCTTACGCACTCAATCAAACACACGTTACACAATCAAACACACGTTACACACTCAATCAAACACACGTTACACACTCAATCAAACACACCTTACGCACTCCACCAAACACACGTTACACACTCCACCAAACACACGTTACACACTCAATCAAACACACGTTACACACTCAATCAAACACGCGTTACACACTCAGCCAAAGCACATCTACTCGCTAGAAATGACTGGTTCAAATGTCGCTGAATTAAGGAAGGTTGAACGTAGAATGAGGGGTGTGGGGGGTAACTGTGGTACCTCGAAATTCCAACTAACAAACTTCGAACGCTCCTAACTTCTGAAGGCGAACTTCGAGAGCATTTTGATTCGGAGTATCACAGGTGATTGTGGACTACGACAAAACACAACGTCTAGTTACCCTTCCACAGATTGGATGATTGGATGTGGCAAGTCACAGATTGGATGATTGGATGTGGCAAGTCACAGATTGGATGATTGGATGTGGCAAGTCACAGATTGGATGTGGCAAGTCACAGATTGGATGATTGGATGTGGCAAGTCACAGATTGGATGTGGCAAGTCACAGATTGGATGATTGGATGCGGCAAGTCACAGATTGGATGATTGGATGCCGCAAGTCACAGATTGGATGTGGCAAGTCACAGATTGGATGATTGGATGCCACAAGTCACAGATTGGATGCCGCGAAATTAATGGCCAGCGCAAAGCAATACCATCACGATTCCACAATGTTCTCTGATGTGAGTGCGCAACATGAGAGGTCTTCATCCTCTAGGGTTTCAAAATTAAAAGTAACTAAACAACAAATGTTGATTTCTTGCTTGAAATCTACAACTGACATATAACAATTCCTATAGAATGTTATCCTCTCATAACTTCCCAACACAGAATATCGCCATTGAAACCAAAACAAGTCTTCGCCGCAAAGCCCCAGTAACTGCTGCTATCACAACAGGTAAGAAACGCGGGAACAAAATATAAACAATCATTGTTAGCTGTGCTCTGGCCTCATCACTTCTTGCAAGCACACAGACAATCATTGTTAGCTGTTCTCTGGCCTCATCACTTCTTGCAAGCACACAGACAATCATTGTTAGCTGTGCTCTGGCCTCATCACTTCTTGCAAGCACACAGACAATCATTGTTAGCTGTGCTCTGGCCTCATCACTTCTTGCAAGCACACAGACAATCATTGTTAGCTGTGCTCTGGCCTCATCACTTCTTGCAAGCACACAGAAATCATTGTTAGCTGTGCTCTGGCCTCATCACTTCTTGCAAGCACACAGACAATCATTGTTAGCTGTGCTCTGGCCTCATCACTTCTTGCAAGCACACAGACAATCATTGTTAGCTGTGCTCTGGCCTCATCACTTCTTGCAAGCACACAGACAATCATTGTTAGCTGTGCTCTGGCCTCATCACTTCTTGCAAGCACACAGACAATCATTGTTAGCTGTGCTCTGGCCTCATCACTTCTTGCAAGCACACAGACATCACTGTCACTAGATGTAGACACAACCCACACAAGTTTTAATTAAACTTACGCACATTTTTTTCTAGATTCATCTCACCTTTCACCAGTCTTTTTATTTCTGACTCTTATCTCCTGACTCTCGTTTCCGCTGACTCTCGTTTCTGCTGTCTGTCTTCTTCTCGCTAATGAGCTTTCATCTTTTTCATCTAAATGTTTTTGCATCAAAATCGTTCTCTACCCCCTCCCTCTCTCTCCCTCTCCCTCTCTCTCTCAATCTCTCTCTCTCTCTCACACACATCAACCATATGTACAATATTTAAAGAAATATTCCTCACATCAACATCATATCTATAAATTAATCACAAGCTAACACAAGAACTGAGAGTGACAGAGAGAGACAGGGAGAGAGGTGAAACGGAAGTCGTCACAATTGGCGAAACAATGTTGGACGTGGCAGATCACATCAGATACCAATCTCTCTGATCAATGTTACGGAAAATAATTTCCGGTCAATATGGCGGATAGGCGGCGGGAACCGTTAAAGGCTGTGTCTGAAAAATGTTTCTTGTTGTAATTTCCTCATACTCCAAGTCCGGCTTGATGTCGGAGCTACTGAGTTAAGTGCTCTTTGCACACCGTGAGCTGTGCGTTTCATCCGTTTTGATCGTGTTTCGATAATTCGCTTGCTTACGATAAAAGGTGATATTGTATGACGGGGAACAGATGGCTGTGTTCACTTTCTGTACGGTTTCGCCTTATGTCTTTTGGCGTGTGCTGCGACTGTTATGATGGGGATTGCATGTACCTTTCTTTGTTTGGGAGATGAGGTATTAATTCGGATGATTCCACTGGCACGGGCGGTTGATGGATTTTAATTCGTTTGCAGTGATACCGGGACCTTCCATAACCACAACGGGAAATAATCACTTGGATGAAAATGTTCGGTTCATTCGAGTTGTTGGAATATGAGAGACTCTGTTGACGTGTTATACACAGTAGCTAGTTGCTGGAATATGAGAGACTCTGTTTACGTGTTAGACACAGCAGCTAGTTGTTGGAATATGAGAGACTCTGTTTACGTGTTAGACACAGTAGCTAGTTGCTGGAATATGAGAGACTCTGTTTACGTGTTAGACACAGCAGCTAGTTGTTGGAATATGAGAGACTCTGTTTACGTGTTAGACACAGTAGCTAGTTGCTGGAATATGAGAGACTCTGTTTACGTGTTAGACACAGTAGCTAGTTGTTGGAATATGAGAGACTCTGTTTACGTGTTAGACACAGTAGCTAGTTGTTGGAATATGAGAGACTCTGTTTACGTGTTAGACACAGTAGCTAGTTGCTGGAATATGAGAGACTCTGTTTACGTGTTAGACACAGCAGCTAGTTGTTGGAATATGAGAGACTCTGTTTACGTGTTAGACACAGTAGCTAGTTGCTGGAATATGAGAGACTCTGTTTACGTGTTAGACACAGCAGCTAGTTGTTGGAATATGAGAGACTCTGTTTACGTGTTAGACACAGTAGCTAGTTGCTGGAA
This sequence comes from Megaustenia siamemsis, assembly GCA_032433765.1. Taxonomy (NCBI): domain Eukaryota; kingdom Metazoa; phylum Mollusca; class Gastropoda; order Stylommatophora; family Ariophantidae; genus Megaustenia; species Megaustenia siamemsis. The sequence goes on along the minus strand of JAVIAB010000139.1, from coordinate 105,647,640 downwards.
TATGAGAGACTCTGTTTACGTGTTAGACACAGTAGCTAGTTGTTGGAATATGAGAGACTCTGTTTACGTGTTAGACACAGTAGCTAGTTGCTGGAATATGAGAGACTCTGTTTACGTGTTAGACACAGCAGCTAGTTGTTGGAATATGAGAGACTCTGTTTACGTGTTAGACACAGTAGCTAGTTGCTGGAATATGAGAGACTCTGTTTACGTGTTAGACACAGCAGCTAGTTGTTGGAATATGAGAGACTCTGTTTACGTGTTAGACACAGTAGCTAGTTGCTGGAATATGAGAGACTCTGTTTACGTGTTAGACACAGCAGCTAGTTGTTGGAATATGAGAGACTCTGTTTACGTGTTAGACACAGTAGCTAGTTGCTGGAATATGAGAGACTCTGTTTACGTGTTAGACACAGTAGCTAGTTGCTGGAGAGAAGACGGCATCGAAGCTGCGTCGTCCTGCTGGATAAAACAAGCAAATTGTGATGCACCAGGTTGTTGTGTAACCGATGTGAATGTTTTGTGTTACATTAGTAAAGATAGACATGTGAATGTAAGCTGGGAGCAAGTGTAATTCGCAATTTCCCTGTACATCAAATCTGCGTCATTGGACCCAAAGTGAGAAACATCTACCACTACACGTTCCCGCACGTTCCCGCTGGAAAAGTCACACACTTATATATAAACACATATACCGTTTTCCTTACTTTTCCTTTCTCTTACTCCACATTAATATAAAATCATTCTTCACTGCCCCCCCCCCCCCCACAATCTCATTCTTTGCTCTTTGCCTCTCGACTTCCTCTACATCCTCTGTCTCACAGACAAACACCAACACTGACTCTGACGCCAGCCTTGTACTCCAATCACTGATAAAAGACAATGCATTCTCACCTTATTACCCTCTAGATCAACATCTTGTGAACACCGTCTAGATCACCTTCTTATGAACACCACCTAGATCACCCTATCATGAACACCACCTAGATTACCCTATCATGAACACCACCTAGATCACCCTCTTATGAACGCTACCTATATTACCCTCTTATGAACACCACCTATATCACCCTCTTATGAACACCACCTATATCACCCTCTTATGAACACCACCTAGATTACCCTATCATGAACACCACCTAGATCACCCTATCATGAACACCACCTAGATCACCTTCTTATGAACGCCACATATATCACCCTCTTATGAACGGCACCTATATCACCCTCTTATGAACGCCACCTAGATCACCATCTCATGAACACCACCTAGATTACCCTATCATGAACACCACCTAGATCACCCTCTCATGAACACCAGCTAGATCACCTTCTTATGAACACCACCTAGATCACCCTATCATGAACACCGCCTAGATTACCCTATCATGAATGCCACCTGTATCATCCTATTATGAACACCACCTAGATTACCTTATCATGAACGCCACCAATATCATCCTCTCACGAACACCACCTAGATCACCCTATCATGAACATCGCCTAGATTACCCTATCATGAATGCCACCTGTATCATCCTCTTATGAACACCACCTAGATCACACTCTCATGAACACCACCTAGATTACCCTATCATGAACACCACCTAGGCTATCCTATCATGGACAGCTTCTACACCACCCTCTTATGAACACCGCCCAGACCATCATCTTGTGAACACCACCTACATCTTCCTCCTGAAGGTATTCACGGTTCACTTCAGCTGAGAACCTACAACCTGCAGCTTTTGGTGCCAAACCTCTCCGAGCGACTCTCGTGCCTGCACTTCCTGTCCGGTCATTGATTCAATGGGATCACGAAATTGTGTAAACAGGAACGATGCGAACTGAACGAGATAGGAACTTGTGATGTAGCAAGACTCTCATCACCTCGACCACCAGAAAACAATGTGGACGTTAAATAACTTCCGATGGTCGTTACAACCAAACCAAAAAAAATATATAATGAAAAGATATTGCTACTCCGGCATATCAGACAATTATTAGTACTAGTGTTTCTTCTTTCTTTCCTCATTTACCTTTCAGCGCTGAGGGAAGGTATAATTTGTCATCGTTTGCTTTTCTTTTCGTCTCAACTGCTGTGTGTTTCCTAGTGTTTCTAATATTCCGTCAATCCATCTTTTTTGTGGTCGGCCTTTGGGTCTGTTCTCGCAACTTTTATTGTAGGCTCGTTGTGTTGTGTTTTGATCTCTCTGTCTTGTCACGTGGCCAAACCATTTTATCTGTTATTTCTTTATTTATTCTATGTCAGAAATTATTCCTAGTTTTTTTCTCAGTTCTTCATTTCTGATCTTATCTCTCAGACTATTTCCTGTCATTCGCCTAACACATTTCATTTCAGAAGAGGTTATTTTTCTTATTGTTCTTGCATCTAGGGTCCAGGTCTGGCATTGGTAGCACACGTTGGGATGAAGATTGTATTGTAGAGTGCCCGTTTTGCCTCTACAGTTATTTCCTTGTTGACAATAATGGTGGTAGCTGTCCAATGATTTGATAAGCTTTGTTGCATCCTGAGTTTATTTCTGCTGTTGTCACTAGACTTCCTAGATATTTAAATATCTTTTTGCGATATTCATGACTTCTGTTTTTTTGTTTTTTTTATGTTGACCTTCATGTTATATTGAGTGTCTATGCTGTTCAGTCTATTTAAGTCCCATCTAAGTAGGTCCGTGTCCCGTCTCCAAATAAAAACTCACTAATTACGATGAGTTGGCCAACTTACATATGTAGTCCGTGTAGGTAAGAAACAACATGAACTATTACTATTATTGTCATCATTATCAAGTGTCATGCCTTTGGGTAGAGAAGATGGAAATGACAAATAACGTCACTAACACAGAATCATGGAAATGTGCCAGTCAAACACCAGTGGATAAAGAGATATGGCGAAGACGATGGCGCTGGATAGGACACACACTACGGAAGCCAAATGAGAGTATTACAAAACAGGCCCTTTTTGGATTCCCCAAAGGTAGATGATAATGATGATGATGATAATGATGATAATGATGATGATAATGATGATGTTGATAATGTTGATAATGATGATGATAATGATGATGCTAATGATGATAATGCTGATGTTGGTGATGTTGATGATGGTGATGATAATGATGATAATGATGATGATGTTGATGATGTTGATAATGTTGATAATGTTGATAATGATGATAATGATGATAATGATGATGATTATGATTATAATGATGATGCTGATAATGTTGATAATGATGATGATTTTGATAGTGATAATGATGATAATGATGATGTTGGTGATGTTGATGATGATGATGATAATGTTGATAATGATAATAATGATGATGATGATGATGATAATGATGATGATTATGATGATAATGATGATGTTGATAATGTTTAAAATGATGATGATTATGATGGTGATAATGATGATAATAATGATGATGATAATGCTGATGTAGGTGATGTTGATGATGGTGATGATAATGATGATGATGATAATGTTGATAATGATTATAATGATTATGATGATAATAATGATGATAATTATGATGATAATGATGATGTTGATAATGATGATGATTATGGTGGTGATAATGATGATAATGATGATGTTAATGATGGTGATGATAATGATGATGATGACAATGTTGATAATGATGATAATGATGATATTGATGCTAATGATGATGATTATGATGATGTTGATAATGTTTATAATGATGATGATTAAGATGGTGATAATGATGATAATGATGGTGTTGATAATGTTGATAATGTTGATAATGATGATAATGTTGATAATGATGATAAAGATGATGATGATGACGATGATAATGTTGATGATGATATTGATGATGATAATGATGATGTTGATGATGATGATAATGATGATAATGATGATGATGTTGATAATGATGATAATGTTGATAATGATGATAATGATGATAATGTTGATATCGATGCTAATGATGATGATTGTGATGATAATGATGATGTTGATAATGTTTATACTGATGATGATCAAGATAGTGATAATGATGATAATGATTATGTTGATAATGTTGATAATGATGATAATGTTGATAATTATTATAAAGATGATGATGATAATGTTGATGATTATGATATTGATGATGATAATGATGATGTTGATGATGTTGATGATAATGATGATAATGATAATAATGATTATAATGATGATGGTGAGGGTGGTGTTGATAATGATGATAATGTTGATAATGATGATGATGTTGATAATGATGGTGATGATAATGATGATAAAGATGATGTTGATGATGATGATGATAATTATGATAATGATGATAACGATGATAATGATGATGATGATTATCATGATGATGATGATTATCATGATGATGTTGATGATGGTTATGATAATGATGATAATGTTGATAATGATGATGGTGAGGGTGATGTTGATAATGATGATAATGTTGATGATGATCGTGATGTTGATAATGATGATGATGATAATGATGATGATGATAATGTTGATAATGATGATGATGTTGATGATGATAATGTCGATAATGAGGATGTTGTTGATGATGATAATGTTGATAATGATGATAACGATGATAATGATTATTTTAATAATGATGATGATGGTTATGATGATGATAATGATGATGATAATTATTTTAATGATGATGATGATGATGGTTATGGTGATGATAATGATGATGATAATGATGATAATGATGATGTTGATATTGATGATGATAATGATGATAATGATGATGATAATGATGATGGTGATGATAATGTTGATAATGATGATGATGTTGGTGATGATAATGTCGATAATGATGATGTTGTTGATGATGATAATGTTGATAATGGTGATAATGATAAGGATGGTAATGATGATAATGATTATTTTAATGATGATGATGATGGTTATGATGATGATAATGATGATGATAATGATGTTGATATTGATTATGATAATGGTAATGACGATAATAATGATAATGATGATAATGATAATACTTTTGATAATGTTGATAATGATAATGGTGATGATAATGACGATAATGTTGAGAACGATGATGTTGATAATGGTGATAATAATGGTGTTAATGATGATGTTGATAATGATGATAATGATGATAATGATAATGATGATAATGATAATTATGGTGATAATAATGATGATAATAATAATAATTATGGTGATAATAATGATGATAATGATGATAATAATAATGATGATTATAATGATGATGATGATGATGGCGTTAATGGTGGTGATGATAAAAAGATGTCTGTGCAAAAAGAAATATGAAGTGGCACATACACATTCTAGCTCAGTGGTTAGTGAACTGGACACTAAATGACAAGAGGTAGGGTTCGATCCTAACCGACAGCTTCCGGGTTCACCCAGCCTTAAATGGGTACCAGATTTTTTTTCTGGGAAAGCAAAGCGGTACTGGCGTAATACCGACTACATTACCCCAAAATCGTGTGCTGCAGGTCTGTAAAAATTATGATCACTAACCCTATACGCCACTTGGTGTGAAGGGGGTACTTTACTTTACTTTTTTACAGATACATTCTACCTGTTATAGATGTGTATGTTAATGTGTGGGTGGGTGATAGAGAGAATGCTGGATGATGAAGATGAAGCGGGATGCTGGACCCAGGTAACTGGAGACATATAACAATAAATGGATATTGTTATAGAGGGACACTTCCGAGGCGATAATCACCGAAACAATTCAGTGGAACAGGTATGTTTACAGCACTCGGGAAAAAATGACAAATAATTAGCAACAGAAAAAAAACAACATATGGTCCGAAGCAGGATCGAACTAGTACTCCTTGGCACAGCGCCTAACCACGAATGTGGAACACGTTAGGCGCTGTGCCAAGAAGAGCAGGTTCGATCCTGCTTCGAGCTGTTTCTTGTCCTTTATTGTTGATTATTTCTGGATTTCCCTGGTTGTTGAGGCAAGAAACCGGGGGGAGCAAGAACCAGGTTAAAAAAAAAGAACCGGGTGAAAAAAGACACGAACCAGGTTAAATATAAACAAGAACCAGAACAAAAAACATGGACAAGGTTAAATGTCAGATAATTAAAACAAAAAGCAGGCTAAAAACAGAACCAGGTTACAAAAACCCTAACCGAGGTATATAAACATGAACCAAATGTGAGAAATGGTCGATGTGTGTGAAAGCTGAAATAAATGGTTTATTTGTGGGAGAGGAGGGTCAATGAGATTAGAAAACAACTGAAAGTTACACAGAAGTTGGAGTAAATGACAAGAAAGATGTCAGAAGTACAAGTGAGAACTATAGAAAATGTTTTGGTGGTTGGTTGCGTTCGCCCGATGACTAAAGTATTCTAGAGTGTCGTGGTAGACTAGAATATTGCTATTCATCCAGAAAATGTTTGAAGACTGTAGTAAGAGATAAGAAATAGTTTAAAAGAGAAAATAAAGTGGAAGGAAGTAGGAGTGAGGACAATCAAACAGCTGGAGTGAGGACAATCAAACAGCTGGAGTGAGGACAATCAAACAGCTGGATTGAGGACAATCAAACAGCTGGAGTGAGGACAATCAAACAGCTGAAGTGAGGACAATCAAACAGCTAGAGTGAGGACAATCAAACAGCTGAAGTGAGGACAATCAAACAGCTGGAGTGAGGACAATCAAACAGCTGGAGTGAGGACAATCAAACAGCTGGAGTGAGGACAATCAAACAGCTGGAGTGAGGACAATCAAACAGCTGGAGTGAGGACAATGAAAACAGCTGGAGTTAGGACAATCAAACAGCTGAAGTGAGGACAATCAAACAGCTGGAGTGCGGACAATCAAACAGCTGGAGTGAGGACAATAAAACAGCTGGAGTTAGGACAATCAAACAGCTGGAGTGAGGACAATCAAACAGCTGAAGTGAGGACATTAAAACAGCTGAAGTGAGGACAATCAAACAGCTGAAGTGAGGACAATCACACAGCTGGAGTGAGGACAATCAAACAGCTGGAGTGAGGACAATCAAACAGCTGAAGTGAGGACAATCACACAGCTGGAGTGAGGACAATCAAACAGCTGAAGTGAGGACAATCAAACAGCTGGAGTGCGGACAATAAAACAGCTGGAGTGAGGACAATAATACAGCTGAAGTGCGGACAATCAGACAGCTGGTGTGAGAGAAAGTGTGGGTCTAGAAATAGGTTATGACGGTGGGAAAAGATAGCATGGTTAAGATAATTGTTGAAAGTGATAAGAAACAGAAGTTTATTGAATGTGACAAGAAACAAACAGAAGTTTGAAGAATAATGGGGCGTATAGTAAAACAAGTGGAAGTACAAAAATGTAGATGAAATAATGGGGCGTATAGTAAAACAAGTGGAAGTACAAAAATGTAGATGAAATAATGGGGCGTATAGTAAAACAAGTGGAAGTACAAAAATGTAGATGAAATAATGGGGCGTATAGTAAAACAAGTGGAAGTACAAAAATGTAGATGAAATAATGGGGCGTATAGTAAAACAAGTGGAAGTACAAAAATGTAGATGAAATAATGGGGCGTATAGTAAAGCAAGTGGAAGTACAAAAATGTAGATGAAATAATGGGGCGTATAGTAAAACAAGTGGAAGTACAAAAATGTAGATGAAATAATGGGGCGTATAGTAAAACAAGTGGAAGTACAAAAATGTAGATGAAATAATGGGGCGTATAGTAAAGCAAGTTGAAGTACAAAAATGTAGATGAAATAATGGGGCGTATAGTAAAGCAAGTGGAAGTACAAAAATGTAGATGAAATAATGGGGCACATAATAAAGCAAGTGGAAGTACAAAAATGTAGATGAAATAATGGGGCGTATAGTAAAGCAAGTGGAAGTACAAAAATGTAGATGAAATAATGGGGCGTATAGTAAAAACAAGTGGAAGTACAAAAATGTAGATGAAATAATGGGGCGTATAGTAAAGCAAGTGGAAGTGCAAAAATATAGATGAAATAATGGGGCGTATAGTAAAGCAAGTGGAAGTACAAAAATGTAGATGAAATAATGGGGCGTATAGTAAAGCAAGTGGAAGTAAAAAAAAGTAGATGAAATAATGGGGCGTATAGTAAAGCAAGTGGAAGTACAAAAATGTAGATGAAATAATGGGCGTATAGTAAAGCAAGTTGAAGTACAAAAATGTAGATGAAATAATGGGGCGTATAGTAAAGCAAGTGGAAGTACAAAAATGTAGATGAAATAATTGGACGTATAGTAAAGCAAGTGGAAGTACAAAAATGTAGATGAAATAATGGGGCGTATAGTAAAGCAAGTGGAAGTACAAAAATGTAGATGAAATAATTGGACGTATAGTAAAGCAAGTGGAGGTACAAAAATGTAGATGAAATAATGGGACGTATAGTAAAGCAAGTTGAAGTACAAAAATATAGATGAAATAATGGGGTGTATAGTAAAGCAAGTGGAAGTACAAAAATGTAGATGAAATAATGGGGCGTATAGTAAAGCAAGTGGAAGTACAAAAATGTAGATGAAATAATGGGGCGTATAGTAAAGCAAGTGGAAGTACAAAAATGTAGATGAAATAATGGGGCGTATAGTAAAGCAAGTTGAAGTACAAAAATGTAGATGAAATAATGGGGCGTATAGTAAAGCAAGTGGAAGTACAAAAATGTAGATGAAATAATGGGGCGTATAATAAAGCAAGTGGAAGTACAAAAATGTAGATGAAATAATGGGGCGTATAGTAAAGCAAGTGGAAGTACAAAAATGTAGATGAAATAATGGGGCGTATAGTAAAAACAAGTGGAAGTACAAAAATGTAGATGAAATAATGGGGCGTATAGTAAAGCAATCGAAGTGCAAAAATGTAGATGAAATAATGGGGCGTATAGTAAAGCAAGTGGAAGTACAAAAATGTAGATGAAATAATGGGGCGTATAGTAAAGCAAGTGGAAGTACAAAAATGTAGATGAAATAATGGGGCGTATAGTAAAGCAAGTGGAAGTACAAAAATGTAGATGAAATAATGGGGCGTATAGTAAAGCAAGTTGAAGTACAAAAATGTAGATGAAATAATGGGGCGTATAGTAAAGCAAGTGGAAGTACAAAAATGTAGATGAAATAATTGGACATATAGTAAAGCAAGTGGAAGTACAAAAATGTAGATGAAATAATGGGGCGTATAGTAAAGCAAGTGGAAGTACAAAAATGTAGATGAAATAATTGGACGTATAGTAAAGCAAGTGGAGGTACAAAAATGTAGATGAAATAATGGGACGTATAGTAAAGCAAGTTGAAGTACAAAAATGTAGATGAAATAATGGGGTGTATAGTAAAGCAAGTGGAAGTACAAAAATGTAGATGAAATAATGGGGCGTATAGTAAAGCAAGTGGAAGTACAAAAATGTAGATGAAATAATGGGGCGTATAGTAAAGCAAGTGGAAGTACAAAAATGTAGATGAAATAATGGGGCGTATAGTAAAGCATGTTGAAGTACAAAAATGTAGATGAAATAATGGGGCGTATAATAAAGCAAGTGGAAGTACAAAAATGTAGATGAAATAATGGGGCGTATAGTAAAGCAAGTGGAAGTACAAAAATGTAGATGAAATAATGGGGCGTATAGTAAAAACAAGTGGAAGTACAAAAATGTAGATGAAATAATGGGGCGTATAGTAAAGCAAGTTGAAGTACAAAAATGTAGATGAAATAATGGGGCGTATAGTAAAGCAAGTGGAAGTACAAAAATGTAGATGAAATAATGGGGCGTATAGTAAAGCAAGTGGAAGTACAAAAATGTAGATGAAATAATGGGGCGTATAGTAAAGCAAGTGGAAGTACAAAAATGTAGATGAAATAATGGGGCGTATAGTAAAGCAAGTGGAAGTACAAAAATGTAGATGAAATAATGGGGCGTATAGTAAAGCAAGTTGAAGTACAAAAATGTAGATGAAATAATGGAGCGTATAGTAAAGTAAGTGGAAGTACAAAAATGTAGATGAAATAATTGGACGTATAGTAAAGCAAGTGGAAGTACAAAAATGTAGATGAAATAATGGGGCGTATAGTAAAGCAAGTTGAAGTACAAAAATGTAGATGAAATAATGGGGCGTATAGTAAAGCAAGTTGAAGTACAAAAATGTAGATGAAATAATGGGGCGTATAGTAAAGCAAGTTGAAGTACAAAAATGTAGATGAAATTATTGGACGTATAGTGAAGAAAGTTGAAGTACAAAAATGTAGATGAAATAAATGGACGTATAGTAAAGCAGGTTGAAGTACAAAAATGTAGATGAAATAATGTGACGTATAGTAAAGCAGGTTGAAGTACAAAAATGTAGATGAAATAATGGGGTGTATAGTAAAGCAAGTTGAAGTACAAAAATGTAGATGAAATAATGGGACGTATAGTAAAGCAAGTTGAAGTACAAAAATGTAGATGAAATAATGGGGCGTATAGTAAAGCAAATTGAAGTACAAAAATGTAGATGAAATAATGGGGCGTATAGTAAAGCAAGTTGAAGTACAAAAATGTAGATGAAATAATGGGGCGTATAGTAAAGCAAGTTGAAGTACAAAAATGTAGATGAAATAATGGGGCGTATAGTAAAGCAAGTTGAAGTACAAAAATGTAGATGAAATAATGGGCGTATAGTAAAGCAAGTGGAAGTACAAAAATGTAGATGAAATAATGGGGCGTATAGTAAAGCAAGTGGAAGTACAAAAATGTAGATGAAATAATGGGGCGTATAGTAAAGCAAGTGGAAGTACAAAAATGTAGATGAAATAATTGGACGTATAGTAAAGCAAGTGGAAGTACAAAAATGTAGATGAAATAATGGGGCGTATAGTAAAGCAAGTTGAAGTACAAAAATGTAGATGAAATAATTGGACGTATAGTAAAGCAAGTTGAAGTACAAAATTGTAGATGAAATAATTGGACGTATAGTAAAGCAAGTTGAAGTACAAAAATGTAGATGAAATAATTGGACGTATAGTAAAGCAAGTTGAAGTACAAAAATGTAGATGAAATAATGGGACGTATAGTAAAGCAAGTTGAAGTACAAAAATGTAGATGAAATAATGGGGCGTATAGTAAAGCAAGTTGAAGTACAAAAATGTAGATGAAATTATGGGGCGTATAGTAAAGCAAGTTGAAGTACAAAGATGTAGATGAAATAATGGGGCGTATAGTAAAGCAAGTTGAAGTACAAAAATGTAGATGAAATAATGGGGCGTATAGTAAAGCAAGTTGAAGTACAAAAATGTAGATGAAATAATGGGGCGTATAGTAAAGCAAGTTGAAGTACAAAAATGTAGATGAAATAATGGGGCGTATAGTAAAGCAAGTTGAAGTACAAAAATGTAGATGAAATAATGGGGCGTATAGTAAAGCAAGTTGAAGTACAAAAATGTAGATGATATAATGGGGCGTATAGTAAAGCAAGTTGAAGTACAAAAATGTAGATGAAATAATGGGGCGTATAGTAAAGCAAGTTGAAGTACAAAAATGTAGATGAAATAATGGGGCGTATAGTAAAGCAAGTTGAAGTACAAAAATGTAGATGAAATAATGGGGCGTATAGTAAAGCAAGTTGAAGTACAAAAATGTAGATGAAATAATGGGGCGTATAGCAAAGCAAGTTGAAGTACAAAAATGTAGATGAAATAATGGGGCGTATAGCAAAGCAAGTTGAAGTACAAAAATGTAGATGAAATAATGGGGCGTATAGTAAAGCAAGTTGAAGTACAAAAATGTAGATGAAATAATGGGGCGTATAGTAAAGCAAGTTGAAGTACAAAAATGTAGATGAAATAATGGGGCGTATAGTAAAGCAAGTTGAAGTACAAAAATGTAGATGAAATAATTGGACGTATAGTAAAGCAAGTTGAAGTACAAAATTGTAGATGAAATAATTGGACGTATAGTAAAGCAAGTTGAAGTACAAAAATGTAGATGAAATAATGGGGCGTATAGTAAAGCAAGTTGAAGTACAAAAATGTAGATGAAATAATGGGGCGTATAGTAAAGCAAGTTGAAGTACAAAAATGTAGATGAAATAATGGGGCGTATAGTAAAGCAAGTTGAAGTACAAAAATGTAGATGAAATAATGGGGCGTATAGTAAAGCAAGTTGAAGTACAAAAATGTAGATGAAATAATGGGGCGTATAGTAAAGCAAGTTGAAGTACAAAAATGTAGATGAAATAATGGGGCGTATAGTAAAGCAAGTTGAAGTACAAAAATGTAGATGAAATAATGGGGCGTATAGTAAAGCAAGTTGAAGTACAAAAATGTAGATGAAATAATGGGGCGTATAGTAAAGCAAGTTGAAGTACAAAAATGTAGATGAAATAATGGGGCATATAGTAAAGCAAGTTGAAGTACAAAAATGTAGATGAAATAATGGGGCGTATAGTAAAGCAAGTTGAAGTACAAAAATGTAGATGAAATAATGTGGCGTATAGTAAAGCAAGTTGAAGTACAAAAATGTAGATGAAATAATGGGACGTATAGTAAAGCAAATGGAAGTACAAAAATGTAGATGAAATAATGGGGCATATAGTAAAGCAAGTTGAAGTACAAAAATGTAGATGAAATAATGGGACGTATAGTAAAGCAAGTTGAAGTACAAAAATGTAGATGAAATAATGGGGCGTATAGTAAAGCAAGTTGAAGTACAAAAATGTAGATGAAATTATTGGACGTATAGTAAAGCAAGTTGAAGTACAAAAATGTAGATGAAATAATTTGACGTATAGTAAAGCAAGTGGAAGTACAAAAATGTAGATGAAATAATGGGGCGTATAGTAAAGCAAGTTGAAGTACAAAAATGTAGATGAAATAATGGGACGTATAGTAAAGCAAGTTGAAGTACAAAAATGTAGATGAAATAATGGGGCGTATAGTAAAGCAAGTTGAAGTACAAAAATGTAGATGAAATAATGGGGCGTATAGTAAAGCAAGTTGAAGTACAAAGATGTAGATGAAATAATGGGGCGTATAGTAAAGCAAGTGGAAGTACAAAAATGTAGATGAAATAATGGGGCGTATAGTAAAGCAAGTTGAAGTACAAAAATGTAGATGAAATAATGGGGCGTATAGTAAAGCAAGTTGAAGTACAAAAATGTAGATGAAATAATGGGGCGTATAGTAAAGCAAGTTGAAGTACAAAAATGTAGATGAAATAATGGGGCGTATAGTAAAGCAAGTTGAAGTACAAAAATGTAGATGAAATAATGGGACGTATAGTAAAGCAAATGGAAGTACAAAAATGTAGATGAAATAATGGGGTGTATAGTAAAGCAAGTTGAAGTACAAAAATGTAGATGAAATAATGGGGCGTATAGTAAAGCAAGTTGAAGTACAAAAATGTAGATGAAATAATGGGGCGTATAGTAAAGCAAGTGGAAGTACAAAAATGTAGATGAAATAATGGGGCGTATAGTAAAGCAAGTTGAAGTACAAAAATGTAGATGAAATAATTGGACGTATAGTAAAGCAAGTTGAAGTACAAAATTGTAGATGAAATAATTGGACGTATAGTAAAGCAAGTTGAAGTACAAAAATGTAGATGAAATAATGGGGCGTATAGTAAAGCAAGTTGAAGTACAAAAATGTAGATGAAATAATGGGACGTATAGTAAAGCAAGTTGAAGTACAAAAATGTAGATGAAATAAAGGGGCGTATAGTAAAGCAAGTTGAAGTACAAAAATGTAGATGAAATAATGGGGCGTATAGTAAAGCAAGTTGAAGTACAAAAATGTAGATGAAATAATGGGGCGTATAGTAAAGCAAGTTGAAGTACAAAAATGTAGATGAAATAATGGGGCGTATAGCAAAGCAAGTTGAAGTACAAAAATGTAGATGAAATAATGGGGCGTATAGTAAAGCAAGTTGAAGTACAAAAATGTAGATGAAATAATGGGGCGTATAGTAAAGCAAGTTGAAGTACAAAAATGTAGATGAAATAATGGGGCGTATAGTAAAGCAAGTTGAAGTACAAAAATGTAGATGAAATAATGGGGCGTATAGTAAAGCAAGTTGAAGTACAAAAATGTAGATGAAATAATGGGACGTATAGTAAAGCAAATGGAAGTACAAAAATGTAGATGAAATAATGGGGCATATAGTAAAGCAAGTTGAAGTACAAAAATGTAGATGAAATAATGGGGCGTATAGTAAAGCAAGTGGAAGTACAAAAATGTAGATGAAATAATGGGGCGTATAGTAAAGCAAGTTGAAGTACAAAAATGTAGATGAAATTATTGGACGTATAGTAAAGCAAGTTGAAGTACAAAAATGTAGATGAAATAATTGGACGTATAGTAAAGCAAGTTGAAGTTACTAAATGAGTCATGAAGAAAAAACAAGGGAATGAAAAAAGTAGAGTTGAAAATAATGTGGCTGGTACAAACTAAAGTGTAGAGAGAAGGATTCGTAATAATGTTGCGATGAAATGGAAAAGATTGTTTGGGGGGAGGTAGGGGGGGGGGTTGAATCAAGAGCCATATAGAGTCCCCCCCTCCCAGCCAACACCACCTACTTCCCAGCAGGTACCTTCTTGGACACGCCCATGTTTAAGATGTAGTCAAGCACAGTCTCACGTCAGCCGTCAGAATGAGACACTTTCATACAACACGGTTGGAGAATCATGAACCGTTGAAGAGATGGGAGGGGCATCTCACAGGGTCGTAGCCACAGCGGTCCACAATGGCTACCGGCCCCCATTACAACAACAACAACAACAACAACAACACGAGCTTGAGGTATTTATGGAGTATGTGCTAGCCTCGTTTTCATTGATCTACAATATGAGTACATTTATATTTCCCTGTCAAAGATGTCACTTTTATTGACCTCCCCACAAATAAAAAACTCAGGTCACGCCACTGGCATGTACAGTATAGATGTACAGTATAGATGTACATTATAGATGTACAAAAGGCGTACCTCGACCGAGATAGTTTGTGCCAATTCTGTTCATCTTGTGCTAGTTTCTACATGCGACAACATCAAACGTGGACCCCAAAGATGTGTGGCTGTATGTGTGGCTGTATGTGTGGCTGTATGTGTTGGCAGTGTTTTTGGAGTATCATGAAATGGATGTTAGGTCCAGATGACAAGTCTTGGGTGGACTAGTCCAGATGACAAGTCTTGTGTGGACAAGTCCAGGTTACAAGTCTTGAATGGACAGGTCTAGATGACAAAACTAGATGACATATCTTGGATGGACAGGTCTAGATGACAAACCTAGATGACATATATTGAATGGACAGGTCTAGATGACAAAACTAGATGACATATCTTGGATGGACAGGTCTAGATGACAAACCTAGATGACATATCTTGGATGGACAGGTCTAGATGACAAAACTAGATGACATATCTTGGATGGACAGGTCTAGATGACAAATCTTGGATGGACAGGTCTAGATGAAAAGTTTTCAATGGATAATTCCAGATGACAAGTCTTGGGTGGAAAAGTTCAGATGACAATTTTTTGGGTGGACAGGTCCAGCATCTACAGTAGAACGGCGAAAATCAAGTTCTCCATCGTTACCTGTCGCATCCCACCACCCCATACATACTTGTGTGTGTGTGTGTGTACGTGCCTGCGTGTGTGTGAGAGAGATAGAGAGAGAGAAGCAACTTTGCTACAGTAACATACAAACGTGTACGCACAATTGTTGTAAAAGTCTTCTACCGCATACTAATGGTAGCCATCAGTGGTGATGAATGCCCAAACTTGGTGATTATCAAGATTCATTCTTTAAAATTTCATGCCTAGCGATAAAACAAGATTCAGTCTTTAACATGTAAAATCTAATAATACAACATTCACTTGGTTGTGAACACTGCTCTGCTAGAATAGCATCCATTCACTCGCTTCCGAATACTACTCCGCTAGAATGTCATCGATTTACTTGGTTGCGAACACTGCTCCGGTAGAATGTCATCCACTCACTTGGTTGAGAACTCTGCTCCGGTAGAATGTCATCCACTCACTTGGTTGAGAACTCTGCTCCGGTAGAATGTCATCCACTCACTTGGTTGAGAACTCTGCTCCGGTAGAATGTCATCCACTCACTTGGTTGAGAACACTGCTCCGGTAGAATGTCATCCACTCACTTGGTTGCGAACACTGCTCCGGTAGAATGTCATCCACTCACTTGGTTGCGAACACTGCTCTGCTAGAATGTCATCCACTCACTTGGTTGAGAACACTGCTCTGGTAGAATGTCATCCACTCACTTGGTTGAGAACTCTGCTCTGGTAGAATGTCATCCACTCACTTGGTTGCGAACACTGCTCCACTAGAATGTCATCCACTCACTTGGTTGCGAACACTGCTCTGGTAGAATGTCATCCACTCACTTGGTTGAGAACTCTGCTCTGGTAGAATGTCATCCACTCACTTGGTTGAGAACACTGCTCTGGTAGAATGTCATCCACTCACTTGGTTGAGAACTCTGCTCTGGTAGAATGTCATTCACTCACTTGGTTGCGAACACCTCTCCGCTAGAATGTCATCCATTCACTTGATTGCGAACACTGCTCCACTAGAATGTCATCCATTTACTTGAGCTCAACAATTGTTTGCTTTGGGTCTGGTGTCACAAAATGAAACCACTTCCGGGTTCTATTACTTTCCTTCCTCATTTGTCTACCAGCGTCGAAGGAGATATCATTTGTGCTTTTTTGCTCTTCTGTTGGTCTCCTCTACTGTTATGTTTCATTGTGTTTCTAATATTCCGTCAATCCATCTTTTTCGTGGTTCGTTTTAGGGTCTGGTGTTCTCGCAACGTTTATTAAAGGCTCTTTGTGTTGTGTTTTGTTCTTTCTGTCCTATCAGGTGGCCAAACCATTTTATCTGTTGTTTCTTCAAGTATTCTATGGCCGGAATTGTTCCTAGCTTTTTTCTCAGTTCTTCATTTCTGATCTTATGTCTCAGACTGTTTCCTGTCATTCGTCTAACAAATGTCATATCAGCAGAGATTATTTTTCTTATTGTTCCAACATCTAAAGTCCAGGACTGGCATTGGTAGCACAACGTTGGGATGAAGATTGTATTGTAGAGTGCCCGTTTTACCTCTAGAGTTATTTCCTTGTTGGACAATAGTGGTGATAGCTGTCCAATGGTTTGACAAGCTTTATTGCATCTTAAGTATATTTCTTCTGCTCGTGAATTTTCATTTATCACTAGACTTCCTAGGTATTTAAAATTCTTTATTGGTTTTAGTTGTCTGCCTTCTATAGTTATGTTGATATTCTCTTTATCTTTTGCGATATTCATGACTTCTGATTTGTTGGTTTTTATTTTCGTGTTGCATTGAGCGTCTGTGCTGTTGAGTTTATTTAAGTGTTCTTGTAGGTCTTCTATTTTCCCATGTATTAGTTAGTGCCTGATCGTCTGAAAATAGAAGCTCGTTGATCTCCTGTCTCCGATGGGTTAGCTAACTTACATATGTAGTCCAGACAGGTAACAAACAATAGGGCAGATAGTATGCAACCTTGTCTTACTTTCACTTCCAGGAAATAATTTTAAGATTAAGCGAATGTGATACACTCAAGGTGTCTACACCCCAAAATGCTGCAAGATGTCTCAGATCGTAACTAAAATGTCATTTTTATATTAAAACAAGCAGCAGTGCAAGAGGCAAAACGGGCACTCTACAACACAATCTTCATCCCGACGTTGTGCTACCAATGTCAGACCTGGACCCTAGATACAGGAACAATAAGAAAAATAACCTCTACTGAGATGAAATGTGTTAGACGAATGACAAGAAACAGTCTGGGAGATAAGATCAGAAATGAAGAACATAGGAAAATAAAGCTAAGAATTCCCGCCTTAGAATACATAAAGAAACACTAGATACGATGGTTTAGTCACGTGACAAAACAGAAAGTTTGAAACACAAAACAACGAGCCTTCAATAAACATTGCGAGAACACCAGACTCAAGGGCCGACTACGAAAAAATTAGATTGACGGAATATTAGAAACACCAGGAAACAGCAGCAGAGGAGAACAGAAGCGCAGAATACAGAAAATGGTATCTCCTCTCGACGCTGAAAGGCAAATGAGGACGGAATGAAGAACTTAATTTGATGTCACTGACCGATAATCACAA
Source organism: Megaustenia siamemsis (assembly GCA_032433765.1). Taxonomy (NCBI): domain Eukaryota; kingdom Metazoa; phylum Mollusca; class Gastropoda; order Stylommatophora; family Ariophantidae; genus Megaustenia; species Megaustenia siamemsis. Next base: position 105,629,506 of record JAVIAB010000139.1, on the reverse strand, counting down.
CATTTGATATAACCACAATGTGTGGTAGACAGGGGCTCACTGAGTTGTCCACGGGAAGAAAACTGAATGCAGCCACATACGTCATGCAGCCACATACGTCATGCAGCCACATATGTCATGCAGCCTCATATGTCATGCAGCCACATATGTCGAGTTGCGAGGCATGGTCCCAGATTTAGTGCTGATCATGCACCCTACTCCACCGTTAAACGGTAGGCCTCCAGATTTACTAACGAATCCGGTATGTCACTCTAGGGCATTTGTCACTCTAGGGCTTTTGTCACTCTACGGCATTTGTCACTCTAGGGCATCTGTCACTCTAAGGCAATTATCACTCTAGGTCATTTGTCACTCTAAAGCAAATGTCACTCCAGGGCATATAGATCACTCTAGGTAGGACATATGTCACTCCAAGGCATATGTTACTCTAGAGCATATGCCAATCTAGGGTATATGCGTCACTCTGAGACATATGTGTCACTCTAGGGCATTTGTCACTCTAGGGTATATGCGTCACTCTGAGACGTATGTGTCACTCTAGGGCATTTGTCACTCTAGGGTATATGCGTCACTCTGAGAAATATGTCACACCAAGGCATATGCCACTCTAGGGTATATGCGTCACACTGAGACATGTGTCACTCTAGGGTATATGCGTCACTCTGGGACATGTGTCACTCCAAGGCATATGCCACTCTAGGGTATATGCGTCACTCTGAGACATGTGTCACTCTGAGACATGCGTCACTCTGAGACATGTGTCACTCTAGGGCATTTGCCACTGTATAGGGCATATTTGGAATCAATGACTCATAACTGATATCTTGAGATCACGGCCACCTTCCAGTTGTGGGTTTATACGAGGCTGTTTGAGCAAGAGAAAAATAAGGGAAGTCAATCCCACATGTCGTTCTGAAGTCGGATGTGTTTGGACGAAGGGTACAGATATCGCAAATTGTTGTATATATACGACACTATGCAAGTACGCTGAAGTAACGCCGTTTTAAGGACAATCAATGAAGGTTAGTGATAGTGGGGATAAGGCGAGAACAAGATCAAACGTAAACATTCATACTTGCCTGTGACCCATCACAATTTTCACGATTAACAAAAACTGAACTTATGATCACCACCTCAAAAATAACAGATTTTCTTTCATCACCACCTCAAAAATAACACATTTTCTTTGATCGCCACCTCAAAAATAACACATTTTCTTTGATCGCCACATCAAGAAACACATTTTCTTTGATCACCACATCAAGAAACACATTTTCTTTCATCACCACATCAAGAAACACATTTTCTTTCATCACCACATCAAGAAACACATTTTCTTTCATCACCACATCAAGAAACACATTTTCTTTCATCACCACATCAAGAAACACATTTTCTTTCATCACCACATCAAGAAACACATTTTCTTTGATCACCACATCAAGAAACAAATTTTCTTTGATCGCCACATCAAGAAACACATTTTCTTTGATCACCACATCAAAAAACACATTTTCTTTGATCGCCACATCAAAAAACACATTTTATTTTATCACCACCTAAAAAAGGGAGCCGCGATAGCTCAGTGGGTAGTTAACTAGACTACAAAGGACAAGGGGTAGGGTTCTATCCCAACCGACGGCTTCCGGGTTCACCCAGCCTTAAATGGGTACCGGATTTTTTTCTGGGAAAGTAAAGCGGTACGAGCGTAATACCGACCACATTACCCCAAAAATCATGTGCTGAAGGTCTGTAAAATATATGGTCACTAACACCATACCCTATACGCCACTTGGCGTGACGGGGGTACTTTACTTTTTATTTTTTTTTTATCACCACATCAAGAAACACATTTTCTTTCATCACCACATCAAGAAACACATTTTCTTTGATCACCACATCAAGAAACACATTTTCTTTCATCACCACCTAAAAAACAACCGATTTTCTTTCATCACCACATCAAGAAACACATTTTCTTTCATCACCACATCAAGAAACACATTTTCTTTCATCACCACATCAAGAAACACATTTTCTTTCATCACCACATTATGAAACACATTTTCTTTGATCACCACATCAAGAAACACATTTTCTTTCATCACCACATCAAGAAACACATTTTCTTTCATCACCACATTATGAAACACATTTTCTTTGATCACCACATCAAGAAACACATTTTCTTTGATCACCACATCAAGAAACACATTTTCTTTGGTGATCACGCAGTTTAAGACTAGGTCACACTACATGACGTCATGTCACAGTTCTGGAGGCAAATGTGCCTCACAACAGTAGAGCTGGAAGCTATCAGCCACCCACATCGGTGATCGGTTAACCATCCAGACCCTACCCCACCTCTTCGCGGTGCCTCCAGAAACAGACTAACCTGTCCAGTCTTAAAAAGCCGAGTAGGGATCGCAAAGGAAGGCAACCCGGTACTCAAAAACAACATGCTAAAGTCGGATGTGTTGGGCCGAAGGCGTAAATATCACAGTTCTACAGCAGACTACAACACAAAATATCTACACCCACTTAACGTCATTGTAAGGGCGAATGACAACAATTAATTCATTTAAAAGTCATAACGTGAACGACAGAAAGAAAGACATTATCACAATTTCGATGATCACAGAACTTGATATCACACCGGAGAGGTCGATTTCCCGTAGAGCGGGGACCTCATAGAGCGCATTTTTGGTTTAAATTGTAATACATGTAATATATTTTGTATATAACAGATGTGAGCTGAGGGTGCAATGTTTGCCTTGCTAGTTGGCTGGCTACCTACGTCATCGTTTTAGATCACTGTCTGAAGGAGATCACTGTCTGAAGGAGATCACTGTCTGAAGGAGATCACTGTCTGAAGGAGATCACTGTCTGAAGGAGATCACTGTCTGAAGGCTACCGATCTATCCTCGCTGCCATGTTCCAACTCTCACATCAACCATTACTTGCAGTAACTAAAACCAGATTAACCAACTTGATGTCAAGTACCAACTCTCACATCAGCCATTACTTGCAGTAACTAAAACCAGATTAAACAACTAGATGTCAAGTACCAACTCTCACATCAGCCATTACTTGCAGTAACTAAAACCAGATTAACCAACTTGATGTCAAGTACCAACTCTCACATCAGCCATTACTTGCAGTAACTAAAACCAGATTAACCAACTTGATGTCAAGTACCAACTCTCACATCAGCCATTACTTGCAGTAACTAAAACCAGATTAAACAACTAGATGTCAAGTACCAACTCTCACATCAGCCATTACTTGCAGTAACTAAAACCAGATTAACCAACTTGATGTCAAGTACCAACTCTCACATCAGCCATTACTTGCAGTAACTAAAACCAGATTAACCAACTTGATGTCAAGTACCAACTCTCACATCAGCCATTACTTGCAGTAACTAAAACCAGATTAAACAACTAGATGTCAAGTACCAACTCTCACATCAGCCATTACTTGCAGTAACTAAAACCAGATTAAACAACTTGATGTCAAGTACCAACTCTCACATCAGCCATTACTTGCAGTAACTAAAACCAGATTAACCAACTTGATGTCAAGTACCAACTCTCACATCAGCCATTACTTGCAGTAACTAAAACCAGATTAAACAACTTGATGTCAAGTACCAACTCTCACATCAGCCATTACTTGCAGTGACTAAAACCAGATTAACCAACTTGAAGTCAAGTACCAACTCTCACATCAGCCATTACTTGCAGTAACTAAAACCAGATTAACCAACTTGATGTCAAGTACCAACTCTCACATCAGTCATTACTTGCAGTAACTAAAATCAGATTAACCAACTTGATGTCAAGTACCAACTCTCACATCAGCCATTACTTGCAGTGACTAAAACCAGATTAACCAACTTGATGTCAAGTACCAACTCTCACATCAGCCATTACTTGCAGTAACTAAAACCAGATTAACCAACTTGATGTCAAGTACCAACTCTCACATCAGCCATTACTTGCAGTAACTAAAACCAGATTAACCAACTTGATGTCAAGTACCAACTCTCACATCAGCCATTACTTGCAGTAACCAAAACCAGATTAACCAACTTGATGTCAAGTACCAACTCTCACATCAACCATTACTTGCAGTAACTAAAACCAGATTAAACAACTAGATGTCAAGTACCAACTCTCACATCAGCCATTACTTGCAGTGACTAAAACCAGATTAACCAACTTGATGTCAAGTACCAACTCTCACATCAGCCATTACTTGCAGTGACTAAAACCAGATTAAACAACTAGATGTCAAGAACCAACTCTCACATCAGCCATTACTTGCAGTAACTAAAACCAGATTAAACAACTTGATGTCAAGTACCAACTCTCACATCAACCATTACTTGCAGTAACTAAAACCAGATTAAACAACTTGATGTCAAGCACCAACCCTCACATCAGCCATTACTTGCAGTAACTAAAACCAGATTAAACAACTAGATGTCAAGTACCAACTCTCACATCAACCATTACTTGCAGTAACTAAAACCAGATTAAACAACTAGATGTCAAGTACCAACTCTCACATCAGCCATTACTTGCAGTAACTAAAACCAGATTAAACAACTAGATGTCAAGTACCAACTCTCACATCAGCCATTACTTGCAGTAACCAAAACCAGACTAAACAACTTGATGTCAAGTACCAGCTCTCACATCAACCATTACTTGCAGTAACTAAAACCAGATTAACCAACTATATGTCAAGTACCAACTCTCACATCAGCCATTACTTGCAGTAATCAAAACGAGATTAAACAACTAGATGTCAAGTACCAACTCTCACATCAGCCATTACTTGCAGTAACCAAAACCAGACTAAACAACTTGATGTCAAGTACCAACTCTCACATCAACCATTACTTGCAGTAACTAAAACCAGATTAACCAACTATATGTCACTTAGGCATACTACTCTATATCTGACATATTTTGTGTAAGTTCAATGTCACATCAACATAATTAAATAATAACAGCTTTATAAGCTGAAGAATTTATATTTTAATGAAGAATAGACCAACTGTTGTATAGTGACCAACGAGTGATAGAACAAACGTCACACATAATTGGTTGAACAGGTGTGACCTAGAAGTCTACGTAAAACTGGTACGACAAACAACAATCATAACATGAGTAAGGAATGTTGAAATATGAATTAGATGAGACAAGAGAAATAGACAATCTGCTGTTGAAATATGAATTAGATGAGACAAGAGAAATAGACAATCTGCTGTTGAAATATGAATTAGATGAGACAAGAGAAATAGACAATCTGCTGTTGAAATATGAATTAGACTAGATGAGACAAGAGAAATAGACAATCTGCTGTTGAAATATGAATTAGACTAGATGAGACAAGAGAAATAGACAATCTGCTGTTGAAATATGAATTAGATGAGACAAGAGAAATAGACAATCTGCTGTTGAAATATGAATTAGATGAGACTAGAGAAATAGACAATCTGCTTGAAAACGGTGGAGCAATATTGTTGTGAAGGAAGGTCCTCAAGATAAATTTTTAATAAATAAATTATAATCTGTTAAACAAGTGATTTCCCCTGATCGACCGCACGAATATCGCAACTGCTTCCAGATTGTGTGAGTTTACTTGTATTCTTTTCAACAAGGTTAAAGGTTAGGTTTGGGGTATCCTAACCCTGACCTAGGGCTCTTCTAATGGCAGATTTGAGAACAACCGAATAAAGTGCAGGGCTACGTTACTCCGAACAGAAATCATTGACGACGCTAAACTAAGACACTTTACCTTTTATTTAACCACATTCGGAAGATCATACAATTATTTGGAAGGTAGATGTGACTAGTTATAAATATAATGAGATTAACGTCATAAATATTAATGGCAGTAAAATATAGATAGCACAGTTAGTCTGAGTTAGCGTACAACGGTACATCATGCACAATAAAATAGGTGAAGACACTAATGACACATGTCTAACCGTGGCAGACTTACTGAACTCAAGCACGTGATGAAGTTGTTAAATTCACAGCAGAAATCTCGTAGATAAATCCGTTAGGAAAAATAAACTCTGGAGAACTGGTAGAACCGCGTTAAGGAAACAAAGTATAGCTACCGAGTTGGTACCTTAGGTCTTGAGGTAAGCTTGTGGCAGCACAGTGTGGTGGTCAGTTTGGGTACGCGCGCATTTTAGTTCTGGTAACAGTGTGGCAGAGAGTTCTGTCCCTTGTTCATTGACACGGAATGGGGCGCTGTGTGGGTTGTGGTGGCTGGCGGGGAGAGGTAACGGATGGGGGGGACACATTGTGTTTGGGAGTCCGTGTCAACAATAAAAAGTGGGAGCGACTGGGTACAAATGGAGAAACGACGGGACAGAGAGTAAAGAAAGGAGATTTAACGACCAGAAAAAGGTACCATAGTAATAAGGGGTCGAATATATTCATGGAGACCTTGGCAATCACTGAACCGTGGCCATCATTTGAGTCGTTTATCCACAGCTGGGCACGCTTGATGGGTCTCTCAAAGGTTGCTGCGAGGGGAGTTACGAGAGGCTGGTCTCAGATTGGAGGAGTGGAGGCATGACTGAGGGCTTATACACCACAGCAGCAGATAAGAATAGGTGTGATCTAGGCAGTAGTGAGGGGAGCTATAAGGCTGGATACCTTCAGTTTCTGTTATTTTCGTTTATAGCTCATTTCTGACAGTGGCTACACAAGACATTACAAAGTCTGCTATTGTTCTATATTTCTAGTGTTCTATTTATATCCTATTTATAACAGCAGCCTTATAGAGCATTATCTCTGAACGATCATATTCAGTCTCATAGAAAAATGATTTATCCGCCATTTATATTTTTAGCCTAAGCGAATTATTGTCAGCGCGTTTAATTACATACATATGTTGTTGTTCATAACTATTTCTTTCTCATAGAACTATTTCTCTCATGTTGATAATTCTTGTCTCTCATAGAACTATTTCTCTCATTTTGATAATTCTTGTCTCTCATAGAAATATTTCTCTCTTGTTGATAATTCGTGTCTCTCATAGAACTATTTCTCTCATGTTGATAATTCTTGTTTCTCATAGAAATATTTCTCTCATGTTGATAATTTGTGTCTGTCATAGAACTATCTCATAGAACTATTTCTTTATTGTTGATAATTCGTGTCTCTCATAGAAATATTTCTCTCATGTTGATAATTTGTGTCACTCATAGAACTATTTCTTTATTGTTGATAATTCGTGTCTCTCATAGAACTATTTCTCTCATGTTGATAATTCTTGTTTCTCATAGAAATATTTCTCTCATGTTGATAATTTGTGTCTGTCATAGAACTATCTCATAGAACTATTTCTTTATTGTTGATAATTCGTGTCTCTCATAGAAATATTTCTCTCATGTTGATAATTCGTGTCTCTCATAGAACTATTTCTCTCATGTTGATAATTCGTGTCTCTCATATTGTGATAATTCCTGTCTCATTCCTGGGAATCTATAGGTTGGAGAATAAAGACCGTATGCCTATGTCAGTGGCCGAGATGTTCGAGTCAGCGGTTTTATTTCTGCGCCGATAAAAACAAAATTTCCAATGATTGATTTGCCATCATTTCTTAACAAACAAAATACCTGGCACCCATCTAGGACAGGAGAAAGCGTGAAATCATCGGTCCTGCCTCTCGCCTTCAACGAATAATGTTCTCGGTCATGTTTACAACAATCGGAACAATCCAAATGACAGCTCGATGTAGGGTCGAACCCGTAGGCTTCGACACAGGGCCCTACCTCTAGAGACATGCATTACAACACACTGCCAACTAAGCAACATGGAAAGATTGATATCACTTGCAATGTCCTTGACGCATGTCGACTTGTGACTACAGGACTAGGTGACGACAACAATTGTATTGTCTTCTCTCTTGTTGTTTATTTGTAATTTTATTTTACCGAGTTTTGTAAGCATGTCTCCCAGAATGATGCATTGATCTGTCCCTCTCGGAAGTTTCCCTCTATAACAATATCTCTTTATTTGGATGTGTCTCCAGTCTAAACCACTGGCAGCCACTGTTTGTGCTGTAACTTTGTCTCCAGTCTAAACCACTGGCAGCCACTGTTCGTGCTGTAACTTTGTCTCCAGTCTAAACCACTGGCAGCCACTGTTCGTGCTGTAACTTTGTCTCCAGTCTAAACCACTGGCAGCCACTGTTCGTGCTGTAACTGTGTGTTCACAACGCAAGTATTTCATCTCTGCTCTGTCAGTAGCGTTTCTTGTCTTAATATACAGATATTTCATGTACCACTTCTTCCCCACCCCCCTCCTCTTTACGTACGTAACCCTGTGTTAGCTATACATACACATAAATAACATTACCATACCCCATTGGGGGGTGTGCTCGGTAGCTTAGTTGGGAAAACCACCCGACTGGACTACCGACCTTCGAACAACCCGTGTTCGATTCCCGCAGGAAGCAGTTTGAGTTGTAGTCGGGGTTGGAAAAAAAATACCCCCGCAGTCGACCCAGCCGTTGGCAGAAATGGGTACTAATGTATTACCCTGGGAAGGTGAGGAATGTCGCCTCGCATCGTGAGTTTCGATGGTTGAAGCGACACTATCTAGAAGTCTCCGAACATTTCTGGATCAGCGGTCGAGTACATATGGGAGGAAACTCGCGTGCTAAAGCGCCCGCTAAAGTCTCGCACTTGACCTTGACCTTTACCCTGCCATAATCGAACCTCATCGATACTACCTAGCCGTCGTTATTATAGCCTGGGAGGTGATCATGACATCATGTTCCACATCTTCTCTTGTCATCACTTGTGTCAGTTAATGTGATCATCACATCTTCTCTTGTCATCACTTGTGCCAGTTAATGTGATCATCACATCTTCTCTTGTCATCACTTGTGTCAGTTAATGTGATCATCACATCTTCCCTTGCCATCACTTGTATCAGTTAATGTGATCATCACATCTTCCCTTGTCATCACTTGTGTCAGTTAATGTGATCATCACATCTTCCCTTGCCATCACTTGTGTCAGTTAATGTGATCATCACATCTTCTCTTGTCATCACTTGTGTCAGTTAATGTGATCATCACATCTTCTCTTGTCATCACTTGTGTCAGTTAATGTGATCATCACATCTTCTCTTGTCATCACTTGTGTCAGTTAATGTGATCATCACATCTTCTCTTGTCATCACTTGTGTCAGTTAATGTGATCATCACATCTTCTCTTGTCATCACTTGTGTCAGTTAATGTGATCGTCACATCTTCTCTTGCCATCACTTGTGTCAGTTAATGTGATCGTCACATCTTCTCTTGCCATCACTTGTGTCAGTTAATGTGATCGTCACATCTTCTCTTGTCATCACTTGTGTCAGTTAATGTGATCATCACATCTTCTCTTGTCATCACTTGTGTCAGTTAATGTGATCGTCACATCTTCTCTTGTCATCACTTGTGTCAGTTAATGTGATCGTCACATCTTCTCTTGTCATCACTTGTGTCAGTTAATGTGATCGTCACATCTTCTCTTGTCATCACTTGTGTCAGTTAATGTGATCGTCACATCTTCTCTTGTCATCACTTGTGTCAGTTAATGTGATCATCACATCTTCCCTTGCCATCACTTGTGTCAGTTAATGTGATCATCACATCTTCTCTTGTCATCACTTGTGTCAGTTAATGTGATCGTCACATCTTCTCTTGTCATCACTTGTGTCAGTTAATGTGATCATCACATCTTCTCTTGTCATCACTTGTGTCAGTTAATGTGATCATCACATCTTCCCTTGTCATCACTTGTGTCAGTTAATGTGATCATCACATCTTCCCTTGTCATCACTTGTGTCAGTTAATGTGATCATCACATCTTCCCTTGTCATCACTTGTGTCAGTTAATGTGATCATCACATCTTCCCTTGTCATCACTTGTGTCAGTTAATGTGATCATCACATCTTCCCTTGCCATCACTTGTGTCAGTTAATGTGATCATCACATCTTCTCTTGTCATCACTTGTGTCAGTTAATGTGGTCGTCACATCTTCTCTTGTCATCACTTGTGTCAGTTAATGTGATCATCACATCTTCTCTTGTCATCACTTGTGTCAGTTAATGTGATCATCACATCTTCTCTTGTCATCACTTGTGTCAGTTAATGTGATCATCACATCTTCTCTTGTCATCACTTGTGTCAGTTAATGTGATCATCACATCTTCTCTTGTCATCACTTGTGTCAGTTAATGTGATCATCACATCTTCCCTTGCCATCACTTGTGTCAGTTAATGTGATCATCACATCTTCCCTTGTCATCACTTGTGTCAGTTAATGTGATCATCACATCTTCCCTTGCCATCACTTGTGTCAGTTAATGTGATCATCACATCATGTCTTGTCATCACTTGTGTCAGTTAATGTGATCATCACACCCTTGAACAGCCCCAAACAATTAATTATCTCATATTTGTTTTGTTCAGTAACTTCAGCTTTATTTTATTCCACGTTTTCCCACAACTTGACATTTAGAAAGAAATCATTTCTCCTTCCCCCCCCCCCCCCCCCCCGTACCACCATATTGATTCTGTATTAAAAGGCAGGATCCCTCACTGTCAGCTCCAGCTATTATTTGTTGCAAACAAATTTAATCTTTTTTAAAATACTTTAGCTTGCGTCACGTGGATATTATTTTATTTTTTTTTGTACATAGTCTATTACTTCAGCCTGGTTTTGATTGGTACAGTCTACAGAGCACATGAACGTTGTGTTTGTTGGAATGTGTTGTTCTTTTACAGTCTACAGAGCACATGAACGTTGTGTTTGTTGGAATGTGTTGTTCTTTTAGTCTACAGAGTACATGAACGTTGTGTTTGTTGGAATTTGTTGTTCTTTTACAGTCTACAGAGTACATGAACGTTGTGTTTGTTGGAATGTGTTGTTCTTTTACAGTCTATTTATTCATCCATGAGGTTTTTTTTGTTGTTTTTTTTCTTTTGTAAGGATTTTAATTGATGAAACACAAAGACACAATGAATTACCAAACTTAAAATTAAAAAAACAATGTCTTTTTTTGGTTTTAATGTTGGTAATTCATGATATCTTTGTTTTGGGGTTTTTTTTTTAAGGTTTTTAATTGATAATGTCTTTGTTTTGTTTTTTGTTTTAAGGTTGGTAATTGATGATTTCCTTTTTTTTGAGGTTTTTAATTGATAATGTCTTTTTTTTTGTTTAAAGGTTGGTAATTGCCACTTATTATTTCTTACTTTATGGCACATGGAGAACTTTTAAAACTAGTTATTTAATGAATATTTTTGCATTCATGGCACTCCTGAAGGTGACAACAGCGGTGGAATCATAACAGTGGTAAAATCATGACACCACTAGTAGGACCATAATAGCTGTAGAATCATGACACCACTAGTAGGACCATAATAGCTGTAGAATCATGACTACATCATTGGAAACATGACAACAGCGCTTGGACGTTATGTGGTCAGCGACTCATATCTGACTTTTGGCAACAGGATTAGTGAACAAGAACAGGTCAAGATCTTACACCTCACCTCTCCTCTGTAGCTCCTAAGACCATCTAACACATTTTCTTTTGTGATCACGCAGTTTAAGACTAGATCACACTACATGACGTTATGTCACAGTTCTGGAGGCAAATGTGCCTCACAACAGTAGAGCTGGAAGCTATCAGCCACCCACATCGGTGATCGGTGAACCATCCAGACCCTACTCCACCTCTTCGCGGTGCCTCCAGAGACAGACTAACCTGTCCAGTCTTGAAAAGCCGAGTAGGGATCGCAAAGGGAAGGCAGCCCGGTACTCAAAAACAATATGCTAAAGTCGGATGTGTTGGGCCGAAAGCGTAAATATCACAGTTCTACAGCAGACTACATCACAAGATATCTACACCCACTTAACGACATTGTAAAGGCGAATGACAACAATTCATTGCTTTAGAAGTCATAACGTGAACGACAGAAAGAAAGACATCACAATTTCGATGATCACAGAACTTGATATCACACCGGAGAGGTCGATTTCCCGGTCGCAAAAGTCATAGACGGATCGGATCAAATCAGAAAGGAACAAAGAAAAGAAAAGGCAAACCCGGTAACTGAGAAACGCCGTATTGAGACCGGATGTTCCATGCGCAAGAATACAGATATGGCATATCTAAAGCCGTTAACAACAAACGCAATTCTCTGCAATTGCTGACACATCGTGACTTGAAGAAACCAGTACGGCTAAGCCCATAATCGTTAATTGCCAGCCATTAAGCTGCTCTAACATACACCGTAAAGTTAAATGCCTTCTTGCTGTCACATTACCCAGCCGCCCTGACTTTCGCACAATCCAGCTAACAACATCACTCGAATTGGTCTATTTTAAATCCATGTGAGAGATGAGCAGTTATTTTGCTCGGGAGGGCCTCGGTGAGGACTAGCACGTTGGGTCCTCGTGCCCGTCGTAAAGCGGAAGCCAGGGATCGTGGCGAACAAATGACCGGTCCAAATCGTTAGGTCGCCGAGACTAAACGAGAACATGGCGTGTCATTATGTCGCCCCGATGCTCATGTTCTTTCAAGAGGAGGTGGGAGCGGTGATGATCATTGCCGGATTAAGACCGTTAGTGGCATTTACAAGATTTCACATCTCCCCCTCCCCCAAACCCCGTATGTATGTTATTGACATTAGAAACAATAATAAACAATAACATACACTTCTACAGATTGCACAAAATTGGCAGTAAGATGGAAGCTCATGTTTATTTGTGTCCACCTCATGTTTATGTGTGTCCACCTCATGTTTATTTGTGTCCACCTCATGTTTATTTGTGTCCACCTGATGTTTATGTGTGTCCACCTCATGTTTATTTGTGTCCACCTCATGTTTATGTGTGTCCACCTCATGTTTATGTGTGTCCACCTCATGTTTATTTGTGTCCACCTGATGTTTATTTGTGTCCACCTCATGTTTATTTGTGTCCACCTCATGTTTATTTGTGTCCACCTCATGTTTATTTGTGTCCACCTCATGTTTATTTGTGTCCACCTCATGTTTATTTGTGTCCACCTCATGTTTATGTGTGTCCACCTCATGTTTATTTGTGTCCACCTCATGTTTATTTGTGTCCACCTCATGTTTATGAGTGTCCACCTCATGTTTATTTGTGTCCACCTCATGTTTATTTGTGTCCACCTCATGTTTATGTGTGTCCACCTCATGTTTATTTGTGTCCACCTCATGTTTATGTGTGTCCACCTGATGTTTATTTGTGTCCACCTGATGTTTATTTGACAAGATTTCTCCTACTTTCTTTTAAAAATGGCAAAGTCTTTGCTGAGATCCTCAAAACTAATTTTATGTCACACAACAGCTTCTAGACTTAACAGATATGAGGCATCCAGCCTGACTTGCTATGTCACACAACAGCTTCTAGACTTAACAGATATGAGGCATCCAGCCTGACTTGCTATGTCACACAACAGCTTCTAGACCTAACTGATATGAGGCATCCAGCCTGACTTGTTATGTCACACAACAGCTTCTAGACTTAACAGATATGAGGCATCCAGCCTGACTTGCTATGTCACACAACAGCTTCTAGACTTAACAGATATGAGGCATCCAGCCTGACTTGCCATGTCACACAACAGCTTCTAGACCTAACTGATATGAGGCATCCAGCCTGACTTGCCATGTCACACAACAGCTTCTAGACCTAACTGATATGAGGCATCCAGCCTGACTTGCTATGTCACACAACAGCTTCTAGACTTAACAGATATGAAGCATCCAGCCTGACTTGCTATGTCACACAACAGCTTCTAGACTTAACAGATATGAGGCATCCAGCCTGACTTGCTATGTCACACAACAGCTTCTAGACTTAACAGATATGAGGCATCCAGCCTGACTTGCTATGTCACACAACAGCTTCTAGACTTAACAGATATGAGGCATCCAGCCTGACTTGCCATGTCACACAACAGATTCTAGACCTAACTGATATGAGGCATCCAGCCTGACTTGCCATGTCACACAACAGCTTCTAGACCTAACTGATATGAGGCATCCAGCCTGACTTGCTATGTCACACAACAGCTTCTATACTTAACAGATATGAAGCATCCAGCCTGACTTGCCATGTCACACAACAGATTCTAGACCTAACTGATATGAGGCATCCAGCCTGACTTGCCATGTCACACAACAGCTTCTAGACCTAATTGATATGAGGCATCCAGCCTGACTTGCTATGTCACACAACAGCTTCTAGACTTAACAGATATGAAGCATCCAGCCTGACTTGTTATGTCACACAACAGCTTCTAGACTTAACAGATATGAGGCATCCAGCCTGACTTGCTATGTCACACAACAGCTTCTAGACTTAACTGATATGAAGCATCCAGCCTGACTTGCTATGTCACACATCAGCTTCTAGACTTAACTGATATGAAGCATCCAGCCTGACTTGCTATGTCACACAACAGCTTCTAGACTTAACAGATATGAGGCATCCAGCCTGACTTGCTATGTCACACATCAGCTTCTAGACTTAACAGATATGAGGCATCCAGCCTGACTTGCTATGTCACACATCAGCTTCTAGACTTAACTGATATGAGGCATCCAGCCTGACTTGCTATGTCACACATCAGCTTCTAGACTTAACATATATGAGGCATCCAGCCTGACTTGCTATGTCACACATCAGCTTCTAGACTTAACTGATATGAAGCATCCAGCCTGACTTGCTATGTCACACATCAGCTTCTAGACTTAACATATATGAAGCATCCAGCCTGGATTGTTCGATTCCATGACCCCCTGGCGGAGGTCTGCTCTCACTGAGTGCTGCTCTTGTTGTTGTATATATCTGTATGTCATTTGTTTTTTTTTTAATTTAATGCGTGGGGCCTCTTTGTGGTGCCCCCTTTCCTTGATGCCCTAAGCACGTGCTTATTTTGCTGAATGAGTAATCCACCCTTAATCATGATGATGATGATATAGAAGGAGAGGGGAGAGGTGACAAAGAAGAATTAGAAGATGAAGAATATGATGAGAGAAATAGGAAGAAAAATATAGAGATATAAAGAGGTGTGGGAAGCTGAGAAGGTGCATCAACATTAGAAAAATGGAATCATTAAGATCCCAAAAAGGGCAATCACAGAGATAATAACTACTGGAGAGGCGTGATACTTTTGTCAGTTGCCTCAAAGTTATTCTGCAAAATCATCATGAATAGAATAAAGAATTCAATAGATACAGTAATGCGTGAAGAACAGGATGGGTTTAGAAAGGGGAGAACCTGTCTTGACCACATTTTCACTCTACGACTTATATGGGAGGAACACATTGAAAAGCAAAAACCTTTTGTACTTAACTTCATCGACTTCAAAAAAGCATTTGACAGTATTCATAGAGATTCTTTGTGGAAAATTCTGAAGCAATATGGCTTACCATCAAAAATCATAAATATTATTAAAGACATGTATGATGGTTACACATGTGCAGTTCGAACAGAGGAAGGACTGAGCGAATGTTTTCCAATAGAAACTGGGGTTAAACAAGGATGTATTTTATCGCCCTTGTTATTTGGAATTGTTATGTACTTCATAATGAAGAAATTCTGCACTGATAACAAAGCATCGAATGGATACATGGAGGCCAGTTCGAGGACATCGACTTTGCTGATGACATAGACCTCATCAGCAGTCAGATAAAAACGACGACAATAATGGTGATAGCTGTCCAAGGATTGGATAAGCTTTGTTGCATCTTGAGTCTATTTCTGCTGGTTGTGAATTGCCCTTTATCACTGAACGTCCTAGTTTTTAAATTCCTCTACTTGTTTTAGTTGTCTGCTTTCTGTAGTTATGTTGATGTTCCGTTTCTCTTTTGTGATATTCATGACTTCTGTTTTGTTGATGTTGATTTTCATGTTGTATTTTGTGCCTGTGCTGTTTAAGTGTTCTTATATGTCTTCTATTATAGATGTATTGGTGCCTGATCATCTGCAAAAATAAAGCCCGTTGATCTCCTCTGTCTCTGATGGGTTGGCTAACCTACATATATAGTCCATATAAGTAATATACAGTAATAGGTGGGGGGAGGGGGGTAATATTATGCACCCCTGTCTTACACCTGATCTAACTATTAAGCGGTCTGTGTAGCCTGCTGCTGTTCTGACTGTGCAGTTGTTGTTGATGTACAGATTTTTAATTAGGTTGGTTAGATGTTGACTTACCCCCGTATGTTGTTAGTATCTCCCAATATTGTTCTCTGTTAGATGTTAACTTACCCCCGTATGTTGTTAGTATCTCCCAATATTGTTCTCTGTTAGATGTTAACTTACCCCCGTATGTTGTTAGTATCTCCCAATATTGTTCTCTGTTAGATGTTAACTTACCCCCGTATGTTGTTAGTATCTCCCAATATTGTTCTCTGTTGGATGTTGACTTACCCCTGTATGTTGTTAGTATCTCCCACAGTTGTTATCTATTTATATGTCATGTTTACATAAGTCTATAAATTGAAGTTTAGGGGGCGCCCATGGTTCTCTTGCCATCTACTAGTTGTCCGTAAAGTAGATGCTATGGTATGCAGCCATCTTTTATACGGTGTAAGTGGCCATTGTAAGAACATTCCTAATCTACTACCAAGTACATTCCTAATTTACCATCAAGAACATTACTAATCTACTACCAAGAACATTTACCATCAAGAACATTCCTAATCTACTACCAAGAACATTTACCATCAAGAACATTCCTAATCTACTACCAAGTACATTCCTAATTTACCATTAAGAACATTACTAATCTACTACCAAGAACATTTACCATCAAGAACATTACTAATCTACTACCAAGAACATTTACCATCAAGAACATTCCTAATCTACTACCAAGAACATTCCTAATTTACCATCAAGAACATTCCCAAACAAATTTTTATTTTGTACTTTTCCACGAACACAAAATGCATCATTTAGTTTCCCTAACCCTCCAGGATAGCCCCCCCCCCCTTCCCCCCGGTTTAAGAGATCTCATTTGGAATTCCCACAACATTCTGCTGCAAGGCTTCGCTTTGTCCACACATCATCTCGGTGGCATACACAATTGCTAAAGCGGATTCCAATGTGAATATTAGTTTGAGTTTGTACACTCGAGTTGTACACTCGAGTTGTGCACCCGAGTTGTACACCCGAGTTGTGCACCCGGGTTGTACACCCGAGTTGTGCACCCGAGTTGTGCACCGCTGTTCTCCGACATTAGAAACTTTAGTTCCTAATTAAAATATCGATACCTATCATGTGTAATCGTTCCTTAATTAGCCTTGACGATACCGATTATCTTTACAAATGTGAATTCTAATAAGTGCATTGAATGACAGACTGATATATTGACAATGTGAATTCTAATAAGTGCATT
Source organism: Megaustenia siamemsis (assembly GCA_032433765.1). Classification (NCBI taxonomy): domain Eukaryota; kingdom Metazoa; phylum Mollusca; class Gastropoda; order Stylommatophora; family Ariophantidae; genus Megaustenia; species Megaustenia siamemsis. The sequence continues at coordinate 105,612,032 of JAVIAB010000139.1, read as the reverse complement.
GAATGACAGACTGATATATTGACAATGTGAATTCTAATAAGTGCATTGAATGACAGACTGATATATTGACAATGTGAATTCTAATAAGTGCATTGAATGACAGACTGATATATTGACAATGTGAATTCTAATACGTGCATTGAATGACAGACTGATATATTGACAATGTGAATTCTAATAAGTGCATTGATTGAAGGGTTGTAATTCTTAATAATAAATAAATAAATTCACGGAAAGGTTGAATTTTAAAAATGTGAATTCTATTTTTTTTAAAACCTAGATTTGATGTTTTATGTTAATAATCAAAGATTCTACTAAGAATATTGACAATCAATATGAATTCTACTAAGAATATTGACAATCAATATGAATTCTACTAAGAATATTGACAATCAATATGAATTCTACTAAGAATATTGGCAATCAATATGAATTCTACTAAGAATATTGATTTAGAATTCTGCTATTTTTAACATGGACATTTGAAGGTCACTGTAGCTCATAATTCAACCCAAACATATTATCAACCCTTACCTACGTTTGTGAAAGCTGGGAAACAACAAAAGAGAGAAAACTAAACGCTTTTGAAGACAAATGGTTAAGAAAAATACTCTGTGTATAATGGATTGAATTCAAGGCTAATATAGAGATAAGAGAAATGGTCATGCAACCAACGATCTCATATACAATGGAATGAATTCAAGGCTAATATAGAGATAAGAGAAATGGTCATGCAACCAACGATCTCATCTACAATGGATTGAATTCAAGACTAATATAGAGATAAGAGAAATGGCCATTCAAACAACGATCTCATCTACAATGGAATGAATTCAAGGCTAATATAGAGATAAGAGAAATGGTCATGCAACCAACGATCTCATCTATAATGGAATGAATTCAAGACTAATATAGAGATAAGAGAAATGGTCATGCAACCAACGGTCTCATCTACAATGGAATGATTTCAAGACTAATATAGAGATAAGAGAAATGGTCATGCAACCAATGATCTCATCTACAATGGAATGAATTCAAGACTAATATAGAGATAAGAGAAATGGTCATGCAACCAACGATCTCATCTACAATGGAATGAATTCAAGACTAATATAGAGATAAGAGAAATGGCCATGCAACCAATGATCTCATCTACAATGGAATGAATTCAAGACTAATATAGAGATAAGAGAAATGGTCATGCAACCAACGATCTCATCTACAATTAGGAAGAGAAGATGGACAAATGTCCTAATGTCCTAATGTGTTGAGAAGAGACAACAAGAGAATCTCAAAATAGGCTCTTATATGAGAAACATCAGAATACAGATAATGAGGAAGACCTAGAGAGACACTAACAAGAACACTTATAAGAGAAGCAAAGTTGGCAGGCATAGACTCACTGATAAGATCGAACATTTCGCCATTAGAGATGGACAAACACTTCTGATGTGACGTCACGAGACACAGGGAGGATCAAGATCAAGTTAGATAATAAGAGTCACCATTGATTGTAGACATTGACTATAGACGTTGATTGTAGACGTTGATTGTAGACGTTGATTGTAGACGATGATTGTAGACGTTGATTGTAGACGTTGATTGTAGACATTGATTGTAGACGTTGATTGTAGACATTGATTGTAGACGTTGATTGTAGAAATTGATTGTAGAAATTGATTGTAGACGTTGATTGTAGACATTGATTGTAGACATTGATTGTAGACATTGATTGTAGACATTGATTGTAGACATTGATTGTAGACGTTGATTGTAGACGTTAATTGTAGACGTTGATTGTAGACATTGATTGTAGACGTTGATTGTAGACATTGATTGTAGACGTTGATTGTAGACGTTGGTTGTAGACGTTGATTGTAGACGTTGATTGTAGACGTTGATTGTAGACATTGATTGTAGACGTTGATTGTAGACGTTGGTTGTAGACGTTGATTGTAGACGTTGATTGTAGACATTGATTGTAGACGTTGATTGTAGACGTTGGTTGTAGACGTTGATTGTAGACGTTGATTGTAGACGTTGGTTGTAGACGTTGATTGTAGACGTTGGTTGTAGACGTTGATTGTAGACGTTGGTTGTAGACGTTGATTGTAGACGTTGATTGTAGACGTTGGTTGTAGACGTTGATTGTAGACGTTGATTGTAGACGTTGGTTGTAGACGTTGATTGTAGACGTTGGTTGTAGACGTTGATTGTAGACGTTGATTGTAGACGTTGGTTGTAGACGTTGATTGTAGACGTTGATTGTAGACGTTGGTTGTAGACGTTGGTTGTAGACGTTGATTGTAGACGTTGGTTGTAGACGTTGATTGTAGACGTTGATTGTAGACGTTGATTGTAGACGTTGGTTGTAGACGTTGATTGTAGACGTTGATTGTATACATTGATTGTAGACGTTGATTGTAGACGTTGATTGTAGACGTTGATTGTAGACATTGATTGTAGACGTTGATTGTAGACGTTGGTTGTAGACATTGATTGTAGACGTTGATTGTAGACGTTGGTTGTAGACATTGATTGTAGACGTTGATTGTAAACGTTGATTGTAGACATTGATTGTAGACTTTGGTTGTAGACGTTGATTGTAGACGTTGATTGTAGACGTTGGTTGTAGACATTGATTGTAGACTTTGATTGTACACATTGATGAGTGAAGCGGTGGTTGTAGACGTTGATTGTAGACGTTGATTGTAGACGTTGATTGTAGACGTTGGTTGTAGACGTTGGTTGTAGACGTTGGTTGTAGACGTTGATTGTAGACGTTGGTTGTAGACGTTGGTTGTAGTCGTCGATTGTAGACGTTTGTTGTAGACATTGGTTGTAGACGTTGGTTGTAGACGTCGATTGTAGACGTTGGTTGTAGCCGTTGGTTGTAGACGTTGCTTGTAGACGTTGGTTGTAGACGTTGGTTGTAGACGTCGATTGTAGACGTTGGTTGTAGACGTTGGTTGTAGACGTTGATTGTAGACGTTGGTTGTAGACGTTGATTGTAGACGTTGATTGTAGACGTTGGTTGTAGACGTTGGTTGTAGACATTCGTTGTAGACATTGGTTGTAGACGTTGATTGTTGACGTCGATTGTAGACATTGATTGTAGTCATTGATTGTAGACATTGATTGTAGACGTTCATTGTAGACGTTGATTGTAGACATTGGTTGTAGACATTGATTGTAGACATTGGTTGTAGACGTTGGTTGTAGACATTGATTGTAGACATCGATTGTAGACATTGATTGTAGACATTGATTGTAGACGTTGATTGTAGACATTGATTGTAGACATTGATTGTAGACATTGATTGTAGACATTGATTGTAGACATTGGTTGTAGACGTTGGTTGTAGACATTGGTTGTAGACGTTGATTGTATACATTGATTGTAGACGTTGATTGTAGACATTGATTGTAGACATTGATTGTATACATTGATTGTATACATTGATTGTAGACGTTAATTGTAGACATTGATTGTAGACGTTGATTGTATACATTGATTGTATACATTGATTGTAGACGTTAATTGTAGACATTGATTGTAGACATTGATTGTATACATTGATTGTAGACATTTATTGTAGACATTGATTGTAGACATTGCTTGTAGACGTTGATTGTAGACGTTGATTGTAGACATTGATTGTAGACATTGATTGTAGACACTCATTGTAGACATTGATTGTAGACGTTGGTTGTAGACATTGGTTGTAGACATTGATTGTAGACATTGGTTGTAGACGTTGGTTGTAGACATTGGTTGTAGTCGTTGATTGTATACATTGATTGTAGACGTTGATTGTAGACATTGATTGTAGACATTGATTGTATACATTGGTGTTAGACATTGATTGTAGACGTTGATTGTAGACATTGGTTGTAGACGTTGATTGCATACATTGATTGTAGACGTTGATTGTAGACATTGATTGTAGACATTGATTGTAGACGTTGATTGTAGACGTTGGTTGTAGACATTGATTGTAGACGTTGATTGTAGACATTGATTGTAGACATTGATTGTAGACGTCGATTGTAGACATTGGTTGTAGACATTGATTGTAGACATTGATTGTAGACGTTGATTGTAGACGTTGATTGTAGACGTTGATTGCAGACATTGATTGTAGACATTGGTTGTAGACATTGATTGTAGACGTCGATTGTAGACATTGGTTGTAGACATTGATTGTAGACGTCGATTGTAGACATTGATTGTAGACGTTGATTGTAGACGTTGATTGTAGACGTTGATTGTAGACGTTGATTGTAGACGTTGATTGTATACATTGATTGTAGACGTTGATTGTATACATTGATTGTAGACATTGAATGTAGACGTTGATTGTAGACATTGGTTGTAGACATTGATTGTAGACGTCGATTGTAGACATTGGTTGTAGACATTGATTGTAGACGTTGATTGTAGACGTTGATTATAGACGTTGATTGTAGACGTTGATTGTATACATTGATTGTAGACATTGGTTGTAGACATTGATTGTAGACGTCGATTGTAGACATTGGTTGTAGACATTGATTCTAGACATTGATTGTAGACGTTGATTATAGACGTTGATTGTAGACGTTGATTGTATACATTGATTGTAAAAGTTGATTGTAAACGTGGGAACAGATGGTCACTAGCAGCATGTTCCTAGCAATGCAAACCTTTACTTTCAGTTACCGAACTTGATTAGAAGATGTCATGATATTGATATTTTTTTGTTGATTCGTTAAAAATCAATGTGATGATTTTATATCAGAAAGGGTCACATTTATCAATTTTGAAATATTGATTCTTATAATTAGTATTGAACAAAAATATCAAAAGTATAAACATGATGTGTTCTAGAATATTCTGATGTCTGTGGTGTGTCGTGCACTTGAACCGCTTCATTAAAATATCAACATCAAAAATAAGTAGAATGTACATTTACCAGGACATCTTCAGTTGTACATGTAACAACTTTATATAGGTTACCACTAAACTGCTACATTATGATTAAAGCAAAGAGCCGTGTACAACAAGGAAAGGATTCCTACTACTAGAAGATGCCCAGAAATCCCGCCACAGTCAGTGCAGCATTAAATAGCACACGCAATACACAGGAACAATGGCACTAGCAGACATGTGTCCGAACTGGGAAAGATAAACAAGGAGTAGAGCATGTTCCAGGAACTGCCGTTTAGACGATGAGCATCAACACACCAGTACGTCGCATACAGGCATGGATGATAGATCGATGTTCAGTGGACTACAGAAGGCGTTATAAACAAACCGAATGCTGTTATATGAGACTAACCGCGGATACACTGATCCGCAATTGTTTGCTTTACTCTCAAAGGATCCTCGGTGGCTGAGTGGTTAGTGTGCTCCGTTATCATCAGAACGGTCTGGGTTCAGTCTCCATAAGTGGCAGATTTTTCTTTGGACCGACAAGGCTCCGGGGTTCACCCAGCCTCTAGAAATGGGTAGCAGAGATTTTTCTGGGAAGTAAAGGCGGCCTGACGTGATGCTGACCATGTCACCAAAAGATGTGCCGTGGTCATAGACAAATCTGGTCACTAACATACCCCATACGCCTACCAGGGCAGGGGAGGAAAGCTTCACTTGTTATTTTACACTAAAAGTGATACTGAAGTTACAGGAGTAGTCTTTCTGCGTTGATGAAGCGTCCTAGACCGTACGTTTACTGGGTTGATGAAGCGTCCTAGACCGTACGTTTACTGGGTTGATGAAGCGTCCTAGACCGTACGTTTACTGGGTTGATGAAGCGTCCTAGACCGTACGTTTACTGGGTTGATGAAGCGTCCTAGACCGTACGTTTACTGGGTTGATGAAGCGTCCTAGACCGTACGTTTACTGGGTTGATGAAGCGTCCTAGGCCGTACGTTTACTGGGTTGATGAAGCGTCCTAGGCCGTACGTTTACTGGGTTGATGAAGCGTCCTAGGCCGTACGTTTACTGGGTTGATGAAGCGTCCTAGACCGTACGTTTACTGGGTTGATGAAGCGTCCTAGACCGTACGTTTACTGGGTTGATGAAGCGTCCTAGACCGTACGTTTACTGGGTTGATGAAGCGTCCTAGACCGTACGTTTACTGGGTTGATGAAGCGTCCTAGACCGTACGTTTACTGGGTTGATGAAGCGTCCTAGACCGTACGTTTACTGGGTTGATGAAGCGTCCTAGACCGTACGTTTACTGGGTTGATGAAGCGTCCTAGACCGTACGTTTACTGGGTTGATGAAGCGTCCTAGACCGTACGTTTACTGGGTTGATGAAGCGTCCTAGACCGTACGTTTACTGGGTTGATGAAGCGTCCTAGACCGTACGTTTGCTGGTTGATGAAGCGTCATATGCCATACGTTTACTGGGTTGATGAAGCGTCCTAGACCGTACGTTTACTGGGTTGATGAAGCGTCCTATGCCGTACGTTTACTGGGTTGATGAAGCGTCCTAGACCCGTACGTTTACTGGGTTGATGAAGCGTCCTAGGCCGTACGTTTACTGGGTTGATGAAGCGTCCTAGGCCGTACGTTTACTGGGTTGATGAGCGTCCTAGACCGTACGTTTACTGGGTTGATGAAGCGTCCTAGGCCGTACGTTTACTGGGTTGATGAAGCGTCCTAGGCCGTACGTTTACTGGGTTGATGAAGCGTCCTAGACCGTACGTTTACTGGGTTGATGAAGCGTCCTAGACCGTACGTTTACTGGGTTGATGAAGCGTCCTAGGTCATACGTTTACTGGGTTCATGAAGCGTCCTAGGTCAATGAATTCTTGACTAATATAGAGATAAGAGAAATGGTCATGCTACCAACGATCTCATCTACAATGGAATTAATTCTAGACAAATATAGAGATAAGATAAATGGTCATGCAACCAACGATCTCATCTACAATGGAATGAATTCTAGACTAATATAGAGATAAGAGAAATGGCAACCAAAGATCTCATCTACAATGGAATGAATTCTAGTCTAATATAGAGATAAGAGAAATGGTCCTGCTACCAACGATCTCATCTACAATGGAATGAATTCAAGACTAATATAGAGATAAGAGAAATGGTCCTGCTACCAACGATCTCATCTACAATTAGGAAGAAAATGGACATGTTTCGAACATGTACTAATAAGAGACAAGGGAAATCCAAAACAGACTCTTCAATGAGAAACATCAGGATACAGAAAAAGAGAATAACATGGAGAGACACCAAAAAGAACACTTTTAAGAGAAGCAAAATAGGCAGGCACAGACTCACTAGATTAGACCGAACATCTCGCCAAAATAGAGATGGGGAAAACACAACAAGCCCTATGTGACGTCAGCAGGACTGGAAGGATGAAGATCAAGTGATTAATGGGTCACTCTCTGATATGACGTAATCACTTCTCAACCGCATATTTGATTATAATATCAGCTATTATTGATTATAATATCAGCTATTATTGATTATAATCAATGTGGATGTGCCTAATCGTAACCAGCCCCATTGCTAAGATGGGAAAGAGAACGACAACATAAGTGACAAACGGCAGAACGACAACATAAGTGACAAACGGCAGAACGACAACATAAGTGACAAACGGCAGAACGACAACATGACAAACGGCAGAACGACAACATAAGTGACAAACGGCAGAACGACAACATAAGTGACAAACGGCAGAACGACAACATAAGGACAAACGGCAGAACGACAACATAAGTGACAAACGGCTGTGAGATCATGGGGAAATATCCAAGATTTGAACATATCAAAATAGAGCAGTCACGAGTGAACGAGTTGAGAAAATGTACAAGAAGCGATGGACATACATAATGACTACCAGGACAAGGATCGAGGTGTAAGATTTGCCAAATTCTCCACCGGTACAACGTTTGTTTCTAACACCCCAACCTTTGACACACTTTTCTATCAATATAAACTTTGACACACTTCTCTATCAATATAATCTCTGACACACTTCTCTATCAATATAATCTCTGACACACTTCTCTACCAATATAACCTTTCACACACTTCTCTACCAATACTATCTTTGACACACTTCTCTATCAATATAATCTCTGACACACTTCTCTACCAATATAAACTTTGACACACTTCTCTACCAATACTATCTTTGACACACTTCTCTACCAATATAAACTTTGACACACTTCTCTACCAATACAAACTTTGACACACTTCTCTACCAATATAAACTTTGACACACTTCTCTACCAATACAAACTTTGACACACTTCTCTATCAATATAATCTCTGACACACTTCTCTACCAATATAATCTCTGACACACTTCTCTACCAATACAAACTTTAACACACTTCTCTACCAATACTATCTTTGACACACTTCTCTACCAATATAATCTCTGACACACTTCTCTACCAATACAAACTTTGACACACTTCTCTACCATACTATCTTTGACACACTTCTCTACCAATACTATCTTTGACACACTTCTCTACCAATACTATCTTTGACACACTTCTCTACCAATATAAACTTTGACACACTTCTCTACCATATAACCTTTGACACACTTCTCTACCAATACTATCTTTGACACACTTCTCTACCAATACTATCTTTGACACACTTCTCTACCAATATAAACTTTGACACACTTCTCTACCAATATAACCTTTGACACACTTCTCTACCAATATAACCTTTGACACACTTGTCTACCTCTACAATCTTGCTCGTTTTAACTGGCCATGATATTCTGGTCATTCTCCTTAACCCACATTTCAGTGGCCTCAAATTATTATGTTACGATTCGTGACCTTAAATTGACCTGACTATATCTCACGTGGTCTGACCACATGAAAGGTATATCGGCTGCAAAATCATATTTTTATATATGTCTAAAGTCAGATGTGTTGGTTTAAAAGTCGTAAATCCCGCAGCTCTCTTAAACAACGACACGACGCCACTCACGTCCTTGCAGGACGGACGAACCTGGCACAACGACCAGCGTTAGCGCGAACAAGCAACAAGTGTCACATTGTCCAATCGTTTTTCTGAGCATGTCGTCATCACGGCAATGACATGGCGGAACGATCAGTTACTGAGAATAGCACGTGCTGATAGACAGCTGACTACTCTTGTAAACATCAATGGGGTCTTGATATGTGTGTGCCACGTCTACGACAAATCATATATGACCGAGACTGGGTGGTCTGGAGATAAGACGACGGCCTGTGGACAGGAAGTTCCTGGGCTCGATTCCCACCACAGGAATGTCTGGTCAATGTCTGGTCACTGTCTGTCACTGTCTGGTCAATGTCTGGTCACTGTCTGGTCAATGTCTGGTCACTGTCTGGTCACTGTCTAGTCAATGTCTGGTCAATGTCTGGTCACTGTCTGGTCATGTCTGGTCACTGTCTGGTCAATGTCTGGTCACTGTCTGGTCACTGTCTGGTCACTGTCTGGTCAATAAATTTAGTCATCCATGGCGAAGACGGATGTGTCGGGCCGCAAGACGTTGATATTGCAGCTCTGCCGTAAACTAGCGACACAACACATCCACCTTCATGTGACGGATGAGCGCTAAGATGAAAGAAGAGACACGACCAAGAACGCCTCAGCGTCCTCGTGCGTCATGGAAGAGTCAACAGCTGTCACGGTGACATTCAATAAAGCATGAACATCGGAACAAAGTCTGGCAAGACTCGTATAGAGCACATCATGTGACGGTTAACAGGGGAGCCGTTACCTCGCTGTTTACCAAATTAGCAAGCCAGTATCGTTTCTACTGATAATTGGGACTTTCAGCCAACAGAGACAGAGTAAGATCGTTCACTGAGATCACATTATGTAGAGTGTATGATCTGTGAGCAAGAGAGATCACATTATGTAGAGTGTATGATCTGTCAGCAAGAGAGATCACATTATGTAGAGTTTATGATCTGTGAGCAAGAGAGATCACATTATGTAGAGTTTATGATCTGTGAGCAAGAGAGATCACATTATGTAGAGTTTATGATCTGTCAGCAAGAGAGATCACATTATGTAGAGTTTATGATCTGTGAGCAAGAGAGATCACATTATGTAGAGTGTATGATCTGTCAGCAAGAGAGATCACATTATGTAGAGTGTATGATCTGTCAGCAAGAGAGATCACATTATGTAGAGTGTATGATCTGTGAGCAAGAGAGATCACTTATGTAGAGTGTATGATCTGTGAGCAAGAGAGATCACATTATGTAGAGTGTATGATCTGTGAGCAAGAGAGATCACATTATGTAGAGTGTATGATCTGTGAGCAACAGACAACATTTTCTTTAGAGAACATCGTGCCACAAGGGCGAGGGTCAGAGAACGTTGAAATAGGAAGCAGCAAAAGGTGTCAGTGAATGTAGTAGGAAGTAGTAACAGGAGTCGGAGAATGTTGAATTGGGAAGTAGTAACAGGAGTCGGAGAATGTTGAATTGGGAAGTAGTAACAGGAGTCGGAGAATGTTGAATTGGGAAGTAGTAACAGGAGTCGGAGAATGTTGAATTGGGACAGGAGTCGAGAATGTTGAATTGGGAAGTAGTAACAGGAGTCGGAGAATGTTGAATTTGGAAGTAGTAACAGAGTCGGAGAATGTTGAATTGGGAAATAGTAACAGGAGTCGGAGAATGTTGAATTGGGAATAGTAACAATAAGTTGAATAAGATGATAGAAAAAAGATACAATAATCAAGAAAGTTCATCATTTATGACACAGATGTGTTCTCATAGAAGCACAAAGCAAGACATTATCACACAAGACACAACGAGTAAGACATTATCACACAAGACACAACGAGTAAGACACTATCACACAAGACACAACGAGTAAGACATTATCACACAAGACACAACAAGTAAGACATTATCGCACAAGACATACCAAGCAAGACATTATCACACAAGACACAACAAGTAAGACATTATCACACAAGACACAACAACAAGACATTATCACACAAGACACAACAAGCAAGACATTATCACACAAGACACAACAAGCAATACATTATCACACAAGACACAACAAGCATGACATTATCACACATGACACAACAAGCAAGACATTATCACACAAGACACAACAAGTAAACATTATCACACAAGACACAACAAGCAAGACATTATCACACAAGACATAACAAGCAAGACATTATCACACAAGACATAACGAGAAAGACATTATCACACAAGACATAACGAGAAAGACATTATCACACAAGACATAACGAGAAAGACATTATCACACAAGACACAACAAGCAAGACATTATCACACAAGACATAACGAGAAAGACATTATCACACAAGACATAACGAGAAAGACATTATCACACAAGACACAACAAGCAAGACATTATCACACAAGACATAACGAGAAAGACATTATCACACAACAAGCAAGACATCACACAAGACACAACAAGCAAGAACAAATCAACTGTTTATAAAGTTTGCTTACGGGAATAGTCCAGTCTGTTATTGTAATATCTAAGACCGGCATGACACCAACTATTGTCTTTCTTACCGATTTGGTCTCTCCGACACAGAATTTAGTCCCAGGTAAATGAATGACCTGCACTTGAAATCACTTCATGCACAAGCTCACTTCCCGAGACGAGTGCTAGTCCCATGTTTGATAAACACAACCAGAACCGCTCTGGTGGTTGTCCCCACAAAAAATGAAAATCAATAATTGTTGCAAAGTGTAGGGTAGGTTCTATGACTTGGCCAACACGTGAAGTTAAAATCCGTGAACACAAACTTCAATGATTATATACACGGTCTACTCACACACGCTGGCTCTAAACGATACGATCACAGGACAGGTTGAAGCGACCACATTTGCTCGTCACTGCAAAAATCCATCACAGGAGTTGTATCAGATTTATACCCTACCTGTGTTGGCGGAAAACCCCGCTAGACGGCAGGTGAACAAACCTCCAGTTATAAACACATCTCAGGTTTCACAGAGTACAACTCACGTCTGTACAGCACTAACAACCCTGGCTACACTATTAACGATCGTAAATTAAGTTCTCTATTTACCACAGCTTGTATTTGTACTATTGTATTTGATATCCACAGAGACTAATTTATCAACGTATTAATAGGAGCATGACTGACATAATATACCAAGCCGGAAGGAAATCAACACAATAGAGAAAGTATCAATACAAAGGATTGTTTATTTTTCTTTAATAATAACCTAAATTGTTTTATTTTTGAGATACACACGCATACAGAGACACATCCACGACTAATTAGTGGGAGAATCGCTTCTCTCGGTATATCACGTCTCTCATTTTCCTGCAACATTAGGAAGTGAGTGTAGGAGAGATGCCAGTCGAGTCTGGGAGATGCTGAACAAGTGGACGTGAAGGGGGCGGGTGGGTTCCACCACGGCGTTTGGCGCTTACTTGTGACGTCTTATGTTGTAGCTTGATATCTGCGAGGCTGCGCGTGTTTTCACTTGTTGCTGTTGAATTGGGATTTCCCTTCTTTCTGTTGCGGCACGACCCGGTCCACCGCAGTTTTATTGGGAAATTCCAAAGGTAATTTAAAAAATGGTGAAAGTTGTGTCGGTTCAGGGCAGCTCTCGTGAAAACAGTCGGACCAAGAATGGCGAGCGCTAGATGGAGGGCTAAGCAGGCCTGAGTGAGACTTAACGTTCAATATGTTACACCATAATAAGTTACGTTACGCTAAGCTACATTACATTGTATTACATTATCTGTTGTTATCTTGTTGTTATATGTTAGTATTATTAAACATTATTCTTTTATATGTTATGATGTTGTACCTTTAACCACGTTTATTGCGGTATAACAAGCGTGTTTTTGACATATGTGAAGCAACGAACGAGACTAGAAATGTTTGATCTCAGCAAACAACCACACACGTGGTGCTAAAGAAGCAACGCACACAGCAACACCAAGCAGAGGTTGGGAACAGCTGCCCACGCCATTAGCACGGTCATTCCACGTCATTTTACAGAAATACTTGGAGCGTTTGGCTTGTCTGCAGAGTGCAATACGACCACGTGACTACCAATGAAGAAACGTCATAATGGAGCGGCCATTTAAACACAGCAACAATCATCTCCACAAAACAACACTCAACATGTCATCGGTGTAGCTGACCTGTGCTGACCTCTTCTGTCATTTCCGAATTCACCCTTCATCTTCATCAACCTGGAGGTAGTTGGGACACCATTGGGACACCATTGAAAGACTTCATCAACCTGGAGGCAGTTAGGGCACCATAGAAAGACTTCATCAACCTGGAGGCAGTTAGGACACCATTGAAGACTTCATCAACCTGGAGGCAGTTAGGGCACCATAGAAAGACATCATCAACCTGGAGGCAGTTAGGACACCATTGAAAGACTTCATCAACCTGGAGGCAGTTAGGGCACCATAGAAAGACTTCATCAACCTGGAGGCAGTTAGGGCACCATAGAAAGACTTCATCAACCTGGAGGCAGTTAGGGCACCATAGAAAGACATCATCAACCTGGAGGCAGTTAGGGCACCATAGAAAGACATCATCAACCTGGAGGCAGTTAGGACACATTGAAAGACTTCATCAACCTGGAGGCAGTTAGGGCACCATAGAAAGACTTCATCAACCTGGAGGCAGTTAGGGCACCATAGAAAGACTTCATCAACCTGGAGGCAGTTAGGGCACCATAGAAAAACATCATCAACCTGGAGGCAGTTAGGGCACCATAGAAAGACTTCATCAACCTGGAGGCAGTTAGGGCACCATAGAAAGACTTCATCAACCTGGAGGCAGTTAGGGCACCATAGAAGACTTCATCAACCTGGAGGCAGTTAGGGCACCATAGAAAGACATCATCAACCTGGAGGCAGTTAGGGCACCATAGAAAGACTTCATCAACCTGGAGGCAGTTAGGGCACCATAGAAAGACTTCATCAACCTGGAGGCAGTTAGGGCACCATAGAAAGACTTCATCAACGTTCGAGTCGCTGGGGCATCACTGGTCGACTTCGTCAAAATTCTCCACTTCTTTCTATTTTCAGATCTTGTCATTTTTTGGGACTCTTCAAACCCGGAGCTTGTTCCATTCCTTGATGTTATCTTCCCATCTCTTCTTCTGTCTACCCCTAATTCTCACTCCACCCAGATCCTTGCAGAATTTGACCCCACCGCACTAATTCATGGGCATGTGACACTCCACCGATGGCTGACAGACAGACCACTCATTCAGTGGTTTGTTATCCGTCTTGCAGGTCGGTAGTTATGCAACTATTAAAGTCCCTTTTTATCTGTAGCAGCTAGATTGATATCGTTTCTTGTTTCGCCGGACATGTCCTAAGTAGTATACAAGGGTCAAACCGGTTGCATTTGACCCATAAATTAACAAAGATATAGCGCGTGCGCAAAGCGCCTATCGCGCGTGGCGCAGGGGGAGTTAACCGTGACCTCTCGTGTCGGTGACCCTGGAAGTGACCTGTTTATGTCTGGTGTGTGCTGACTTTGGAGTTCTTGATGTACTGGATCGATAGTGATAGGTTAGTAGATTATACAACATCAAAGAAAACAATAGCATTAAATATATAACAGAAATTAAAAGATATATTTATTATCTCAGTAGATATATAACATACAGTGGATATTATATAACATTACAAAAATATTTAGTACACTAAGTAAATATATAGTACAAGGATAACATTTATTTATAGCTATGTAGTTGTGCGTCTGCTTAGCTCTATGTAATAAATGAATCATAAGGGGCGAAACTGTTAGAGATCGCTGGTTAGTCTAAGCTGGTAGTGTAAAGAGTTAAATATCTAGAGGCATAGTCGAGACGTTATCATCAGCTACCTTTCTTTTTATATAGAAATAGGAAAGAGCATTTCTTGTTTGATTGTAGGAAAATATAGAATTATTTAAGACTTTGAAACCTACATTTTTCCAACCCTTAGCCTTTTGCGTAGCGAGAACCTCTAAAAACATATCGTTATCTAATTTGTTGTGTTGCTTACTTAGCCCTTTACAACTGATTTTATCGTAATCCCCACTACAATGGTACGTCTTACTACATAAGCTAACAACAGCTGTCCCTACGTACTCTAATTTAAAAAGACCTGGCGTTCGTTTGGTGTATGCTTTAACACCATTACAGTTTATACAGTCTGTCTTGCTAACATGCTCCCCGCAAAACTCAGCAGGAAACCAGTCTTTATATTCTCTATTAAATTCATCCTGCATACCTGACTTAACTATGTCCTCTAACTTAGGTGCACTTAAAGCCTATTTCAGTCATCTTTTTAAACCGGGAATTATTTATCATTTTCGATATCTCATCCCCCTGAACGTACGAGATAGCGCTATGTTGGCCTTATTGGTTACAGTCTTCCCGTAGGCTGAGTTTTGTAAGTTTTTAAGAGAGGGAGCCCTTGTTCGAGTTGTTTGGAAAAAAAAGCATGTGAGATACACACCTACGTAACCGAGGATGCCAAAGTCCCAGTTGAAGTTATGTGGGAATGTGAGTGGCAGGCTCTGAAAAAGTCTGAACCAACCATTGGGGTGTTCCTTTCTAAGCCATCCCTCGAGCTAGGCTCTCTTACTCTCAAGAAAGCCCCCTCTCAGTGATAAACAGATTCTGAATTCTGTTTCAGATGGGACGTGTTTTGGTCTAGTGGAATGTGATCTACACGTCCCCGACCGCCTGAAGGAACATTTCAGTGATATGACTCCAATTTTCAAAAATATTGACGTCACGCGTGACGATAATGTGCAGTTTATGTGTGAATATGCCCTCAAACATAACCTGTTATCAACCCTTCATCGCATCCTAATCGGTAGTTATGTCGGGGAAAATATTTTGTTGGCAACATCACTGTTAAAATGGTATTTAGATCATGGGCTAGAGGTAACAAAAATCTTTCAAGTGATAGAATATCAACCGTCTAGTTGTTTTAAAAAGTTTGGAGATATGGTCACAGAGGCGCGTCGGGCTGGTGATTTAGATGAAACTCAATCTATAGTCAGCGATAGGATGAAGCTCTTAGGAAACTCGGCTCACGGGAAGACTCTAACCAATAAGGCCAATCATAGCGCTGTCTCGTACGTTCAGGGGGATGAGATATCGAAATGATAAATAATTCCGGTTTAAAAAGATGACTGAAGTAGTCCAGGATCTTTTTGAAATTGAGATGGAGAAAAAGAAAACTGTTTGGGACTTGCCCTACAAATCGGTTTCTTCGTGTATCAATATGCAAAACTTCGTATGTTAGATTTTTATTTCGAGTTCTTAGATAAGTTTGTAGCCAGGTCCAACTTTCAGTTATGTGAAACAGATACCGATAGTTTATACTTGGCTTTAAGCGCACCTAAGTTGGAGGACATAGTTAAGTCAGGTATGCAGGATGAATTTAATAGAGAATATAAAGACTGGTTTCCTGGTGAGTTTTATTACGAGCTTGTAACAAGACAGACTGTATAAACTGTAAGGGTGTTAAAGCATACACCAAACGAACGCCATGTCTTTTTAATTTAGAGTACGAAGGGACAGCTGTTGTTAGCTTATGTAGTAAGACGTACCATTGTAGTGGGGATTACGATAAAATCAGTTGTAAAGGGCTAAGTAAGCAACAAAACAAACTAGATAAAGATATGTTTTTAGAGGTTCTAGGCACGAAAAAGGCCAAGGGTGGGAAAAATGTAGGTTTCAAAGTCTTAATAATTCCATATTTTCCTACAATCAAACAAGAAATGATCTTTCCTATTTCTATATAAAAAGAAAGGTAGCTGATGATAACTTCTCGACTATGCCTCTAGATATTTAACTCTTTACACTACCAGCTTAGACTAACCAGCGATCTCTAACAGTTTCGCCCCTTATGATTCATTTATTACATAGAGCTAAGCAGACGCACAACTACATAGCTATAAATAAATGTTATCCATGTACTATATATTTACTTAGTGTACTAAATATTTTTGTAATGTTATATAATATCCACTGTATGTTATATATCTACTGAGATAATAAAATATATCTTTTATTTCTGTTTTATATTTAATGCTATTGTTTTTCTTTGATGTTGTATAATCTACTAACCTATCACTATCGATCCAGTACATCAAGAACTCCAAAGTCAGCACACACCAGACATAAACAGGTCACTTCCGGGTCACCGACACGAGAGGTCACGATTATTTCCCCCTGCGCCACGCGCGTTAGGCGTCTTGCGTGCAACGCTATATATCTTTGTTAATTTATGGGTCAAATATGCAACCGAAGAATCCTTGTATACTACTGTCCTACTTGGAAGACGTGTCCCGTACCTGGGCCATCTGTTTGCATAATTATATGAAATAGTGATAATAAAACGTCACGTTGTCTGCTCCTGCATTCTCAGTTCAAAAATGACACGGAGCTGCTAAATTAATAGAAGGAAGACAACGTTTCGGCAAATGTCTTCATCACGTATAACAAACAAACTTAAGAATTAAACACAAAAATCCAAGCCAGAAAATAGAACACAGATGCTTGCGACCCGCTAAGTATTTAATATTCTGTATATTTTATAATTTGAGCTTATCACCGTGGGAAAGACCAGTGCTCATTCAAGTTTACACTTGTCTGCAGTATGAAGAAATGTACTGTTTTGTTAAAGTTCCCATTTATTTATAGTATGGAGGAATGTAACGTTTAAGATCCCATTTATTTATGCATGGAGGAATGTAACGTTTAAGTTCCCAGTTATTTGTAGTAAGTAAAAGAAGTAAAGAGCCCCCGTCACGCCAGGTGGCGTATAAGGAATGTGGTGTTAGTGACCATAAATTTTACAGACCTTCAGCACATGATTTTTGGGGTAATGTGGTCGGTATTACGCCCGTGCCGCTTTACTTTTCCAGAAAAAAATCCGGTACCCATTTAAGGCTGGGTGAACCCGGAAGCCATCGGTTGGGATCGAACCCTACCTCTTGTCCTCTGTAGTCCAGTTCAGTTATTTGTAGTAGATGCCCTTATTGCCTGTTTGATCTCACAGAGAAGCAAGAAATTCTCACAACTTTGCTCGTTCTCTGGCCGTTTTGCCTGGTATGCTCGAATCGGCTTGATTGTCCCGCTTTTCTCGTTTCTCAACGTTCCGGTAAAAGTCATCTTTGGAATCATTTATCAATCTGGTAACAATAATAATCTGTTATGACACTTGACATCGCTCATTTACTTCAAGTCAGATGCTTCTGGTTTTTTTTTTTAAATTCTTCTTTGAATAGTAAACATCAGCAGACGATTTGTGTGAACGGAAGTGAGATTATACATTCATCATTTCCTGCCAATACTTCTAAACTAGGTCAAGGACATCGGCTATCGTCAAAGTACTTGCTGGTCTAGAGGTAAGATGTCTCTGGACAGGAGGGTTCTGGGTTCCATTTCTACGACAGGTGGTGGGATTTTTTCAACAATCTAACCCGTGGTTTCTTCGTGGCTTTACCCTCCCCTGGTCTCTGGTCTGGGTATGTGCCCGTCTCCCTCTTTTCTTAAATGGGCTCTGTTGTTAGGTGTAAACAATCAATCTTGGTTCTTCGCGTTGTGTTCTGGTTCGTCTGTTGGGTCGGAATACGTCACACCTGTCTACATAAAATTGACTTCACACACAATTCTCTTGTACATAAGAATGGAAATACTTTATTTACACAGTCCACTGAACATAGGTTCTCGATACAACACCCGGCGGCGTGGATCACCGCTCAGGTATTAAAGATATACGAAGGAGATTCCAGTTACCTCCTAACTATTCGTAATTAATCTCAAAGCTCTCTCTCTCTCTCTCTCTCTCTCTCTCTCTCTCATATTGAATCAATTATCTCTGTCTACATTCCCTGAACAGTGTACAGAACTTAACAACCCACATAATGTCTACATCATAAACCCATCTCAAGGAACATATCACTACAGACACTTCCTCACTTGTCTGCTCACTGTCACTCCACATTATGATGACAGAACATCCAGCTTCCTAAGCTAAGGATCCAGTCTCACTCGTTCCTTTAAACTATATTCACTTCTCCTTAAGCAAAATGTCCACAGTCCGGTTGTTCTACATGAGGCTAGCTAATATGTGCATTCGCCCTGTTACTACTAAAATAGATCCACTTCTCAAATAACTTTGATTACAGATGATCTCTGACTGCCTCTATGAATCTCTCTGAAAACTTCATCCTACATACTTCTTTAGATCCCCTATGCCTGCCCTGCCTTCCATTTTCTATCTGCTCAACCATTTAAATGTCTCAAACAATGGGAATCTCCCTACTTCATTCTCCCATCTAGTGAAATCACTTCTATTTCTTATCTCTATGTACTCTTCGTGTCTCACAATCCCCTTGGCATTCCCGAGAACTACCTGCGTCTTGCTATACTCACTTGTCACTCTGAACACCTGACCACTCTCCTCGACTCGCTCATTCCAAATCTTCATGCCAGACCCTGAACTCGTACACCATCTCGTGCATTTCACATTCTCTTAACACACCATGATTATCTCCATCTCCTTACACTCTCTGCTACAGGTAGTGAGATCCGATGTCATGTTCCGGGATATGGCGGCAAATAGAAAATTCCACGTGCTCTCGCGCACGTTAAAGAAACCGTGAAAGTTAAAGTCGAAGAGAGTAGGCCAAAAATGGTCGCTGCCCGGACAAAAAAAAAACGTTGTTAAGTTAATCTTGCCATCCATGCCGATGACGGATGTGTCGGGTCGAAAGGCGCAGATATCGCGGAGATGCTGTAAACTAGCGACACACGCATCAATGCCCACTTAAGTGGTGAACGCAAAGAAGAAGGTGGAGGAGTCAACGCTATGTGGTAGCTCCATAGCGGAAGTACGAGTCAACGCTACGTGGTAGCTCCATAGCGGAAGTACGAGTCAACGCTATGTGGTAGCTCCATAGCGGAAGTACGAGTCAACGCTACGTGGTAGCTCCATAGCGGAAGTACGAGTCAACGCTACGTGGTAGCTCCATAGCGGAAGTACGAGTCAACGCTACGTGGTAGCTCCATAGCGGAAGTACGAGTCAACGCTACGTGGTAGCTCCAGAGCTGAAGTACGAGTCAACGCTACGTGGTAGCTCCATAGCGGAAGTACGAGTCAACGCTACGTGGTAGCTCCATAGCGGAAGTACGAGTCAACGCTGCGTGGTAGCTCCATAGCGGAAGTACGAGTCAACGCTTTCCTCAAGACATTTCGCCAATCCTGACCACAGGTCATGTACCAATTTTATTTATACACATGTGTTGGAAGCAAGATGTGTTTCGAACTCTGACGGACGAGTCCACTAGCAATTCGTTAATCTCTTCTAATAGTCGATTCTATTTAAGATATATTGTCTATGTGCACACTTTCAACATACTCTCTTAATTACAGACATACAATTTATAATCGTTATCTCTCGTGTCTAAAGCACAGGAACTCGTTTCAGCAAAAGTGTAATAAACCCTCGACAAAGCTCGATAAATCGGTCAACTCTATCGTTGCAAAAATTCTCCAAGCGCTCTCGCTGAGAAAAGATTGGGGATTCCCCGCCTGCGGTAAAGTTTATTAACGAGTTAGGGATTTAAGACAATGGGAGGAGCGGCGAGTTCGCCGTTCAAATATTTGATGAGTGCCAGCGACACGTGCAATGTGTGTTATATACTTTGTCCATCCGTCTGTCTTTAGACTTTCCGTCAGTCTGGCAAGTTGTTCCTATACCTGTCTGTCTTTCATAGACATAATTATCTATTCGTCTTCAGTTCAACTCACACATTCATACGTACATCTACACTCTCTGCTTCACTATAGAAGATAGACAGATAGACAGACATATAGATTAGACAGATGGATTAGACAGGCAGGAGAGCAGGCAGACAGACAGATCGACAAACAGATAGACCGACAAACTAGACAGATAGATTAGACAGGCAGGCAGACTGGCAAACCGACAGACAGACGATCGGATGGACGGACGGAAGGATGGATGGATGGAAGGATGGATGGATGGATAGATGGATGGATGGATGGATGGATGGATGGATGGATGGATGGATGGATGGATGGATAGATGGATGGATGGAAGGATGGATGGATGGATGGATGGATGGATGGCTGGATGGATGGATGGATGGAAGGAAGGATGTATGGGTGGATAGGATGCATAGCTATCTGAAATATGTCCGAGAGTATATAAAATGTTTCAGCCCTCAATCTACTTGACTCTAAAGAAGTTGCACCTTCCTCGGTCATGACTTCCGCCTGTCCGTCCTCTGCTACATTCTGAGTGCCAAAGCTCTCGCAACGTCCTCACTGAAGACACCATCAGATTGCTATCAAGTTCACAACCTTAGACCAGACCGGCTGAAATTGTCACCAAACTCGTGACGCCTCGTTCTATTCATTTTTCCAGGTTTCACTTCAATATTCGATGACCACGTGTCACGTGCACAATAACTCGCCCACTTTTGCTAAAACGTTTTTCTGACCAACATGGTATCCATCCTGGCAACACTGAACATTGTCAGAGGTACCGAGCAGGATAGGTGTCGACATGAGCTCGTGCTGTCCAAGGTATGACAAGACCCTAAATACACTATGAGCTGTCAACGACTGAAAGATGACACAATATTGCTACAGTTTGAAGCCACATAGACTGGTAGTAGACTCGGCGAGATTCGCAAACTTTCAGGCTCCGAATAGAACGGGGAGAACGAAATTAGAATCATGACCCAGTTGGAATCATGACCCAGTTGGAATCATGACCCAGTTGGAATCATGACCCAGTTGGAATCATGACCCAGTTGGAATCATGACCCAGTTGGAATCATGACCCAGTTGGGATCAACGCTCAAGGCTCCAGAGTTTCAAGTAGACAGACAGGGCAAAGACGTTACTGGCAACATGTGTGACCCGGATGTTGCGCGCTGTTAGAGAGCTTTAAGTGAGATCACTTTGTGTGTGTGCGTAAGTATGTAAGCAAGTCAAGGTTAGTCGAGGGCCCCGGGTATCACGACAAACAAATTAAAATTCGTAATTGCTTAACCGCCCCTGCCAGTGGAATCTTCCGACTCATCTCATTCGAGGATCCAAACAAAGAAAGGCAACTGCAATCCCCCTTCATAGCAGCTAACACACACGCCAAAAGACGTAAAGCCGAGCGGCACCGAAACTGAACGCAACTGAACTGTCCTTCGTCATACGGTTTCATCATTCATTGTAAGCAATCGGAATATCGAAACACGAACCGGACGAAAAACACAGCTCACGGTGTGCACAGAGCACTAAACTCAGTAGCTCCGGCAGCAAGTCGGACTTGGAATATGAGGAAACTGCAAGAAGGAACACATTTCATACTGAGCTTCAACGGTTCCTGCCGCCAATCCGTCATATTAACCGGAAGTTCCCTGTAAGCAAGTATTCCATGGTAGGCCAACGAGCCAGTCTACTGTGAACAAGAAGTCCAGTTACACCCCCCCCCAACCCCCCTCACAAATACCATTACCTGTCCGATAGGTTCCTAGGTTCACTGACTGAGCATCCAACTTCTCCTAGTCACTTTAAGTGTCCAGCTTCTCCTAGTCACGTTGAGCATCCAACTTCTCCTAGTCACTTTAAGTGTCCAGCTTCTCATAGTCACGTTGAGCATCCAACTTCTCCTAGTCACTTTAAGTGTCCAGCTTCTCCTAGTCACGTTGAGCATCCAACTTCTCCTAGTCACTTTAAGTGTCCAGCTTCTTCTAGTCACGTTGAGCATCCAACTTCTCCTAGTCACTTTAAGTGCCCAGCTTATCCTAGTCACGTTGAGCATCCAACTTCTCCTAGTCACGTTGAGCATCCAGTTTCTCCAAGTCACGTTGAGCATCCAACTTCTCCTAGTCACTTTAAGTGCCCAGCTTCTCCTAGTCACGTTGAGCATCCAACTTCTCCTAGTCACGTTGGGCATCCAACTTCTCCTAGTCACGCTGAGCATCCAATTTCTCCTATTCACCTTGAGTATCCAACTTCTCCTAGTCACTTTAAGTGCCCAGCTTCTCCTAGTCACGTTGAGCATCCAACTTCTCCTAGTCACGTTGAGCATGCAACTTCTCCTAGTCACGTTGAGCATCCAACTTCTCCTAGTCACGTTGAGCATCCAGTTTCTCCTACTCACGTTGAGCATCCAACTTCTCCTAGTTACGTTGAGCATCCAACTTCTCCTAGTCACGTTGAGCATCCAACTTCTCCTATTCACCTTGAGTATTCAACTTCTCCTAGTCACTTTAAGTGTCCAATAGAAGAAGTTTGTGTCTTGTGTCTTCCATAGGTCTTCAACAAACACTTTCAGCTCCATGTGGAGCATAGGTCTTCAACAAACACTTTCAGCTCCATGTGGAGCATAGGTCTTCAACAAACACTTTCAGCTCCCTGTGGAGCATAGGTCTTCAACAAACACTTTCAGCTCCATGTGGAGCATAGGTCTTCAACAAACACTTTCAGCTCCCTGTGGAGCATAGGTCTTCAACAAACACTTTCAGCTCCCTGTGGAGCATAGGTCTTCAACAAACACTTTCAGCTCCCTGTGGAGCATAGGTCTTCAACAAACACTTTCAGCTCCATGTGGAGCATAGGTCTTCAACAAACACTTTCAGCTCCCTGTGGAGCATTGGTCTTCAACAAACACTTTCAGCTCCCTGTGGAGCATTGGTCTTCAACAAACACTTTCAGCTCCCTGTGGAGCATAGGTCTTCAACAAACACTTTCAGCTCCCTGTGGAGCATAGGTCTTCAACAAACACTTTCAGCTCCCTGTGGAGCATAGGTCTTCAACAAACACTTTCCAAGCCGTTCTGTTTCTTGTCATTCTTTTAAGATCATTCCATGTCTTCCCCATCATCTTCATCTATGCTTCCATCTGTCTTCTCTATGAATATTTTGGTCTTGCTCTTTCTTTCTTTTCCGGGGTATTCCAAAAAAGGGCCTGTTGTGTAATACTCTCAGTTGGCTTCCGTAGTGTGTGTCCTATCCAGCACCATCATCTTCGCTGTATCTCTTTATCCACTGGTATTTGACTGGTACATTTCCATAATTCTATGTTAGTGAATTTGTCCTGTCATTTCCACCCTTTTATTCTGCGTAAGCATCCAATTTTGAAGGTTTTTATCTTCATGATTGTCATAGTACTTCTCCATGTTTCACAGCCATATAATAAGACTGAATTAACATTTGAGTTGAAAATTTATATTTTTGTATTTAACCTAATTTCTTTGGATTTCCATATGTTTCCCAGTGCAACAAATCCTCCTCTTGCTATTTGTATCCCTATTTTGGTTTCCTTTTTCTGTTCCTCCCTCTTTGTCTATATTACTGCCCAGATATATGTAAGATGTACGTCTGGTCGAGCTATTTCTCCTGTTGTTATTTGGTTATTGCCAATCTTTTTATTTTTAAATCAAAGTACCTTTCTTGGCCCACTTAAAACAAAATAGCAAAAAAGAAAATCCCAGAGAAAGGATATGACAGAGAAATCTGAACAAACACCATCAAATATGACAGAGACTTGTAAAGGGAGCTTATCTCAATTAAGTGACAAGGTAGGGGAGAAAACCTATAATCGATACTTGTGGCCGTTATTCTCTCCCATCTCATAAATGTTATCACTGGATTTCGACGTCACAGGATGTTAGTATTTAACTGGGAGCTGTTGGCAATAATTAGGCAATGAAATCTACCGATAGTTGAAGCTATACAGCGTGCGTGACTGGGGGAAAACAGCCCAAGAAATTGTGGGTAACGTGTGGGAGAAGAAGACAATTACATTAAAGAAGTCATTAGCGTGGATTTCAAAGCAAAAGACACAAATTAAAGAAGTGGATAGCGCGGTAGAAGTTGGAATTTTAAGTGGCAGAAAATTAATATGTGCAGGAAAAGGAAATATGGGATATCTTATACCACGCTATGACGCATCAACACAGACATAGCACGTTATGACGCATCTACACAGACATAGCACGTTAAGACGCATCTACACAGACATACTACATTATGACACATCTACACAGACATACCACGCTATGACGCATATACACAGACATACCACGTTATGACACATCCACACAGATATACCACGTTATGACACATCTACACAGATATACCACGTTATGACACATCTACACAGACATACCACGTTATGACACATCTACACAGATATACCACGTTATGACACATCTACACAGACATAGTACGTTATGACACTTCTACACAGACATACCACGTTATGACACTTCTACACAGACATACCACGTTATGACACATCTACACAGACACACCATGTTATGACGCATCTACACAGACATACCATGTTATGACACATCTACACAGACATACCACATTATGACACATCTACACAGACATACCATGTTATGACACATCTACACAGACATACTACGTTATGACGCATCTACACATACATGTCACGTTATGACATAAGAAATACCCATAGATAATACTCGAATGGTCAACTACCCATCGATAATGTCGAGGAAATGGACAAGGACGAGTGAGAACTGACGTGGAGTTAGATACAATGTGTAACAGAACACTGGTCTTCTACTTCGGCAGAAACGTGAGAAAGCAGGGAAATAACTCTGTTCTAATGTAACTTATGTAGTTTAAAAGTATATAGAGGGGCAGATGTAGCTTCTGATCATCATCTTCTGTTAGCCAAACTTAAAATTAAACTAAAAAGGTATACTACAACGAATAAGGGTAGAAAGTATTTCAATGTAGGGTTTCTTAAAGAACAAGGAATTAAAGATAAATTCGCAGTCGCAATATCAAACAAATACAAAGTCCTCCAACAACTAGAAAATACAATAAATATAGAAGTTCATTGGAAACAGGTAAAAGATATATGGAAAGAGACATGCGAAGAAACACTGGGAAAAGAGAACGCCAGAATAAGGTATGAATGACAGCAGAGACCCTGGATAAAATTAAAGAAAGAAGGAACAAGAAAGCAGACATAAGTAAAAGCAAAACAAGAAGTAATAAAGCCAAGACACAGGAAGCTTACACGGAGGTGAACAAAGAAGTGAGAAGATGCATTAAAAGGGATAAGAGGAAATATATAGATGAACTAGCAAAAGAGGCAGAAGAAGCAGCAAATAAAGGGAATATGAAAGAACTGTACAACAGCACAAAGAAATTAAGTGGAAAATACAAACAGATCAATGCCTTTATTAAAGATAAGATAGGAAATCTGCTTAGTAATATAAGGGAACAAATGGAGAGATGGAAAGAGCACTTTGAAGAACTTTTGAACAGACCCAGCTCAAATAATCCTCCAGATATACTACCAGTAGAAGAAGAGTTACACGTTAACTGTGGAAAACCAAGCATAGAAGAAATAATGAAAGCCATCAAACTATTAAAAAATGGTAAAGCCACAGGACCAGATGAAATTCCTTCGGAAGCCATCAAAGCAGATATTAACACCTCTACCAAGATGCTACATAATCTATTAGATACAATTTGGGAGAGGAAAGAAATACCTAAAGACTGGAAAGAAGGTTATATGATCAAACTACCAAAGAAAGGAAGTTTACAGGAATGCACAAATTATAGGGGAATTATGCTACTATCAGTGCCAGGAAAAATATTAGGCAGAATCATTATGGAGAGACTAAAGGAGGCTATAGAGAAACATTTGAGATATGAACAAGCAGGTTTTAGGAAGAATAGATCATGTGCTGATCAGATAACTACTCTACGTATAATAGTTGAACAAAGTTTAGAACTAAAATCCCCACTTTATATTGGATTCATAGATTACGAAAAGGCATTTGATAGTTTAGACAGAAGAATGCTTTGGAAGTTGCTGAGTCATTACGGAATCCCCATAAAGTTTATTAACCTGATAAAAACAATGTATGAAAGAACGAAATGTAGTGTGGTGCATGAAGGACAGATTACAGAAGCATTTGAAATAAGAACAGGAGTAAGGCAAGGATGCCTTCTGTCTCCATTTCTCTTTCTACTGGCCATAGATTGAATTATGAAAATAACAACAGAAATGGGATCCAGTGGTCACTGACCAAACAACTTGATGATTTAGACTTTGCTGATGACATAGCTCTCCTATCACACAGCCATCAACAGATGCAGGATAAAATGAGCATACTTGATGAGAGATCACAACAGCTAGGACTGAAGATTAATAGAGATAAGACCAACATTATG
This sequence comes from Megaustenia siamemsis, assembly GCA_032433765.1. NCBI lineage: Eukaryota > Metazoa > Mollusca > Gastropoda > Stylommatophora > Ariophantidae > Megaustenia > Megaustenia siamemsis. Next base: position 105,584,771 of record JAVIAB010000139.1, on the reverse strand, counting down.
AGAATTAATGCAGTTGGCAATAACCAAATAAAACTAGGAGAATTACCTCTACTAGACGTACAATCTTACATATATCTGGGCAGTAATATAGATAAAGAGGGAGGAACAGAAAATGATACCAAAATAAGGATATCAAAAGCAAGAGGAGCTTTCATTGCACTGGGAAACATATGGAAATCCAAAGAAATTAGGTTAAATACAAAAATATAAAATTTTCAACTCAAATGTTAAGGTGGTCCTATTATATGGCTGTGAAACATGGAGAACAACAAAATTGACAATCACGAAGATACAGACTTTCATTAATAGATGCTTACGCAGAATAAAGGGATGGAAATGGCAGGACAAAGTCACAAACGTGGAATTATGGAAATGTACCGGTCAAATACCAGTGGATAAAGAGATACAGCGAAGATGATGGCGCTGGATAGGACACACGCTACGGAAGCCAACTGAGAGTATTACACAACAGGCTCTTTTTGGAATCCCCAGGGGAAAAGACAAAGAGGAAGACCAAGGAATTCTTGGAGAAGACAGATAGAAGCAGAGATGAAGATGATGGGGAAGACATGGAATGATCTTAAAAGAATTGCAAAAAACAGAACGACTTGGAACGTGTTTGTTGAAGACCTATGCTCCACAGGGAGCTGAAAGTGTTTGTTGAAGACCTATGCTCCATTGGGAGCTAAAAAGGTAGAAGATGTTTTCTCATGTTCATGGTCTCCTTGATGTCTTGACGCGTCCTTCTTATCGATCTGTCCTTGTCTTGTCGTCCAGAAACTAAACCTTCCATTATTGTTCATTCCAACCCGCTGTGTCTTTTGACGTGGCCATATTATTTTAATTTCCTCTGTAGAATGGTGTTTATAGGCCAATTCTTGTTTATGTTTTAATCTTTTAATTTGCCTTCATTGCTCTTTATTGTCTAAGGTGTCCTAAAACTTGTTGGTAACATTTTGTTTCAAACGAATAGATTTTCTTCTTTGCTGTTGCAAATGTCCATGATTCACAACCACATATTGATACAGGGAAGATACATACCTCTGCATTATTAATGCTAATGTGTTGCTGGTATTGTTTCACATGCTCTTCAATGCATTTAATTGTTATGTTGCTGTTGCTAATCTTATGATCATCGTGATGTGTTTGGTAAATACGATACTGACATGATAATTATCATCAAATAGATTGCCGACGATAATTTCTTTAATTGAGTTTGATGTGACGACTATGAGATGGTTGCAGACTTCTACAGTAGCGTGGGACAGCCAGACTGGCTACACGAACACATATATTGAGATTCACAGACTTCTACAGTAGCGTGGGACAGACAGACTGGCTACACGAACACATATATTGACATTCACAGACTTCTACAGTAGCGTGGGACAGCCAGATTGGCTACACGAACACATATATTGACATTCACAGACTTCTACAGTAGCGTGGGACAGATAGACTGGCTACACGAACACATATATTGACATTCACAGACTTCTACAGTAGCGTGGGACAGATAGACTGGCTACACGAACACACATATTGACATTCACAGACTTCTACAGTAGCGTGGGACAGCCAGATTGGCTACACGAACACATATATTGACATTCACAGACTTCTACAGTAGCGTGGGACAGATAGACTGGCTACACGAACACATATATTGACATTCACCGACAGACTTTGACAACTAGCAAGCTAACCAGAGACCGTTAAATATTCAAACTCATGTCTGAGAGGAGGGACCTCATACTTCACAGGAAACTTTGATCGACTTTCATCTAATCCCACAGAATCAATCAGGAAAAAAACTTTACAATTGTTGATAAAAAGAGGGGGAAAAACACAAAAAATGCATTTACATGAAAAATGATTGTTAAGTTGTGGTTGTAGGACGCTGTCACGATCTAACACGTGATCGGGCATGCATGCTACCACCATTTTGATTGAAATCTCATCGAATCTTCTCTCGATGTGTCCTCAGTGCTCGCAGCTCTTATTTGTCTAAATATGTGAACCAGTATTTGCATATGGGATAATATGGGAATTAAGTCTCGCGCTGGTGGAATTACTGAATGTAGAATCTTTAGAAGGAAAGATTCAGTTGTAGAGTGGCCAAGGAAATAAAATGAACAGGGATAGAAAGAAGAGAGGAGACTGCATTTTTTTCTCAGCAGGTTTGAGCCAGCAGAAAGGTTTGACTGAAAATAATGAGACAGCACAGGCTACAGTAACTGACCTCTAACTCGCTTTAGTTATGTTCAGTTGTAAATTTGTACCTGACTCTCAGTGTTATGAGAGATATCATCCTTGAGTGCCGTCTCCGCATATAAGATTGGCTACCATAGAGCGCCATTCCGCTCTGTCTCTTGCTTTGATAGTGCAGGTTATCCTAGGCTGACTTGTCAATCTTTTGATGTTACTCGTCCATGTTAGGCTTGGTCTGCCTCTTTATCCTTGCATTTTCCCTTCCCAGATTACTTTAAGTAGGCTGCTGTGTCTTTTAACATGGCCCATTAATCTCATTTATGAAATGAACTAGTGAATGAATGTATGAAAGATAACAGCGATGAAAGTCAGTGGCACCAACAAATACAAATACTGTCAGTTCATCATTATCATGTGTCATACCTGTTGGCGTAGGCGATCATGTCCTTTCACAATCTTGTATCCACCGTGCATCGTGTAAACACTGTGTTGACTATTTTCCATGCCATGGCACCAAGCTATGCAGTATTTTCTCTCTTTGCCGTCCGCGATCTCTCTTTCCTTTTATTTTGCCATTTGTAACCGAGTAATCCAAGTTTGCTCTTCTCATGATGTGCCTGAAAAATGTTGACTGTTTCTTTCTGATGTTTTTATGAGCTACCTTTTCGTGTTGACCTCTTTCAGAATGTCCTCGTTTGTCTTTTTAGCTGTCCATGGAACTCTCAGGAACATTCTTCTGAGAAATCCCACCTCTGTGGCCTCTAAGTGTCTTTTCATGTGTTTGTCTGCTGTCCATGATTCGCCTCCATAGGTCAGAATTGGCTCTATATAGCACAGATGAACTCTCTTGTTCACTTTTATTGACACAGTTTTGTTGCATAAGATATTTTTCATTTTCTGAAACGCTATTTTGGCCTGAGCTATTCTGCTCTTTGTTTCTGTGGTGCATCTTCCATCTGATGTTATTATTGTGCCCAGGTATGTTGGTATAACTATCAGTTAGTTATCCCTTAAAGAAAGCTCATATGATCTGGTATCATTGTCTGTTACGCGTTAGTCGCCTTCCTCCACCACTCCCCTAGACTGGAGGCAAAGACGTCTCACAGCAGCAGAGCTGGGAGCTATTAGCGCCCAACAGGAGCAGGGCTGGAAGTTGTCAGCTCCCTACAGCAGCATAGCTGGGAGCTATTAGCGCCCAACAGCAGCAGAGCTGGACGTTGTCAGCGCCCTACAGCAGCAGAGCTGGGAGCTATTAGCGCCCAACAGCAGCAGAGCTGGACGTTGACAGCGCCCTCCAGCAGCAGAGTTGGACGTTGTCACCGTCCCACAACAGCAGAGCTGGGAGCTATTAGCGCCCAACAGGAGCAGGGCTGGAAGTTGTCAGCTCCCTACAGCAGCAGTGCTGGGAGCTTTTAGCGCCCAGCAGGAGCAGAGCTGGAAGTTGTCAGCTCCACACAGCAGCAGAGCTGGGAGCTATTAGCACCTAACAGGAGCAGAGCTGGACGTTGTCAGCGCCCCACAGCAGCAGAGCTGGGAGCTATTAGCGCCCAACAGGAGCAGAGCTGGAAGTTGTCAGCTCCACACATCAGCAGAGCTTGAAGTTGTCGGCGCCCTACAGCAGCAGAACTGGAAATTGTCAGCGCCCCATAGCAGCAGAATTGGAATTGTCAGCGCCCCACAGCAGCAAAGCTTGAAGATGTCAGCGCCCCACAGCAGCAAAGTTGAAAGCTGTCAGAAACTCACAGCTGATGGCTTGCCATTGATTTGGTGAACCAGAACCATCCAGACCCTACTCCACCTCTCCGTGGGGCCTCTGTAAACAGACTAACCTGTCTAGTCTGGCCAAGTGAGCTGAGATCGAAGAGGGAAGGCAACCCAGAACTCAAAAATAACATGCTGAAGTCGGAGCTGTTGGGCCGAAAGGCGTAAATATCATAGTTTTACTGCAAATCATAACACAAACTTTACGCGCTACTTAATGTCCTTTTAAGGGCGGATGACGAAGAGGTGTATTCCATTTAGCCATCGGGTGAGCGCAAGCAAGCAGACCTCAAGTGTCTGCACTCCTGACATGTTCAGACACTTGCGACAAAGTTATTGCTGAAAGGGCTCACTATAGATCACGATCTGCTCAACTCCCAAGGTGATGCCACTATTTACCTCTAGCAAGCCGCTGTTGTGCTCGCTGACTACAACAATGGGAGGGAGGATGGGGTGTCAGAGCAAAAAAATTCATCAAAATGCGAAGCTGATTGTAAAGCTGATTGTAAAGTTGATTGTAAAGTTGATTGTAAAGCTGATTGTAAAGTTGATTGTAAAGCTGATTGTAAAGTTGATTGTAAAGCTGATTGTAAAGTTGATTGTAAAGTTGATTGTAAAGCTGATTGTAAAGTTGATTGTAAAGCTGATTGTAAAGCTGATTGTAAAGCTGATTGTAAAGGAGAAATGGGAAAAAATGGAATAGTTAAAGCTTTATGTAATAAATGGACGACACAAAATCTGAACGACGTTTCGGCTCGACAGGCCTTCAGCAGGAACAAACAAACAACACACAAACACAGAGATATGTAAGCAAACAAAATTAGCCCTTCATATCAAGCTAATAATGGAGTATCTAAAATAATAAATGATTTCGAAATAAGAATTACAAACAAGAGAAGACATTTGTTTTCTTATTTCTCCTGACGAGAACATTGTTCTTGCTCTGAACCATCGACTGGATTGTTCAACAGAAAAAAGAAATATTTCTTGAAGTCACTAACCAATTATTGCACATCCCTTTCACATTCTCTCTATCCTCTCCGTCCGTCTGTCCATCATATCTGCTCGTCTCACAGTGGTTTCTCAGTGATGCTTTAGTTTCTGTATCCATTTATATTTTCCCATGAAGACTAAACAATATTCTTCTTGTACACATTCCGAGTGAAAGAAGAAGTTGTGTTACATTTTATTTTATTTGTGATTAAAAATAGAAGGTTGCACCGACCCAACCTCTTTGACCTTTTGGCTACAAGAATTTCATTTCTTTATTGAGTGCCGTCTCCGCATGGAAGTTTGGCTACAAGAATTTCATTTCTTTATTGAGTGCCGTCTCCGCATGGAAGTTTGGCTACAAGAATTTCATTTCTTTATTGAGTGCCGTCTCCGCATGGAAGTTTGGCTACAAGAATTTCATTTCTTTATTGAGTGCCGTCTCCGCATGGAAGTTTGGCTACAAGAATTTCATTTCTTTATTGAGTGCCGTCTCCGCATGGAAGTTTGGCTACAAGCACTAACTATTCAAATATCATGAGCACACCAACATTTGCTCAAACTACGATTGTTGCTCGTGTGTGTGTGTGTGTGTGTGTGTGTGTGTGTGTGTGTGTGTGTGTGTGTGTGTGTGTGTGTGAGTGTGCATGCGTGCGTGTGTGTGTCCTGTGTTACAAATTGGAACCACTTCCATAAAATACTCAGAATGAGGGGAATGTTATAAGACTGGAGACTACTATAGTAGTATACAATGTCAATTAGGGACCCCAAATGAGCGGCCAGCCGCTCATAAATCCTTATATAATTAGTCTACCCGTACATGGCCAGACATTTTTTGGTGCGGTTTTTCCTTATATGAGAGTCTTCATTTTTTTCTTATATGAGAGTCTACCCGCCCATTTTTGTTCCGGTGACCTCCCGGATCGGCGTCGGGTGACCTCCCGGTGACCTCTCGGTTGACCTCTCGTGGCGGTGGTGGTGACCTCCCGCGGTGGTGGTGAAGGGGTGGTGAAGGGGTGGTGGTGGTATCATAAATCTATTATATTCTTTGTACTTTCAATGGTTCCGTAACTTTCATAAATCTATTCTTTCTTTATACTCTCATTCAATAAAAACAGTGACAAGTTTATTTATTATTTTTAAAAACTTCCTTTAGAATTAAAGGTAACAACTTAGACCGTTACACACACTACACGCGAAACACTGTGTTTAACGTTAAGCGAGAGATCAAAGAGTTCCCTGTAGGCGCGCCGCAAGCGGCCGCAAGATCAAAGAGTTCACGGTAGACGCGAGGGACCGCAAGATCAAAGGATTACCCTTGAGCACACTAATAAATTTATCGCCGTAGCAGGTAAGTGTTCATCAGGAGAATCATTTAACAGGGGAATTTTACGATACCGATGTTTTAATGTGAGACGCTTGGGGGTAATTAACAGTGACAAGTTTATTTATTGTTTTATTCTGAAGATTGTATTGTATAGTGCTCGTTTTGCCTCCAGAGTTATTTCCTTGTTGGACAATAGTGGTGATAACTGTCCGATGATTTGACAAGCTTTGTTGCATCTTGATTCTATCTCGGTTGTTTGGGAATTTTCGTTTGTTATTAGACTTCCTAGATATTTGAATTCCTCTACTTGTTTTAGTTGTCTGCCTTCTATAGTTATGTTGATGTTCTGTTTATTTTTGGCGACATTCATGACTTCTGTTTTGTTGATGTTGATTTTCATGTTGTATTTTGTTCCTAAGATGTTGAGTTTATTTACAAGTGTTATACATGATAGTGTTAAATGGATAAATATCGACGGTGCCACGATGGATGAATGTAAGTTGGCGACTGTGTCGGGATGGCTGTTTGTATGTTGGCCAGTGTGCCACGAGGGATCATGTAGGTTGTCTAGTTGGCCATGATGGATCATGTAGGTTGTCTAGTTGGCCATGATGGATCATATAGGTTGTCTAGTTGGCCATGATGGATCATGTAGGTTGTCTAGTTGGCCATGATGGATCATGTAGGTTGTCTAGTTGGCCATGATGGATCATGTAGGTTGTCTAGTTGGCCATGATGGATCATGTAGGTTGTCTAGTTGGCCATGATGGATCATATAGGTTGTCTAGTTGGCCATGATGGATCATGTAGGTTGTCTAGTTGGCCATGATGGATCATGTAGGTTGTCTAGTTGGCCATGATGGATCATGTAGGTTGTCGACTGTTCCATGATGGCTGTTTGTATGTTGTCGACTGTGTCGAGATGGATGAATGTATGTTGTCTAGTGTGCCATGATGGTTGTATGTAATTGTCGAGTATGCTCCAACAAATCACCGCGCCATTTAAACTTCTTTGAACACAATGGACACGGATGTTCACCAGAAGAAACCTCATTATCAGAAACCATCTGGAGAAAATCCAATAACCCTTTCATCAACCATATTTAACATACCTAGTTAAACTTCATCAAACATCAAGCTCAACAATACTTAGCATTCTTACTTTAAACACAAACAAGGTTTAAACAATGAAAATCATAAACTAGCCAAAATTGTTTTAAATAAAATATTTTATTAAAATAAAATGAAATTATTCGATGATTATGATGTATTCGTCCTCCTCCACCTCGTTTTGAGGCGAAGGTGGTGGTGATGCATACCCTGCATCGACTTCACCAGCTGGTTGAGGTATATTAGCTACTAGTTGGAGTCTGAGTATTTGAAATATATGATTAAATATTAAGTTTGTTAATTCGGCATGTGATATATCAAAGTATAACACACTGAATAATTGGTGTTGCAGTCGGGTGCCGATATCTAAATGGCAGGTGTGATTGACCATGTTTGGTGATAAAGCCTGACAACCAGCACAGTGACGATGCGGGTTGTCCTGGAGTAGACCTGAGATTTTGTTAATCAATGCATGTTCCATCTTTGAAATCTGAAATTTTCACAAAAAGAGATGGTGTTACTCAGTGCCTCTATTAATGGGGATGTTGAGTTACTAAGAATAAATAGATTTTGACCTATGATGCATTAACAGAATACTCATTGACACTCTATGTACTCTCACATCAACAAAGTTATGACTGACATCTGTATTATAACCATTCAGAGAAGAGCATTAGCATGGGAGGCGGAGCAAAGAAATGACTGACATCTGTATTATAACCATTCAGAGAAGAGCATTAGCATGGGAGGCGGAGCAAAGAAATGACTGACATCTGTATTATAACCATTCAGAAAAGAGCATTACTATGAACGGCAGAGTGATTAACCAATTATAGAAGAGCGTAACTTTGAAAGCGGTTCCAGTTCCATCTTAAGGTAAATGATTTGGTCGGGTTCTCATCGAGAATTGTGGGCGTTTCTGGTCCATAGAATGTGTTTGGATAAACTTATGTAGGAGTTTATGTTCCTGGGGATTGATATTATTCACACATATGATAAGGTTTATAAGAAACATTCAAAGTTTTATAACGCGATGGCTAACCTAGTATACACATGATCGGAGAGAAATGAGCTGATATTTACTGGAATAATTCAGAGAGTCGGTGGTCGTGATATCTACGCCACGTTTGTAACCATCGTTATCGAAATACTTTCAGATCGAATTCGCAATTTCGGTCGTCTTGTTGTTCTATATACCCTCGCCTATCGATTAGTGATTGTAATAAGAATGGTTTGCTCCAGCTTTGAAATCTGAAATTTTCACAAAAAGAGATGGTGTTACTCAGTTCCCTATAATGGGGATGTTGAGTTACTAAAAAAATAGATTTTGATCTCTGATGCAATACCTGATTAGTTACTAAAAATAGAATGTGACCTATGCTCCAATAACAGAATACTCATTGCCCTGGTGACCAATTGAGACTGATGGAAAAGTGAATTCCCAGTCATAGAAAAGTATGTTGTCACGATAGGTGTGTCAATATCAAGGAACAAAAATCATTAAAGAGATCATAATTAAGTTGTGAAAGTTTGGTGGTTGAGAGATAAATCTGAAGATAAGCACATCAAACTATAAGAACAAGGAAACAATCGTATATTACACAATCTTAGAGCCAGTGTTATGTTAACACGTATTTAGTTAAAATAGAAGGTTATAAATTGAGTAGAGGTAAACTTATACCTTATGGCTCATCTACTTTTTCGAATAAACTCAAGTTCAGAAGACAGTGATGACGATATTGATTTGTCAATTGGCACGCAAACCACGATAATATGGCCTAGTGGTAATTTTAATAATGGTTTAACTTTAGACTCAATTTTCAAAAAGACAAATATACGTGAAAGGATTTTAAACTCTAGTGAAACCTCTGACACCTACATCACCGGCTCTCAAAATCAGGGAGCTGGAAGACTGGAGATTCCAACTGAAATAATTAACAACCACTCCTCGACTGATAATAGAGATATACAAATCTTTGAACATGATATTTATTTTGAACAAATTAACGCAACGTGGAATGAACAATACGCTTGCAGCCAGCAAGGTGATACACTAAACGATAGAGCTACCAAGGTAAGTAATTGCTTTGGAGTCGAGTTTTGATTTTGATATTCTCTGTTTCTCCTTCGTTATCTTTATCACTGGGTTATTATTCAGCTTGTAGCTGTATTCTATTATTGCCAACGCTATTAATTCTAATGTTTCCAACATTATCTTTGTTGATGATGATAAATAGTAAATTTCCACATGTAATGACAATTTTGAAACTAGTTGCTAATAATGATAGACGTTATAGTAAAGGAAACCGAAAACATAAAGGACTCATCCTTAATACCATAAAGAAGTAACTGTAACATCAAAGAAAAAAGACAAGTAGAATAATATTTAAAATGGTAGTCTCTCTCTCTCTCTCTCTCTCTCTCTCTCTCTCTCTCTGGGGAGTATATGGAATATTAGCCGCTGTCTTAAGAGTACTCGAGATACTTTTATAGTAGACTTTTCAAACATAGGCAAGATATGGCTTTGATCTAAAGATATCAAAGAGAAGATATGACCAACGGGAAGGTTGTGAAGATATTTCAAATACCACGGATGACCACTTGACCGCCAGACTGACCTCCCGGGTCATCATGACTTTTTATCATCTGAAGATTAGAATACCACTTATCAGGGGAATTTTACTTGGTGGTTGTTTTAATGTGAGATGTTTGGGGGAAATTAATATGTTTGAACTAGAGAGTTCTTGATTGAACAAAGAGTTTAGAACTGTATATAAGTAGATTCAAGCAGCCAGGCTTTTATTCTCACTCTCTGAAGCAGTTTCAACGAGTGTCTTGGCTGTAACTCAAGCAAGAGTGTGCTTGGCTGTGCAAGTAAATTTACTTTACAAATCGTAAGTAGAACCTTATTTCATAGATTCTATACTGTCATTTATTTTAATTTAACAAAATAATTTAAAATTAAATAAATTAAAACAACTCAAATAAAAACAAACAAATATGCTCTTTTTATAATGTTTATTTTCACAATGAAACATAAATTTATTTCAATACATCAACGTGGACAACACATGTTACACATTCAAATGTTTATAATTGAACAATAATGATTTCAATAGTACAAATATGAATTCAATTCATCTAAAAAAGTACACATATAACAACATATGTGTATAGTACTTAAATTACAAGTTTACGTGGTCTACCACGTGGTTTTTTAAATACACAAGGATCGCAAAATTTAACACAATTTTGTTTATTGTTCTTAATAACATAAGATCCATCAGTTATATTAGTGATCGAACGGGGGTCAATTCGTTTGTGAGCTGTGTCTGTGAGAACAGTCGAAAGATCACTCTGTTGATACTGGAAGTCGTCATAAAAGGAAGGAGCAGCGATCGACCACTCACCCTCATTGGCTGTTTGTTCTCTGTCATAGTCTGAGCGAAATGTAGAAGCTCCATCAGTGGTTGCTTGTATACTGTCACACTCATTGGCTGTTTGTTCTCTGTCATAGTCTGAGCGAAATGTAGAAGCTCCATCAGTGGATGCTTGTATACTGTCACACTCAGATGAGAGAATCGTAGACGCATCACCTGTGGCTACTTGTAGTCTGTCACACTCTGAGAGAATCGTAGACTTCAGATCCACTAAAGTCTCAAATTCAGGCTGTGTTAGTGTTATACCGTAACGTGTTGGGAATTTCAACCCCGTTTTACCATCGTATTTTCTAAGATGAATTAAAGTCTTTGCTCGATATCTCGAAACTGAGACAGCCTTCAAACCATTCTTCTGTAGAGGTTTTACATACTCGCCATTACGAGCGGCATAGAAAAAAGCACCATCACAGTCAACATTAACAGCGGAATCACATATATCCATTCTAACGGACTCCATTCTAAAAAGCACACGACTTGGTAGCAGGGCTCTGACTTTCTGTATGTAGCAGCACTGAGAACGGCTGCCCTTTATACCCTGTAACAAGGGGGGCGTGGCCAGTCTATTTATAGTAACCAATGGAATACGTTCTATTTATAGTAACTGATGCAATACGTCATTGGACGTGATGAGACATGTTCAGAGAGCGGCCATCTTTGATGAATCATGGGAAGTTTGTCCCACGAGGCCGATGTATCCATGGAGTCATCAAAACAAATGATGATCCAGAGGGCGGGGCCTACACTGACAAGTTGGAGACAAACTCGAGTATAGCATGTTATGTTCATTAGAGGGAAGTGTTCTTGTGAACACAGGATTGGGCTTGACAAGTAAAATATCAACTAAACTTTAGTTTCTATTACTTCTGAAATACTTTTTAGAATCTTGGCTCTGTGATCAATAGCTAGGATGGGGGAAATAATTTTGCCACATTCTTGTATACGGTTTATGAAGCGCTCCTTGTCTATAGAAAACTGCTGCCAAGAATAATTGGGTTCGTCATTTTCATCATCGTGGATTGTTAAAACAATCGTTTCTTCACAAAAATGAACCTAGAAGAAACGAGACAATTTAGGTTTAAAAGCCAGCAAAAACTTCTAAATGAAAAACACTTTATAATAAAATATCTCTGCACAACTCTGTAGCTGATGTCATTTCTCTTTGTTTCCCTCTGTCTTTTCACCCCTCACTGCCTATGTTTGAAAAGTCTACTATAAAAGTATCTCGAGTACTCTTAAGACAGAGGCTAATATTCCATATACTCCCCAGAGAGAGAGAGAGAGAGAGAGAGAGAGAGAGAGAGAGACTACCATTTTAAATATTATTCTACTTGTCTTTTTTCTTTGATGTTACAGTTACTTCTTTATGGTATTAAGGATGAGTCCTTTATGTTTTCGGTTTCCTTTACTATAACGTCTATCATTATTAGCAACTAGTTTCAAAATTGTCATTACATGTGGAAATTTACTATTTATCATCATCAACAAAGATAATGTTGGAAACATTAGAATTAATAGCGTTGGCAATAATAGAATACAGCTACAAGCTGAATAATAACCCAGTGATAAAGATAACGAAGGAGAAACAGAGAATATCAAAATCAAAACTCGACTCCAAAGCAATTACTTACCTTGGTAGCTCTATCGTTTAGTGTATCACCTTGCTGGCTGCAAGCGTATTGTTCATTCCACGTTGCGTTAATTTGTTCAAAATAAATATCATGTTCAAAGATTTGTATATCTCTATTATCAGTCGAGGAGTGGTTGTTAATTATTTCAGTTGGAATCTCCAGTCTTCCAGCTCCCTGATTTTGAGAGCCGGTGATGTAGGTGTCAGAGGTTTCACTAGAGTTTAAAATCCTTTCACGTATATTTGTCTTTTTGAAAATTGAGTCTAAAGTTAAACCATTATTAAAATTACCACTAGGCCATATTATCGTGGTTTGCGTGCCAATTGACAAATCAATATCGTCATCACTGTCTTCTGAACTTGAGTTTATTCGAAAAAGTAGATGAGCCATAAGGTATAAGTTTACCTCTACTCAATTTATAACCTTCTATTTTAACTAAATACGTGTTAACATAACACTGGCTCTAAGATTGTGTAATATACGATTGTTTCCTTGTTCTTATAGTTTGATGTGCTTATCTTCAGATTTATCTCTCAACCACCAAACTTTCACAACTTAATTATGATCTCTTTAATGATTTTTGTTCCTTGATATTGACACACCTATCGTGACAACATACTTTTCTATGACTGGGAATTCACTTTTCCATCAGTCTCAATTGGTCACCAGGGCAATGAGTATTCTGTTATTGGAGCATAGGTCACATTCTATTTTTAGTAACTAATCAGGTATTGCATCAGAGATCAAAATCTATTTTTTAGTAACTCAACATCCCCATTATAGGGGAACTGAGTAACACCATCTCTTTTTGTGAAAATTTCAGATTTCAAAGCTGGAGCAAACCATTCTTATTACAATCACTAATCGATAGGCGAGGGTATATAGAACAACAAGACGACCGAAATTGCGAATTCGATCTGAAAGTATTTCGATAACGATGGTTACAAACGTGGCGTAGATATCACGACCACCGACTCTCTGAATTATTCCAGTAAATATCAGCTCATTTCTCTCCGATCATGTGTATACTAGGTTAGCCATCGCGTTATAAAACTTTGAATGTTTCTTATACACCTTATCATATGTGTGAATAATATCAATCCCCAGGAACATAAACTCCTACATAAGTTTATCCAAACACATTCTATGGACCAGAAACGCCCACAATTCTCGATGAGAACCCGACCAAATCATTTACCTTAAGATGGAACTGGAACCGCTTTCAAAGTTACGCTCTTCTATAATTGGTTAATCACTCTGCCGTTCATAGTAATGCTCTTTTCTGAATGGTTATAATACAGATGTCAGTCATTTCTTTGCTCCGCCTCCCATGCTAATGCTCTTCTCTGAATGGTTATAATACAGATGTCAGTCATTTCTTTGCTCCGCCTCCCATGCTAATGCTCTTCTCTGAATGGTTATAATACAGATGTCAGTCATAACTTTGTTGATGTGAGAGTACATAGAGTGTCAATGAGTATTCTGTTAATGCATCATAGGTCAAAATCTATTTATTCTTAGTAACTCAACATCCCCATTAATAGAGGCACTGAGTAACACCATCTCTTTTTGTGAAAATTTCAGATTTCAAAGATGGAACATGCATTGATTAACAAAATCTCAGGTCTACTCCAGGACAACCCGCATCGTCACTGTGCTGGTTGTCAGGCTTTATCACCAAACATGGTCAATCACACCTGCCATTTAGATATCGGCACCCGACTGCAACACCAATTATTCAGTGTGTTATACTTTGATATATCACATGCCGAATTAACAAACTTAATATTTAATCATATATTTCAAATACTCAGACTCCAACTAGTAGCTAATATACCTCAACCAGCTGGTGAAGTCGATGCAGGGTATGCATCACCACCACCTTCGCCTCAAAACGAGGTGGAGGAGGACGAATACATCATAATCATCGAATAATTTCATTTTATTTTAATAAAATATTTTATTTAAAACAATTTTGGCTAGTTTATGATTTTCATTGTTTAAACCTTGTTTGTGTTTAAAGTAAGAATGCTAAGTATTGTTGAGCTTGATGTTTGATGAAGTTTAACTAGGTATGTTAAATATGGTTGACGAAAGGTTTATTGGATTTTCTCCAGACGGTTTCTCATAATGAGGTTTCTTCTGGTGAACATCCGTGTCCATTGTGTTCAAAGAAGTTTAAATGACACGGCGGTTTGTTGGAGCACACTCGACAATTACATGCATCCATCATGCGACACTAGAAAACCTACATTCATCCATCCCGACATACCATACGTCTCTGCTAAAACGACATGACATACGTGACTGTTACATTGACATGACTGTCACATTGACATGACTGTTACATTGACATGACTGTTACATTGACATGACATACGTGTCTACTACATCGACATGACTGTGGAACAGTCGACAACTTACATTCATCCATCCCGACACAGTCGACAACCTACAAACAGCCATCCCGACACAGTCGACAACCTACATTCATCCATCTCGACACAGTCGACAACATACAAACAGCCATCATGGAACAGTCGACAACCTACATGATCCATCATGGAACAGTCGACAACCTACATGATCCGTCATGGAACAGTCGACAACCTACATACAGCCATCCCGACACAGTCGACAAACTACATGATCCATCATGGAACAGTCGACAACTTACATTCATCCATCCCGACACAGTCGCCAACTTACATTCATCCATCGCGACACAGTCGACAACCTACAAACAGCCACAGGGCTTTCGTGTTATAAGTTTGGTTGCTTCAAGGAAAGTTACTATTCATTCTAACGGATTGAGATTCTATTTTACACTGTAAGTTGGAATATTTTCTCTTAAAGTACGTTAAGGCTTTTCGATAAAAGGTTATTCAATTTTATCGAGGTGTTTAAAGTAGGTATGCTAAGTATTGTTGAGCTTGATGTTTGATGAAGTTAAACTAGGTATGTTAAATATGGTTGATGAAAGGGTTATTGGATTTTCTCCAGACGGTTTCTGATAATGAGGTTTCTTCTGGTGAACATCTGTGTCCATTGTGTTCAAAGAAGTTTAAATGGCGCGGTGATTTGTTGGAGCATACTCGACAATTACATACAACCATCATGGCACACTAGACAACATACATTCATCCATCTCGACACAGTCGACAACATACAAACAGCCATCATGGAACAGTCGACAACCTACATGATCCATCATGGCCAACTAGACAACCTACATGATCCATCATGGCCAACTAGACAACCTATATGATCCATCATGGCCAACTAGACAACCTACATGATCCATCATGGCCAACTAGACAACCTACATGATCCATCATGGCCAACTAGACAACCTACATGATCCATCATGGCCAACTAGACAACCTATATGATCCATCATGGCCAACTAGACAACCTACATGATCCATCATGGCCAACTAGACAACCTACATGATCCATCATGGCCAACTAGACAACCTATATGATCCATCATGGCCAACTAGACAACCTACATGATCCATCATGGCCAACTAGACAACCTACATGATCCATCATGGCCAACTAGACAACCTACATGATCCATCATGGCCAACTAGACAACCTATATGATCCATCATGGCCAACTAGACAACCTACATGATCCATCATGGCCAACTAGACAACCTACATGATCCCTCGTGGCACACTGGCCAACATACAAACAGCCATCCCGACACAGTCGCCAACTTACATTCATCCATCGTGGCACCGTCGATATTTATCCATTTAACACTATCATGTATAACACTTGTAAATAAACTCAACATCTTAGGAACAAAATACAACATGAAAATCAACATCAACAAAACAGAAGTCATGAATGTCGCCAAAAATAAACAGAACATCAACATAACTATAGAAGGCAGACAACTAAAACAAGTAGAGGAATTCAAATATCTAGGAAGTCTAATAACAAACGAAAATTCCCAAACAACCGAGATAGAATCAAGATGCAACAAAGCTTGTCAAATCATCGGACAGTTATCACCACTATTGTCCAACAAGGAAATAACTCTGGAGGCAAAACGAGCACTATACAATACAATCTTCAGAATAAAACAATAAATAAACTTGTCACTGTTAATTACCCCCAAGCGTCTCACATTAAAACATCGGTATCGTAAAATTCCCCTGTTAAATGATTACCTGATGAACACTTACCTGCTACGGCGATAAATTTATTAGTGTGCTCAAGGGTAATCCTTTGATCTTGCGGTCCCTCGCGTCTACCGTGAACTCTTTGATCTTGCGGCCGCTTGCGGCCGCTTGCGGCGCGCCTACAGGGAACTCTTTGATCTCTCGCTTAACGTTAAACACAGTGTTTCGCGTGTAGTGTGTGTAACGGTCTAAGTTGTTACCTTTAATTCTAAAGGAAGTTTTTAAAAATAATAAATAAACTTGTCACTGTTTTTATTGAATGAGAGTATAAAGAAAGAATAGATTTATGAAAGTTACGGAACCATTGAAAGTACAAAGAATATAATAGATTTATGATACCACCACCACCCCTTCACCACCCCTTCACCACCACCGCGGGAGGTCACCACCACCGCCACGAGAGGTCAACCGAGAGGTCACCGGGAGGTCACCCGACGCCGATCCGGGAGGTCACCGGAACAAAAATGGGCGGGTAGACTCTCATATAAGAAAAATGAAGACTCTCATATAAGGAAAAACCGCACCAAAAAATGTCTGGCCATGTACGGGTAGACTAATTATATAAGGATTTATGAGCGGCTGGCCGCTCATTTGGGGGTCCAATCACTGGCTATATACTACTTACTATACCCATAAATTGCTGAACAATTTCCAAGAATCGAATTAAAATGCTCCCTATAGATGAAAACAAACAGCTCTTATCTATTTGTCTATCCACTTGTATGTATATTTATCCATTTGTCTGTCTATTTATCTATCCATTTGTCTGTCTATTTATCTATCCATTTATCTGTCTATTTATCTATCCATTTATCTGTCTATTTATCTATCCATTTACCTGTCTATTTATCTATCCACTTGTCTGTCTATTTATCTATCCATTTGTCTGTCTATTTATCTATAAATTTATCTGTCTATTTATCTATCCATTTGTCTGTCTATTTACCTATTCATTTGTCTGTCTATTTACCTATCCATATGTCTGTCTATTTATCTGTCTATTTATCTGTCTATTTATCTATCCATTTGTCTATCTATTTACTTATCCATTTGTCTATCTATTTACCTATCCATTTATCTGTCTATTTATCTGTCTATTTATCTATCAATTTGTCTATCTATTTACTTATCTATTTATCTCTCTATTTATCTATCCATTTGTCTATCTATTTACTTATCTATTTATCTGTCTATTTATCTATCCATTTGTCTATCTATTTACCTATCCATTTGTCTGTCTATTTATCTGTCTATTTAACTGTCTATTTATCTGTCTATTTAACTGTCTATTTATCTATCCATTTGTCTATCTATTTACTTATCCATTTGTCTATCTATTTACCTATACATTTGTCTGTCTATTTACCTATCCATTTGTCTGTCTATTTATCTGTCTATTTACCTATCCATTTGTCTGTCTATTTACCTACCCATTTGTCTGTCAATTTACCTATCCATTTGTCTGTCAATTTACCTATCCATTTGTCTGTCTATTTACCTATCCATTTGTCTGTCTATTTACCTATCCATTTGTCTGTCAATTTACCTATCCATTTGTCTGTCTATTTACCTATCCATTTGTCTGTCTATTTACCTATCCATTTGTCTGTCAATTTACCTATCCATTTGTCTGTCTATTTACCTATCCATTTGTCTGTCAATTTACCTATCCATTTGTCTGTCAATTTACCTATCCATTTGTCTGTCAATTTACCTATCCATTTGTCTGTCTATTTACCTATCCATTTGTCTGTCTATTTACCTATCCATTTGTCTGTCTATTTACCTATCCATTTGTCTGTCAATTTACCTATCCATTTGTCTGTCTATTTACCTATCCATTTGTCTGTCTATTTACCTATCCATTTGTCTGTCAATTTACCTATCAATTTGTCTGTCTATTTACCTATCCATTTGTCTGTCTATTTACCTATCCATTTGTCTGTCTATTTACCTATCCATTTGTCTGTCTATTTACCTATCCATTTGTCTGTCTATTTACCTATCCATTTGTCTGTCTATTTACCTATCCATTTGTCTGTCTATTTACCTATCCATTTGTCTGTATTTCTCACTGCCTTTGTGTGTGCCCTGGCTGACGACATATGCCTATCAAAGTGATCATTTTTGCAGCAACTATTTACAATTGTTTAGTGACACGAGGCGAACAGCGTTACTGCAAGTAGCTAGGCACGCATGTCCGACTTCTAGAACATCCAAACTTAGCCTAGAGTACCGGAAACTGAGGAGCCAATGGTGGGGTGTGCTAAACACTCCAAGGTATGGTGACAGCTTTACAAATAAAGAACACAACACAATACTGACGTTTCGGCCTGTGGCCTTCTTCAGAATACATGGACAACGACAACAAGCGGTGAAGCACAATTACTACATGTTAGATGATAAAGTGGAGGGCGAGGAAAGTAGGATGCAAAAATAAGAAAAGAGAGAAATGAATTTTACATGATGAGAGGTATGATGGGCGTCAAAATATATAAAATAGAAAAAGAGAGAGAAAAAAAAAAAAAAAAAAAAAAAAAAAAAAAAAAAAAAAAAATATATATATATAATGAGTCCCTCTACCGAGCGATGAAGCTCGTCTATTGTCCACATTCTTTCTACAAGCTACTAAAGTTCAACAGGATGGGTTCAAAGTGTAAAGTTCACAGGAAACTGAACAAAACACAAAGCACCGAAGATAAAGGTGAAAGGCGATGACAGAAGAAAGGTCACAGAAAGTTGAAGGACGCCGGTATTCTATTGGTGGTTTGTGTACGAGGGACAGAGCGCAGATCTGAAAGGAGAGCTCTATTAAGTGCCAGCAACCGGTGGAATTTACTGCTTCCAAGGGCGTATCGAAAGTTCAGGAAACTAATGACTAACTGGGTCGAGTTATCCATTAGGCATTGTGCTGAGAATCCATAGGGGTCCGTACGCCCATCAGCTAAAAACATTTTCAAATACATTGTCTGTAATATATTACAGATATATTCACACGCTGAAATCGTATTCACAATGTTTGAGAGGCCAGAGTGTCTTCAAAGTCATTTAAAAAAACAATGACTCTGCTTCGAGCTGTCCTATAATTATTTTTGTTGTCTGTTGTTGATTATTTATGAATTTGTTTTCGAGTGTTGCAAGCACAGCTCCTCCCCTGAAATGATTCCCAGATCTGTCGCCTCGCTAGTTTCTCTTCAACAATCGCTGGCCTTTATTTGTCAGCTGAGACAGACTCAAGATGTAACAAACCTTGTCATATCATAGGACGGTTATCACCACTATTGTCATATCATAGGACGGTTATCACCACTATTGTCATATCATAGGACGGTTATCACCACTATTGTCATATCATAGGACGGTTATCACCACTATTGTCATATCATAGGACGGTTATCACCACTATTGTCATATCATAGGACGGTTATCACCACTATTGTCATATCATGGGACGGTTATCACCACTATTATCATATCATAGGACGGTTATCACCACTATTGTCATATCATAGGACGGTTATCACCACTATTGTCATATCATAGGACGGTTATCACCACTATTGTCATATCATAGGACGGTTATCACCACTATTGTCATATCATAGGACGGTTATCACCACTATTGTCATATCATAGGACGGTTATCACCACTATTGTCATATCATAGGACAGTTATCACCACTATTGTCATATCATAGGACGGTTATCACCACTATTGTCATGTCATAGGACAATTATCACCACTATTGTCATATCATAGGACGGTTATCACCACTATTGTCATATCATAGGACGGTTATCACCACTATTGGTATATCATAGGACGGTTATCACCACTATTGTCATATCATAGGACGGTTATCACCACTATTGTCATATCATAGGACGGTTATCACCACTATTGTCATATCATTGGACAGCTATCACCACTATTGTCATATCATAGGACGGTTATCACCATTGTTGTCATATCATAGGACGGTTATCACCACCATTGTCATATCATAGGACAGTTATCACCACTATTGTCATATCATAGGACGGTTATCACCACTATTGTCATATAATAGGACGGTTATCACCCCTATTGTCATATCATAGGACGGTTATCACCACTATTGTCATATCATTGGACGGTTATCACCACTATTGTCATATCATAGGACAGCTACTACCACTATTGTCCAACAAGGAAATAACTCTAGAGGCAAAGCGGGCACTCTACAATATAATCTTCATCCCAACGTTGTGCTACCAATGAAAAATAACCTCTACAGAGATAAAATGTGTTTGACGAATGCCAGTAAAAAGATAAGATCAGAAATGGAGAACTGAGAAAATAACTACGAATAATTCCCGCCATAGAATACATAAAGAAACAACATAAAATAAAATGGTTTGCCCACGTGACAAGGCAGAGTGATCAAACCACAACACAGACAGTCTTCATTAAATGTTGCGAGAACACCAGACCCAAGGGTCGACCACGGAAAAAAGATGGGATTGATGAAATATTAGAAACACTAGGAAACATAACATCAGCAGAGGACAAGAGAAGAACATAGGACCGTAAATTATATCTCGACACCAAAAGGAAATGAGAAAAAAAAAAGATTATTTGTCTCATCACTAAACTGTATGTGATATAATATTGGCAGAAAGAGGAATCTCCATACGCCAACGACAGGAGCGTTCTCTTCTACAAGATCCCTTGACGGAACGTCACCTGGGTATAGGTGTATCGTGCTGTGGTTTGCAGTACAACTGTCATATTTGTCGATATATCGTGCTGTGGTTTGCAGTACAACTGTCATATTTGTCGATATATCGTGCTGTGGTTTGCAGTACAACTGTCATATTTGTCGATATATCGTGCTGTGGTTTGCAGTACAACTGTCATATTTGTCGATATATCGTGCTGTGGTTTGCAGTACAACTGTCATATTTGTCGATGTATCGTGTTGTGCTTTCCAGTACAACTGTCATATTTGTCGATGTATCGTGTTGTGCTTTCCAGTACAACTGTCATATTTGTCGATGTATCGTGTTGTGCTTTCCAGTACAACTGTCATATTTGTCGATGTATCGTGTTGTGCTTTCCAGTACAACTGTCATATTTGTCGATGTATCGTGTTGTGCTTTCCAGTACAACTGTCATATTTGTCGATGTATCGTGTTGTGCTTTCCAGTACAACTGTCATATTTGTCGATATATCGTGTTGTACTTTCCAGTACAACTGTCATATTTGTCGATGTATCGTGTTGTACTTTCCAGTACAACTGTCATATTTGTCGATGTATCGTGTTGTGGTTTGCAGTACAACTGTCATATTTGTCGATATATCGTGCTGTGGTTTGCAGTACAACTGTCATATTTGTCGATGTATCGTGCTGTGGTTTGCAGTACAACTGTCATATTTGTCGATATATCGTGCTGTGGTTTGCAGTACAACTGTCATATTTGTCGATGTATCGTGCTGTGGTTTGCAGTACAACTGTCATATTTGTCGATGTATCGTGCTGTGGTTTGCAGTACAACTGTCATATTTGTCGATGTATCGTGTTGTACTTTCCAGTACAACTGTCATATTTGTCGATATATCGTGCTGTGGTTTGCAGTACAACTGTCATATTTGTCGATATATCGTGTTGTACTTTCCAGTACAACTGTCATATTTGTCGATGTATCGTGTTGTACTTTCCAGTACAACTGTCATATTTGTCGATGTATCGTGTTGTACTTTCCAGTACAACTGTCATATTTGTCGATGTATCGTGTTGTGGTTTGCAGTACAACTGTCATATTTGTCGATATATCGTGCTGTGGTTTGCAGTACAACTGTCATATTTGTCGGTGTATCGTGTTGTGCTTTCCAGTACAACTGTCGTATTTGTCGATATATCGTGCTGTGGTTTGCAGTACAACTGTCATATTTGTCGATATATCGTGCTGTGGTTTGCAGTACAACTGTCATATTTGTCGATGTATCGTGCTGTGGTTTGCAGTACAACTGTCATATTTGTCGATATATCGTGCTGTGGTTTGCAGTACAACTGTCATATTTGTCGGTGTATCGTGTTGTGCTTTCCAGTACAACTGTCATATTTGTCGATATATCGTGCTGTGGTTTGCAGTACAACTGTCATATTTGTCGGTGTATCGTGTTGTGCTTTCCAGTACAACTGTCATATTTGTCGATATATCGTGTTGTACTTTCCAGTACAACTGTCATATTTGTCGATGTATCGTGTTGTACTTTCCAGTACAACTGTCATATTTGTCGATGTATCGTGTTGTGGTTTGCAGTACAACTGTCATATTTGTCGATATATCGTGCTGTGGTTTGCAGTACAACTGTCATATTTGTCGGTGTATCGTGTTGTGCTTTCCAGTACAACTGTCGTATTTGTCGATATATCGTGCTGTGGTTTGCAGTACAACTGTCATATTTGTCGATATATCGTGCTGTGGTTTGCAGTACAACTGTCATATTTGTCGATATATCGTGCTGTGGTTTGCAGTACAACTGTCATATTTGTCGATATATCGTGCTGTGGTTTGCAGTACAACTGTCATATTTGTCGGTGTATCGTGTTGTGCTTTCCAGTACAACTGTCATATTTGTCGATGTATCGTGTTGTACTTTCCAGTACAACTGTCATATTTGTCGATGTATCGTGTTGTACTTTCCAGTACAACTGTCATATTTGTCGATGTATCGTGTTGTACTTTCCAGTACAACTGTCATATTTGTCGATGTATCGTGTTGTGGTTTGCAGTACAACTGTCATATTTGTCGATATATCGTGCTGTGGTTTGCAGTACAACTGTCATATTTGTCGGTGTATCGTGTTGTGCTTTCCAGTACAACTGTCGTATTTGTCGATATATCGTGCTGTGGTTTGCAGTACAACTGTCATATTTGTCGATATATCGTGCTGTGGTTTGCAGTACAACTGTCGTATTTGTCGATATATCGTGCTGTGGTTTGCAGTACAACTGTCATATTTGTCGATATATCGTGCTGTGGTTTGCAGTACAACTGTCATATTTGTCGGTGTATCGTGTTGTGCTTTCCAGTACAACTGTCGTATTTGTCGATATATCGTGCTGTGGTTTGCAGTACAACTGTCATATTTGTCGATATATCGTGCTGTGGTTTGCAGTACAACTGTCGTATTTGTCGATATATCGTGCTGTGGTTTGCAGTACAACTGTCATATTTGTCGATATATCGTGCTGTGGTTTGCAGTACAACTGTCATATTTGTCGGTGTATCGTGCTGTGCTTTCCAGTACAACTGTCATATTTGTCGGCCTAGCACAGCAAGGCGTTTGCGAGAACCGTTGTCTTCCCTCTTCATCCCTACTCACTTCTCCAAATTGACTAGTCTGGTTCTAGGGGCACCGAAAGGAGGTGGAGTATTATTTGGATAGAGCTGGCTCACCAGTCCTGCCGCAAACCATCAGCTTGCTTGCTTTCGTTCGCCCGATAACTAAAGGAGTGTACCTCCTCATCATCCGCCCTTAAAAAGACGTTAAGTGGGCGTGTCTGTGTTGTGTTGTGGTTTGCGGTATAACTGTGATATTTGCGTCTTTCGGCCCAACACATCCGACTTCAGCACGACATTTTTGAGTACCGAGTTGTTTTCCCTCTTCGATCCCTACACGTTTGACCAGACTAGACAAGTTAGTCTGTTACTGGAGGCACCACAGAGAGGTGGAGCAGGGTCTGGATGGTTCTGGTAAACCGATCTTGGCGCAAGCCATCAGCTATGATTCGTTGACAACTTTTAGCCAGGTTGCTGTGAGGCGCACCTTCTCCTCAACCATCAGCTATGATTCGTTGGCAACTTTCAGCCAGGTTGCTGTGAGGCACACCTTCTCCTCAACCATCAGCTATGATTCGTAGACAACTTTCAGCCAGGTTGCTGTGAGGCGCTCCTTCTCCTCAACCATCAGCTATGATTCGTTGACAACTTTCAGCCAGGTTGCCGTGGTGCTCCTTCACCCGAGAAGAGTGTGATGACCTTACATATGTGACCTTAACAAATGTTGAATCCATCACTTCCCCTACCCCTTCCTACCCATACATTAAAGAAGACACTATTTGTCAAATTGTGAAACCAATAGTTTCATCTCTATGTGTGTCTTGTGTTATTCTTCAAGCTGTCAATACTGGCACTCTGTTCATTACCTCCACGGGAAGTTAGCGGAACCAGTTGTTGGGAGATGAGGCCCCAGACATCACTTAGTCTTCCCTCTGGTTAATATGTCCCCTAGGGCAGTTCTCGATGTCCCTATTTAAGTCCTCCATCCCTCTTCTTGGCCTACACCACGTGGACAGTTTGAAATCCCGACCCCGCCACCCTTTAATATGATCTTGTCTGTGTCACATAAACACACTTGACACCATTTTATAGGTCACACTAGAGGTCAAGGTTGCAGACAAAAGGAAAGGAGAATGACAGAACTGCCCTCTATACTCGTCCGTTAACTACTCTTTCTTAATCGTCCTTCCTTCGAGAGCGTTAAATGGCGTAGGTACGTTGAGTTGTAATTTGCGGCAAACTGGCTTTTAAAAAATTGTTCGTGTAACGTGTCCGACACCATCAAAAACGTTTGTGGACAGAGTTTGCCTTCCCTCTCGATCTGTGCCTTTTTGGGGAGATTGGTTATTAAGCTGAAGCCATAGGAAGACAAGAGAAGACAACATCATCATCAAGTATCATGCCTGCTGGCCTAGGTGATCATGTCTCTCCACAACTTTCGATCTCGCCAGTTATTTATCATTTCTGTTGTTGACCTGCCAAGCCATTCTTTTGAGTTATCTGGTATCTTTTCTTTTTGCTTCCCTCTATCTCTTCGTCCTTGAACTTTCCCAGATGTCACAATATATTCCAGCTGTTCTCTTCTCATTACATGGCCCAAAACATATTATTGTTTCTTCCTAATATTGGAAATTAGCTCTCTTTTTGCTTTTTCCTCTTTCAGAACATCTTCATTATTCTTCTTAGTTGTCCATAGCATTCTCAGCATTCTTCTCTAAAACCACATTTCTACAGCCTGCAGTGATTTTATTGTCTGTTGTCCAATTGTCCATGATTCACATTCACATGTTAAGACTGGTTCTACATAATATTTAATAACTCTTTCCTTGTTTCCATTGTCAACAATTGTATATTTAGCTATAGAACATCAAGTTATAAAACATAGCTATAGAACATCAAGTTATAAAACATAGCTATAGAACATCAAGTTATCAAACATAGCTATAGAACATCAAGTTATAAAATATAGCTATAGAACATCAAGTTATAAAACATAGCTATAGAACATCAAGTTATAAAACATAGCTATAGAACATCAAGTTATAAAACATAGCTATAGAACATCAAGTTATAAAACATAGCTATAGAACATCAAGTTATAAAACATAGCTATAGAACATCAAGTTATAAAACATAGCTATAGAACATCAAGTTATAAAACATAGCTATAGAACATCAAGTTATCAAACATAGCTATAGAACATCAAGTTATAAAACATAGCTATAGAACATCAAGTTATAAAACATAGCTATAGAACATCAAGTTATAAAACATAGCTATAGAACATCAAGTCTTAAAACATAGCTATAGAACATCAAGTTATAAAACAAGTAACAAACTTGAACTATCCAGCTACAACATTCTCTGAAGATGGTAAAATCGAACAAAAAAAAGACTCGGATGCAACAAGACAAACCAAATATTGGGACAACTATCCCCTCAACTTCAACACAAATCGATACCTATAACGACCAAGAAACACCGAGTACAGAGAATATTCATTCCTACATTGTACTAGCAATGCCAAACATGGTCACAGACGACTAAGCATGAAAGAAAGATGTATGATGTCACCACAGAGATGAGATGTCTGAGAAAAGTGCTTGGAGTGACCAGAAAAGACACAATCAGAAATGATATTATAGGAGAAAGAGTAGGCATTGAGCCAATCCTCAGATACACAAAGAAACAACAAATAAACTGGTTTGCCCATCTAGAAAGAATGTCACGTGATTCCTTACCATACAAAACATATATTAAAAGAGGAAAGGATAGAAGAGTAAGGCGGCAGACCAAGAGTAAGGCGGCAGACCCAGAGTAAGGCGGCAGACCAAGAGTAAGGCGGCAGACCAAGAGTAAGGCGGCAGACCCAGAGTAAGGCGGCAGACCCAGAGTAAGGCGGCAGACCCAGAGTAAGGCGGCAGGCCCAGAGTAAGGCAGCAGGCCCAGAGTAAGGCGGCAGACCCAGAGTAAGTCGGCAGACCCAGAGTAAGATGGACAGACAACATCAAAGACACGTTACAACAACAACAATTGGCATTTGTTAAAGTGGCAACAAAGGACGAGAACCAGAACTGTGTATCTCCCTCGGCAACTGAGCGAGTACAAGAGGAAGAGAAAAACAAACAAACAAACAAACAAACAAACAAACAAACAAAATGAAATGTTAGCAGAGTCACTGAGTTAACAGTAGGATATCGATCAAGTGCCTCGAGGAAACAGGTCAGCTATGAGTTGCTATTCAAATTGAGGCCAGGTGCTGACCGACGATACTGCCGGGGGGAGCTGTCGCCAGTCAAGTTGTTCCTTGTGA
Organism: Megaustenia siamemsis; assembly: GCA_032433765.1. Lineage (NCBI taxonomy): Eukaryota > Metazoa > Mollusca > Gastropoda > Stylommatophora > Ariophantidae > Megaustenia > Megaustenia siamemsis. Next base: position 105,557,462 of record JAVIAB010000139.1, on the reverse strand, counting down.
AGTTCAACAGACCACTGATCTTCATCGTCCTTAGAGAGGCGTTCTCCGAGGCAGATACGCTGTGTCTCTAGCATGGGAGAACAGGGTGAAGAGAAGGACCAATAAGAACATGACAGCTTGAGATGGACCAATAAGAGCATGACAGCCTGAGATGGACCAATAAGAACATGGCAGCCTGAGATGGACCAATAATAACATGACAGCTTGAGATGGACCAATAAGAGCATGACAGCCTGAGATGGACCAATAATAACATGACAGCTTGAGATGGACCAATAAGAGCATGACAGCCTGAGATGGACCAATAATAACATGACAGCTTGAGATGGACCAATAAGAGCATGACAGCCTGAGATGGACCAATAATAACATGACAGCTTGAGATGGACCAATAATAACATGACAGCTTGAGATGGACCAATAATAACATGACAGCCTGAGATGGACCAATAATAACATGACAGCTTGAGATGGACCAATAAGAGCATGACAGCCTGAGATGGACCAATAATAACATGACAGCTTGAGATGGACCAATAAGAGCATGACAGCCTGAGATGGACCAATAATAACATGACAGCTTGAGATGGACCAATAAGAACATGGCAGCCTGAGATGGACCAATAATAACATGACAGCTTGAGATGGACCAATAAGAGCATGACAGCCTGAGATGGACCAATAAGAGCATGACAGCCTGAGATGGACCAATAAGAGCATGACAGCCTGAGATGGACCAATAAGAACATGGCAGCCTGAGATGGACCAATAATAACATGACAGCTTGAGATGGACCAATAAGAGCATGACAGCCTGAGATGGACCAATAAGAGCATGACAGCCTGAGATGGACCAATAAGAACATGGCAGCCTGAGATGGACCAATAATAACATGACAGCTTGAGATGGACCAATAAGAGCATGACAGCCTGAGATGGACCAATAAGAGCATGACAGCCTGAGATGGACCAATAAGAGCATGACAGCCTGAGATGGACCAATAAGAGCATGACAGCCTGAGAAGAACCAATAAGAGCATGGCAGCCTGAGATGTACTAATAAGAGCATGGCAGCCTGAGATGGACCAATAAGAGCATGACAGCCTGAGATGGACCAATAAGAGCATGACAGCCTGAGATGTACCAATAAGAACATGACAGCTTGAGATGGACCAATAAGAGCATGACAGCCTGAGATGGACCAATAAGAGCATGACAGCCTGAGATGGACCAATAAGAGCATGACAGCCTGAGATGTACCAATAAGAGCATGGCAGCCTGAGAAGAACCAATAAGAGCATGGCAGCCTGAGATGGACCAATAAGAGCATGCCAGCCTGAGAAGAACCAATAAGAGCATGGCAGCCTGAGATGGACCAATAAGAGCATGACAGCCTGAGATGGACCAATAATAGTTTGTCAACAAGAGATGTACCAATAATAGTTTGTCAACAAGAGATGTACCAATAATAGTTTGTCAACAAGAGATGTACCAATAATAGTTTGTCAACAAGAGATGGACCAATAATAGTTTGTCAACAAGAGATGGACCAATAATAGTTTGTCAACAAGAGATGGACCAATAATAGTTTGTCAACAAGAGATGGACCAATAATAATTTGTCAACAAGAGATGGACCAATAATAGTTTGTCAACAAGAGATGGACCAATAATAGTTTGTCAACAAGAGATGGACCAATAATAGTTTGTCAACAAGAGATGGACCAATAATAGTTTGTCAACAAGAGATGGACCAATAATAATTTGTCAACAAGAGATGGACCAATAATAGTTTGTCAACAAGAGATGGACCAATTATAGTTTGTCAACAAGACATGGACCAATAATAGTTTGTCAACAAGACATGGACCAATAATAGTTTGTCAACAAGACATGGACCAATTATAGTTTGTCAACAAGACATTAACCAATAATTGATTGTCAACAAGAGATGGACCAAGAACAGTTTGTCAACAAGACATGGACCAATAAGAGCTTGTCAACAAGTGATGGACCAATAACAACTTGTCAACAAGTGATGGACCAATAAGAGCTTGTCAACAAAAGATGTACCAATAAGTGCTTGTCAACAAGAGATGTACCAATAAGAGCTTGTCCACAAGTGATGGACCAATAAGAGCTTGTCAACAAGAGATGGATCAATAAGAGCTTGTCAACAAGTGATGGACTAATAAGAGCTTGTCAACAAGAGATGGATCAATAAGAGCTTGTCAACATGAGATGGATCAATAAGAGCTAGTCAATAAGAGATGGACCAATAAGAGCTTTTCATTAAGTGATGGACCAATAAGAGCTTGTCAACAAGAGATGGACCAATAAGAGCTAGTCAACAAGAGATGGACCAATAAGAGCTTGCCAACAAGTGATGACGGTTGCGCCCACCTAAATCAACCCCCGATGCAGATACTACATCAGACATAGTACAATCGCCATGATATAGTTATGGGATAGGTTACAGGATCCAGCGTCCCTCCTGAGTTGGGCTGTCACCATCGTTAAATAAACAAACTCATTGTGAGATGATTTCACACGCCCCGGCCAACTAGACTGAATGGAAACACATGTTTGCTCTGAATCTATGTGTTAAAACTTTATTATGTATGTCTGTCTATTATGTTGGTTATAACATCAAGCCATTATAACGTATACTCGCTAACGTATATTTACAGATCTCTTCATCTGCAGTAGCCGCTTTATGTACCATTCATTCCTTCAGTCATTCTTTCTTGTTCCTTCCAGTTGAACGTAAAGCAGATGACAGAAAGCATTGCACTGATAATATGAGTCCATGTGCTGCCTGTACATCTTGTGTATTTGTACAACTCTTGACTGTACCCTCTATGGCTATGGTATTGCCCAGGGCAGGGTTAAGCAACATTTTATTTTATGAGATCTGAAAACCATGAAGACGTGGAGGGCCAGATCTGAAAACTATGAAGACGTCGAGGACCAGATCTGAAAACTATGAAGACGTCGAGGACCAGATCTGAAAACTATGAAGACGTCGAGGACCAGATCTGAAAACTATGAAGACGTCGAGGACCAGATCTGAAAACTATGAAGACGTCGAGGACCAGATCTGAAAACTATGAAGACGTGGAGGACCAGAAACCAGATCATAATGAAACCATTATATAAATGACTTAATTTGCATTTACAAGCGACTGTAATGTAAAAATCCAATTAGTGATGGAGAGTGGAGGACAGAAAAGAGAACGAAATGAAAGTGAGAGGGGTGAGACAGAAAGGGGGGAGGTAGAAAACTCAACAATAAATTAGAAATAGAAAGCTTTCCGGTTAGGGTTTGTGCATTTATGTGTCACTTTTTTTTAAATTTATTTTTGTTTCAGGGAATGGGGTGTGTAGTCATATTCAAATCTACCAGAAGGCTGGTCAAAATAGCTTGACAGGTCGATTTTGGTCTGCGGGCTGTAGGTTGCCCACCTCCAGTATAGAGCTTCCTTCCATCTTCTGTTTGTTCGTTGCCGTGATATCCGCTGCTATATACAATTTAAATACTGTTCTATCTGCTGTATAGATTGTTCCCTGCTCCACATATACTGTCCTATGTGCTGTATAGATTGTTCCCTGCTCCACATATACTGTCCTATCTGCTGTATAGATTGTTCCCTGCTCCATATATACTGTCCTATGTGCTGTATAGATTGTTCCATGCTCCACATTTACTGTCCTATGTGCTGTATAGATTGTTCCCTGCTCCACATATACTGTCCTATGTGCTGTATAGATTGTTTCCTGCTCCACATATACTGTCCTATATGCTGTATAGATTGTTCCCTGCTCCACATATACTGTCCTATGTGCTGTATAGATTGTTCCCTGCTCCACATATACTGTCCTATGTGCTGTATAGATTGTTCCCTGCTCCACATATGCTGTCCTATGTACTGTATAGATTGTTCCCTGCTCCATAAGCAGATAGATTGTTCCTTGCTCCACATATGCTGTCCTATGTGTTGTATAAATTGTTCCCTGCTCCATATATACTGTCCTATGTGCTGTACAGATTGTTCCCTGCTCCATATATACAGTCCTATGTAATGTATAGATTGTTCCGTGCTCCATATAAACTGTCCTATGTACTGTATAGATTTTTCCCTGCTCCATATATAATGTTTTATGTGCTGTATAGATTGTTCCCTGCTCCATATATGCTGTTCTATGTGCTGTATAGATTGTTCCCTGCTCCATATATACAGTCATATGTAATGTATAGATTGTTCCGTGCTCCACATATACTGTCCTATGTGCTGTATAGATTGTTCCCTGCTCCACATATACTGTCCTATGTGCTGTATAGATTGTTCCCTGCTCCACATATGCTGTCCTATGTACTGTATAGATTGTTCCCTGCTCCATAAGCAGATAGAATGTTCCTTGCTCCACATATGCTGTCCTATGTGCTGTATAAATTGTTCCCTGCTCCATATATACTGTCCTATGTGCTGTACAGATTGTTCCTGCTCCATATATACAGTCCTATGTAATGTATAGATTGTTCCGTGCTCCATATAAACTGTCCTATGTACTGTATAGATTTTTCCCTGCTCCACATATACTGTCCTATGTGCTGTATAGATTATTCCCTGCTCCATATATACTGCCCTATGTGCTGTATAGATTATTCCCTGCTCCACATATACTGTCCTATGTGCTGTATAGATTATTCCCTGCTCCATATATACTGTCCTATGTGCTGTATATATTATTCCCTGCTCCACATATACTGTCCTATGTGCTGTATAGATTATTCCCTGCTCCATATATATAGTCATATGTGCTGTATAGATTGTTCCCTGCTCAATATATACAGCCATATGTGCTGTATAGATTGTTCCCTGCTCCATATATGCAGTCCTATGTGCTGTATAGATTGTTCCCTGCTCCACATATACTGTCCTATGTGCTGTATAGATTGTTCCCTGCTCCATATATACAGTCTTGTGTGCTGTATAGATTGGTCCCTGCTCCATATATACAGTCGCATGTGCTGTATAGATTGTTCCCTGCTCCATATATACAGTCCTATGTGCTGTATAGATTGTTCCCTGCTCCATATATACAGTCCTGTGTGCTGTATAGATTGTTCCCTGCTCCATATATACAGTCATATGTGCTGTATAGATTGTTCCCTGCTCCATATATGCAGTCCTATGTGCTGTATTAGATGTAAATTAGATGTAAATTTAGATGACTTCACCTTGAGTGAAATAGAAACCACCTTAAAGCTAATGACCAATAACAAGGCTGCTGGAGAGGATAAGTTAACAGCTGAGATCCTCAAGGCAATTGATAGCCATAATTTAATACATCTCCAAAAAATGTTCAACATCATTTGGAAAACAGAGAAGACGCCTCATAAATGGAAAAAAGGAATCATTGTCAAGATCCCAAAAAAGGGCAATCTTAGAGATTGTAACAATTGGAGAGGCGTGACACTTTTGTCAGTTGCCTCAAAATTATTCTGTAAAATCATCCTAAATAGAATAAAGGATTCAATAGATACAGTAATGCGTGAAGAACAGGCTGGGTTTAGAAAAGGGAGAAGCTGTCTTGACCACATTTTCACTCTACGACTTATATTGGAGGAACACATTGAAAAGCAAAAACCTTTTGTACTTAACTTCATCGACTTCAAAAAAGCATTTGATAGTATTCATAGAGATTCTTTGTGGAAAATTCTGAAGCAATATGGCTTACCATCAAAAATCATAAATATTATCAAAGACATGTATGATGGTTACACATGTGCAGTTCGAACAGAGGAAGGACTGAGCGAATGTTTCCCAATAGAAACTGGGGTTAAACAAGGATGTATTTTATCGCCCTTGTTATTTGGAATTGTTATGGACTTCATAATGAAGAAATGCTGCACTGGTAATAAAGGCATCGAATGGATACAAGGAGACCATTTGGAGGACCTGGACTTTGCTGATGACATAGTTCTCATCAGCAATCAGATAAAAACGATGCAGGAAAACACAAATGAACTATCATCAATAGCCAGCAAAATTGGGCTTGAGGTCAATCATGAAAAGACTAAAGTCATGAAAAGTTTAATTCCAACAAGTGACAAAATATACATGGAAAACAAACCAGTAGAAGAGATCGATCACTTCATCTATCTTGGAAGTCACATTGATCGAGAAGGGGATACGAGCAAAGAAATTAGAATCAGACTGGCTAAAGCAGCAATGTCTTTCAGAAGCCTTGAAAAGTTGTGGAAATCAAAACTCATTAGCACAAACACAAAACTTAGGCTATTCAAATCAAATGTACTATCAACCCTTACGTATGCGTGTGAAAGCTGGAAAACAACAAGAGATATAGAAACAAAGTTGAACGCATTCGAAAATAAATGTCTAAGGAAAATACTTGGTATAGAATGGAACGAATTCAAAACAAACGAGGAAATTAGAGAAATCGCCAATCAACCACTAATATCTTCAGTAATAAAGAAAAGACGATGGTCATACGTTGGACATGTGATGAGAAGAGATAATAATCGAATAGCAAAGCAAGCCCTCATATGGGAAACAACAGGTAAAAGAAAAAGAGGAAGACCCAGGGAGACACTGAGAAGAACATTGATGAGAGAGGCAAGAGCAGCAGGAATCGGCTCCCTCAATGAGATAGAACTGCTTGCACAGAACAGAGACAGATGGCGAGATTTGATAAAATATCTTTAAAAGAAAACTGCTAGAACAAAAATTCATATAGGAGAAGGTGTATCTTGGTCTACGCCCTATGGGCCGGTTACGGCTCGAAAGGTCAATAGATAGATGTGCTGTATAGATTGGTCCCTGCTCCATATATACAGTCATATGTGCTGTATAGATTGGTCCCTGCTCCATATATACAGTCATATGTGCTGTATAGATTGTTCCCTGCTCCATATATACAGTCATATGTGCTGTATAACCAAAAATAACCAAGACCCTACTCGTGAACGACCCTAAAACATCAAACTAATTTAGTCGACGAGAGAAGGCAACTCGGTATCTGACAATACTTGCTCAAGTCGGATGCTCTTGGTCGAAAGATGCAACAGATCACCGCTCGCTGTTTACGGCTACATAGCGCATCCACTTCCATTTAGCGTAATTGCTATGTGGAATATGCATATGTCGAGTTCTATGTGGAATATGGATATGTCGAGTTCTATGTGGAATATGCATATGTCGAGTTCTATGTGGAATATGCATATGTCGAGTTCTATGTGGAATATGCATATGTCGAGTTCTATGTAGAATATTGATATGTCGAGTTTTAGGTAGAATATGGATATGTCGAGTTCTATGTAGAATATGGATATGTGGAGTTCTATGTAGAATATGGATATGTGGAGTTCTATGTAGAATATGGATATGTGGAGTTCTATGTAGAATATGGATATGTGGAGTTCTATGTAGAATATGGATATGTGGAGCCAAAAGACGCAGAAGTTGCAGTTTGTCGTAAAGTAACGACACCCACGCCTTCGCTCTCAGAAAGAACGATGAACGATGAAGAAGTCGCGATTTCAACAGTTGCGGGGGGGGGGGGGGGAGAAAACTTAACAAAAGAGTAACTATCGAATACACCGACATGTTGTGTTGTTGGTAATACTATTGAGGAGTGAATATTCACACTTTAGATTCTTGCTACAAAGTGATGGTTAGGAAAAACACCACACCGCGCCAAACACCTTCAACTGGGGAATATCATATTCATCTTCTTCTGTCTAACATCGAACTGTTGCACCTTGCTTTATACCACATCAAATAAACATAAAGTGGTATTGAACAGCTAAGCTAATAGAAAGACAAGAACAACTATAACGTTTCAGCAAAAGTCTTCATCAGGTGTAATAAACAAACTATACAAATTAAACACATAAATCCAAGTCAGAAAACACAACACAGATCTAAAATATGGGGTGAAAATATTGTGGCCAGGATTTACGTGCAGTCTGGTTAAAACAATAAATAAACAATGGGGCAGGTAGGATTTGACTAGACCCACACAAAAAAAAACCATGAAAAAAATTGAAAAAATTAAAGGTGGTCCCCCAAATGGGCACGAAGAAAACGAGAAGAGGAAAAGAGGAGATAGATGTGGTAAGGTGGAAGAAGAGCAAGAAAGGTATTAAAGATAATTCAGGGAAGAATAGGGGTAGGAAACATGAAATGGAGAGGAGACCAGAGATTAAAGAATAAAGTGAAAAGAGTTGAATCCTCTCCGTTGGAGAGTACCAGGCTATGAGTCGGTTCTCGTTGGAGAGTACCAGGCTATGAGTCGGTTCTCATTGGAGAGTACCAGGCTATGAGTCGGTTCTCGTTGGAGAGTACCAGGCTATGAGTCGGTTCTCATTGGAGAGTACCAGGCTATGAGTCGGATCTCGTTGGAGAGTACCAGGCTATGAGTCGGTTCTCGTTGGAGAGTACCAGGCTATGAGTCGGTTCTCATTTGAGAGTACCAGGCTATGAGTCGGTTCTCGTTGGAGAGTACCAGGCTATGAGTCGGTTCTCATTGGAGAGTACCAGGCTATGAGTCGGTTCTCATTGGAGAGTACCAGGCTATGAGTCGGTTCTCATTGGAGAGTACCAGGCTATGAGTCGGTTCTCATTGGAGAGTACCAGGCTATGAGTCGGTTCTCATTGGAGAGTACCAGGCTATGAGTCGGTTCTCATTGGAGAGTACCAGGCTATGAGTCGGTTCTCATTGGAGAGTACCAGGCTATGAGTCGGTTCTCATTGGAGAGTACCAGGCTATGAGTCGGTTCTCGTTGGAGAGTACCAGGCTATGAGTCGGTTCTCGTTGGAGAGTACCAGGCTATGAGTCGGTTCTCATTGGAGAGTACCAGGCTATGAGTCGGTTCTCATTGGAGAGTACCAGGCTATGAGTCGGTTCTCATTGGAGAGTACCAGGCTATGAGTCGGTTCTCGTTGGAGAGTACCAGGCTATGAGTCGGTTCTCGTTGGAGAGTACCAGGCTATGAGTCGGTTCTCATTGGAGAGTACCAGGCTATGAGTCGGTTCTCATTGGAGAGTACCAGGCTATGAGTCGGTTCTCATTGGAGAGTACCAGGCTATGAGTCGGTTCTCATAGGAGAGTACCAGGCTATGAGTCGGTTCTCATTGGAGAGTACCAGGCTATGAGTCGGTTCTCATTGGAGAGTACCAGGCTATGAGTCGGTTCTCATTGGAGAGTACCAGGCTATGAGTCGGTTCTCATTGGAGAGTACCAGGCTATGAGTCGGTTCTCATTGGAGAGTACCAGGCTATGAGTCGGTTCTCATTGGAGAGTACCAGGCTATGAGTCGGTTCTCATTGGAGAACCGACTGTGAGTATCAGAAGAACAAAAAATGATCCCAGAAATCCGGAAGTCATCAGAGGTATTACGGTCTGGCGATCTGAAATGAGAGGAGTCATGAGTGCCAGGATCATGTTTGATGTTAAATAAGTTGTTCACAGATTCAATCTCCCAGGCGTCGGCCTGTTTGACGAATATATATTTTAAGTACAACGAGTGTCTTTATGTGACACCTCCTTTCACTTTTCTCATTTTTCCCAGTTTGGTTCTTTTTGATCAAATGAATTCCTACCTGCCCTTTAGTCTATTTATCTTTTAACCGGACTCAGCTGAAAGCTGGAAAAATAGATTCCAAATGAAGAAATAAGAGGCGAATCTAAACAAGGAGACGTGTCCAGCTTTATAAGAAGAAGGAAATGCATCGGTCATGTGCTGAGAATGAAGAAAGACTTCCCCGTCAGGCATTTATGTGGAAACCATCTGGTAAAGGAAAACAAGGCAGACCAAGAGAATCGCTACGCAGAACAATAACGAGGGAAGGCTCAACCATGGGACTAAGAAACATCCAAGAATTACAAGAACTTACAGCAGATCGTCAATCATGGAGAACTATGACTTCCACCCTATGTGGAGAACTATGACTTCCGCCCTATGTGGAGAACTATGACTTCCGCCCTATGTGGAGAACTATGACTTCCACCCTATGTGGAGAACTATGACTTCCACCCTATGTGGAGAACTATGACTTCCGCCCTATGTGGAGAACTATGACTTCCGCCCTATGTGCCGTCCTCGGCCTGGGAGGGAAAATGAATGAATGAATGAAGGAATGAATGAATGAAGGAATGAATGAATGAAATGCAGAGAAGTAATTAAATATTCCCTACAGATTATTTAAGAAGACAAATAAGATTTGTTAAAGCTCCAAATAATATTTCGTTTCTATGACCAAGTTTTGGGAGCCGCGATAGCTCAATATTTAGTGAACAGGACTACAAAGGACAAGGGGTAGGGTTCGATTCCCAACGGACGGCTTCCGGGTTCACCCAGCCTTCAATGGGTACCTGATTTTTTTCTGAGAAAGTAAAGCAGCACGGACGTAATACCGACCACATTACCCCAAAAATCATGCGCTGAAGGTCTGTAAAATATAGGATCACTAACACCATATTTCCCTATACGCCACTTGGCGTGACCCTATATTTTACAGACCTTCAGCACATGATTTTTGGGGTAATGTGGTCGGTATTACGCCCGTGCTGCTTTTACTTTCCCAGAAAAAATCCGGTACCCATTTAAGGCTGGGTGAACCCGGAGCCGTCGGTTGGGATCGAACCCTACCCCTTGTCCGTAGTAGTCCAGTTCACTAACCACTGAGCTATCGCGGCTCCTACTAATTTTTAGGGAATTAGTAAAACCCAGGTGTCCTCGCCAGGGTACGAACCCCGGCTGTTGCCGTGGTAAGCCAACCGCCTATCGATTGCGCTAACCGGACACCCGGGGGGTACTATACTTTCTACTTTTTATGACCAAGTTTTAAAGATTTGCTAAAACCAATTATTTCTAGTTTTGTAATGCAATAATGTTCTATTATAAATGTCTCCGATAATGTAGCAATATCACAATGTCATAAAGGATCAATGATATCCGCTCTAGCCGGTCTGTTGCGCACGAGTGAACCAGAAAATAACCAAATGATAGATACCTCTATTAGCCGTAATCACAATCTGTAGATGAAAGACTAAAGGTTCCACCAGCTGAAATCTATGTCGCAATATCTACGTCTTGCGGCCCGGCACATCCGTCATCGGCTTAGAACGTTTTTTAATTGCTTACTGTTTGTGTCTGGTGAATAGCCATTTTGTTTTCTACTCTATTTGATTTTTAACTGCCAGGAGATCCTTAACGTGAGCAAAGCGCACACGGGAATAATCTATTTTTACTGCGTTATCTGAGTAGACTAGACTTCCGAGAGGGATTAGGTAAAGAAACGAAGAAAGCACCGACTCAAAAAGAGAAATTACCACCGTCTGGAAGTGGTTCAAACCCGAAACATGCTGGTTCAGAGACCGACGTCTTACTGCTACACCACCTCGCGCCACCCCCCTCCCCCCTCAACATCATGAACATACGTTTTTTTTGTATTTTTTTTTTACTTGGGGTTAGGGCATTTTGAGGGGATAACAGGGTGTAGTGTATCAGCTGTTAGGAGTCATTGGTATAATAGTCAGTGACTCTTTTCAGCAATGCTAACGTCAGAGTCAGTATCTCACAGCTAACTGCTGGCGTTGCGATCAATACTCATTTGTCAACTTCTAGCATCTAAGAGACTCAGAACTAACAAATACCCCATCTAATATACAGGTAGTCAACCTAGAATATCAGATAGTCCAAATGAGGCGTGCTAGAACACGGACAGCACACACTATAGCTAATAATTGATGGAGATAGTGGTTTCTGTGCTAGCACACGGACAGCACACACTATAGCTAATAATTGCTGGAGATAGTGGTTTCCGTGCTAGCACACGGACAGCACACACTATAGCTAATAACTGCTGGAGATAGTGGTTTCCGTGCTAGCACACGGACAGCACACACTATAGCTAATAATTGATGGAGATAGTGCTTTCCGTGCTAGAACACGGACAGCACACACTATAGCTAATAACTGCTGGAGATAGTGGTTTCCGTGCTAGAACACAGACAGCACACACTATAGCTAATAATTGATGGAGATAGTGCTTTCCGTGCTAGAACACGGACAGCACACACTATAGCTAATAATTGATGGAGATAGTGCTTTCCGTGCTAGAACACGGACAGCACACACTATAGCTAATAATTGATGGAGATAGTGGTTTCCGTGCTAGAACACGGACAGCAGACACTATAGCTAATAATTGATGGAGATAGTGGTTTCCGTGCTAGCACACGGACAGCACACACTATAGCTAATAATTGATGGAGATAGTGGTTTCCGTGCTAGCACACGGACAGCACACACTATAGCTAATAATTGATGGAGATAGTGCTTTCCGCTGATCATAATTTCACTATTTGGGGCAAAAATGGAACCATTTGTTACCGTTCAGTGTTCCAATGATGAAACACATCTTCATGTTGTTCTCTAACCCTCTTTTGGCATAATTTAGCCCCCGCTATGACATTTAAACCCCGCTATGACAGTTAGCCCTGTTATGACATTTAACCCCCGCTATGACATTTAAATTCCGTTATTACATTAAACTCTCGCTATAACATTTAATCCCCGTTATGACATTTAATCCCCGTTTATGACATTTAATCCCCGTTATGACATTTAATCCCCGTTATGACATTTAATCCCCGTTATGACATGATATAACCTCGATCATTCCATCATTCTGTTCCATAGAACATGCCAGTCATTTCTCTTCTTAATGCCAGTCATGTCTCTTGTCTTAATGCCAGTCATTTCTCTTCTTAATGCCAGTCATGTCTCTTGTCTTAATGCCAGTCATTTCTCTTCTTAATGTCAGTCATTTCTCTTCTTAATGTCAGTCATGTCTCTTGTCTTAATGTCAGTCATGTCTCTTGTCTTAATGTCAGTCATGTCTCTTGTCTTAATGCCAGTCATGTCTCTTTTCTTAATGCCAGTCATGTCTCTTGTCTTAATGCCAGTCATGTCTCTTTTCTTAATGTCAGTCATGTCTCTTGTCTTAATGCCAGTCATGTCTCTTGACTTAATGCCAGTCATGTCTCTTTTCTTAATGCCAGTCATGTCTCTTGTCTTAATGCCAGTCATGTCTCTTTTCTTAATGTCAGTCATGTCTCTTTTCTTAATGCCAGTCAGGTCTCTTGTCTTAATGCCAGTCATGTCTCTTTTCTTAATGCCAGTCATGTCTCTTTTCTTAATGCCAGTCATGTCTCTTTTCTTAATGCCAGTCATGTCTCTTTTCTTAATGCCAGTCATGTCTCTTTTCTTAATGTCAGTCATGTCTCTTTTCTTAATGCCAGTCATGTCTCTTGTCTTAATGTCAGTCATGTCTCTTGTCTTAATGCCAGTCATGTCTCTTTTCTTAATGCCAGTCATATCTCTTTTCTTAATGCCAGTCATGTCTCTTTTCTTAATGCCAGTCATGTCTCTTTTCTTAATGTCAGTCATGTCTCTTTTCTTAATGTCAGCCATGTCTCTTTTCTTAATGCCAGTCATGTCTCCCATGTCTCTTTACAGCCAATAACCTAGGACTACCCCATAACCCCTGACACACGTGACAACCCTGACCTAGAAGATAAGAACACTCAATGACAGATAAGCCAGCACTTTCATGATAAACATTGAAATATGTGTCGTGTAAAGGTAGAGTACGAGACTTGAAACGGCGTCTCAGCACGCGAGTTTCAACCCATATGTGCTCGGCCGCCTATCCAAAAGTGTTCGGAGACTACTAGATAGTGTCGCTTCAAGCATCGAAACTCACGATGCGAGACGGAATTCCTCACCTTCCAAGGGTGCTAACCAGGTATCCATTTCTGCCAGCGGCTGGGTCGAGGTGATTACAACCCACACTGGTTCCAACAGGAAGCGAACACGGGTTGTTCGAACGTCGGTAGCCAGTCGGGTGGTTTTCCCAACTATGCCACCGAGGCTCCCCTGTGTGGTGTACACACAGCTAGATGTGATTGGCCAACAAGTAGGCTTGACTCTACACAGCGATCGACAAACACCAACTGCAAAAAGCATCTGCTGATATTTCGTGGCAAAAATAAAACAACCTAGATGGGCAGGAAATCCACAGAGTCCTCTTCAATGCCTTCCTTGCCACTGGTCTTTGGTTTCCATGTCAGACGCGGTCCGACAAAGCATTTAGTCACTGCGTGGCGTCCCAACAAGGGGAGCAAAGTTTCTCTATTTTCCTGACCACATGTTACCACAAGTCTGGTTCATACTTTACCTCTGTCTCCACTGTTCTCCGATACATTTATCCACGGTTTGCTTCTCTCCTGCATATCAGTTCTCGTATGAGCACAAATTCTGATCATATACAGCAGCGATTCTCAAACTTTTCTTTACCGCGGATCCCCCAATTAAAATACGTTTTGTAGCTGCGGACCCCCATTAAATACATTCCGCTCATTCTAATGTCTGGTTCTCTCTTAGTTACGTAGCCGTCGAAGTAGTGGTGGCAGTAGCGGTAGCAGCGACAGTAGCGGCAGTAGTGGCAGTAGCGGCAGTAGTGGCAGTAGCGGCAGTAGTGTCAGCGGCGGCAGTAGCGGCAGCAGCGACAGTAACGGCAGTAGTGTCAGCGGCGGCAGTAGCGGCAGTAGCGGCAGTAGCGCAGTAGCGGCAGTCCTCTACTCTCAGTCTACCTGTCTCTCTCTTCTTGTAGATCTCCAGTAGCCCCTTCACTTTGCTATTGTGTGTGCACAAGTTTAAATACCCCTTCTCGCAACCAATCAAAATTCACCACGTTGATTTGATCTTTGACCCTTATCTCGCACTCCCGTCAACAAAACGTCATCGCTTACTTTACTCAATCTTCGAAGTTTCTAGATCACCCTACTTTGCTCGAGACATTGACCTTTTAGTCTGTCTCTCTATATTTTATGTTAACAAATCTGTCACTCATCTGTTAGATATCCGTTGTTATGTTCATTCCCCGCCTCGCTATTGTTACTATCCTTTGTTTTCTTTTTCTTCGCTTTTCTGTACACTTTAACCCCATTCTTTAGTTCTCTACTTGTCTGTACACCTTAACCTCATTCTTTAGTTCTCTACTTGTCTGTACACTTTAACCCCATTCTTTAGTTCTCTACTTGTCTGTACACTTTAACCCCATTCTTTAGTTATCCACTTGTCTGTACACTTTAACCTCATTCTTTAGTTCTCTACTTGTCTGTACACTTTACCTCATTCTTTAGTTCTCTACTTGTCTGTACACTTTAACCCCATTCTTTAGTTATCCACTTGTCTGTACACTTTAACTCCATTCTTTATTTCTCTACTTGTCTGTACACTTTAACCTCATTCTTTAGTTCTCCACTTGTCTGTACACTTTAATTTCATTCTTTAGTTCTCTACTTGTCTGTACACTTTAACCCCGTTCTATAGTTCTCCACTTGTCTGTACACTTTAACCCCATTCTTTAGTTCTCTACTTGTCTGTACACTTTAACCCCATTCTTTAGTTCTCCACTTGTCTGTACACTTTAACCCCATTGTTTAGTTCTCCACTTGTTTGTACACTTTAACCTCATTCTTTAGTTCTCCACTTGTCTGTACACTTTAACCGCATTCTTCAGTTCTCCACTTGTCTGTACACTTTAACCTCATTCTTTAGTTCTCCACTTGTCTGTACACTTTAACCCCATTCTTTAGTTCTCCACTTGTCTGTACACTTTAACCCCATTCTTTAGTTCTCCACTTGTCTGTACACTTTAACCTCATTCTATAGTTCTCTACTTGTCTGTACACTTTAACCCCATTCTTTAGTTATCCACTTGTCTGTACAATTTAACCCCATTGTTTAGTTCTCCACTTGTCTGTACACTTTAACCCCATTGTTTAGTTCTCCACTTGTTTGTACACTTTAACCTCATTCTTTAGTTCTCCACTTGTCTGTACACTTTAACCGCATTCTTCAGTTCTCCACTTGTCTGTACACTTTAACCTCATTCTTTAGTTCTCCACTTGTCTGTACACTTTAACCCCATTCTTTAGTTCTCCACTTGTCTGTACACTTTAACCCCATTCTTTAGTTCTCCACTTGTCTGTACACTTTAACCTCATTCTATAGTTCTCTACTTGTCTGTACACTTTAACCCCATTCTTTAGTTATCCACTTGTCTGTACAATTTAACCCCATTGTTTAGTTCTCCACTTGTTTGTACACTTTAACCTCATTCTTTAGTTCTCCACTTGTCTGTACACTTTAACCTCATTCTTTAGTTCTCCACTTGTCTGTACACTTTAACCCCATTCTTTAGTTCTCCACTTGTCTGTACACTTTAACCCCATTCTTTAGTTCTCCACTTGTCTGTACACTTTAACCTCATTCTTTAATTCTCCACTTGTCTGTACACTTTAACGCCATTCTATAGTTCTCCACTTGTCTGTACACTTTAACCCCATTCTTTAGTTCTCCACTTGTCTGTACACTTTAACCCCATTCTATAGTTCTCCACTTGTCTGTACACTTTAACCCCATTCTATAGTTCTCCACTTGTCTGTACACTTTAACCCCATTCTATAGTTCTCCACTTGTCTGTACACTTTAACCCCATTCTATAGTTCTCCACTTGTCTGTACACTTTAACCCCATTCTATAGTTCTCCACTTGTCTGTACACTTTAACCCCATTCTATAGTTCTCCACTTGTCTGTACACTTTAACCTCATTCTTTAGACTTCCTCTCTGCCAGTGTGACATTGACACCTTTGTCAGTCCAGCCATAGGTGTAACCGTCCAGGTCACTCATCAACCTTACACATACACTGCTATCATTGTGTTCTCCTTAACAATACAGCACAGTGATACAGCACAATGATACAACGCAATGATATAAAACAATTAAACAACATAATGGTACAACAAAATTAAACAACATAATGGGACAACAAAATTAAATAACATAATGGTACAACATAATGGTACAACATAATGGTACAACATAATGGTACAACACAACGATAAGATCACTCCGGCGTTTATTCTATTTCGGGGAGTGGGGGGAAAATGGGGGCGAGGGGGGGGGTGTTTGTGGGAGGTGCGTTCCTATGTGGCCGGAGAATAAAGGCAACATGTACAGTTCACTCACCACTAGTTTTCGGGGCCATGGACAAACATAGGCAAGACTACTAAATATTGAACCTATTCAAACAGCCAGAGAAACTGTCAGCGAATATTCAATCACTTGAATAGATCACTAAACACCCTATGTGTCACCAGTCTACATGTACCGTATGTCACCAGTCTACATGTACCATGTGCCACCAGTGTACATGTACCGTATGTCACCAGTCTACATGTACCGTATGTCACCAGTCTACATGTACCGTATGTCACCAGTCTACATGTACCATATGTCACCAGTCTACATTTACCATGTGTCACCAGTGTACATGTACCGTATGTCACCAGTCTACATGTACCGTATGTCACCAGTCTTCATGTACCATATGTCACCAGTCTACATTTACCATATGTTACCAGTCTACATGTACCGTATGTCACCAGTCTACATGTACCGTATGTCACCAATCTTCATGTACCATATGTCACCAGTCTACATTTACCATATGTCACCAGTCTACATGTACCGTATGTCACCAGTCTACATGTACCGTATGTCACCAGTCTACATGTACCGTATGTCACCAGTCTTCATGTACCATATGTCACCAGTCTACATTTACCATATGTCACCAGTCTACATGTACCATATGTCACCAGTCTACATTTACCATGTGTCACCAGTGTACATGTACCGTATGTCACCAGTCTAAATGTACCGTATGTCACCAGTCTACATGTACCATGTGTCCCCAGTCTACATGTACCGTATGTCCCCAGTCTACATGTACCGTATGTCACCAGTCTACATGTACCATGTGTCCCCAGTTTACATGTACCGTATGTCACCAGTCTACATGTACCATGTGTCCCCAGTCTACATGTACCGTATGTCACCAGTCTACATGTACCATGTGTCACCAGTCTAAATTTACCATGTGTCCCCAGTCTACATGTACCATGTGTCACCAGTCTACATGTACCGTATGTCACCAGTCTACATGTACCGTATGTCACCAGTCTACATGTACCGTATGTCACCAGTCTACATGTACCGTATGTCACCAGTCTACATGTACCGTATGTCACCAGTCTACATGTACCGTATGTCACCAGTCTACATGTACCGTATGTCACCAGTCTACATGTACCATGTGTCACCAGTCTACATGTACCATGTGTCACCAGTCTACATTTACCATGTGTCCCCAGTCTACATGTACCGTATGTCACCAGTCTACATGTACCATGTGTCACCAGTCTACATGTACCATGTGTCCCCAGTCTACATGTACCGTATGTCACCAGTCTACATGTACCATGTGTCACCAGTCTACATGTACCATGTGTCACCAGTCTACATGTACCATGTGTCCCCAGTCTACATGTACCGTATGTCACCAGCCTACATGTACCATGTGTCACCAGTCTACATGTACCATGTGTCCCCAGTCTACATGTACCGTATGTCACCAGCCTACATGTACCATGTGTCACCAGTCTACATGTACCATGTGTCCCCAGTCTACATGTACCGTATGTCACCAGTCTACATGTACCGCATGTGACCAGTCTACATGTACCGTATGTCACCAGTCTACATGTACCGTATGTCACCAGTCTACATGTACCGTATGTCACCAGTCTACATGTACCGTATGTCACCAGTCTACATGTACCGTATGTCACCAGTTTACATGTACCGTATGTCACCAGTCTACATGTACCGTATGTGACCAATTCTTGGACTATATTTTAGCCTTCTGGTGACGTTTTCTAATTGAACTATGTGGGGGCGGGGGATGAAATATAGAAGTGTCGCAGCATGGCGTTAACTACGACACAGATCAAGCGTATCCACTTAACGTGCACTTCAGAGTGGGTCACGCGGGCTGGATGGTCTTTAGGCAGGCATCGGCCTGTGTACAAGAATATTCTGTGTTTGAATCCTGTCAGAGATTATTTTGTTTGAGTTTTCTCTTCTTGGCTTTGCTGCTTCCGGTCTCAGGGTAGTCAGATCTAGACCTCTCAAAAAGGAAAGGAGAAACAGAAAATTCAATGCGCACTGTGCGCATGTTAAAGAGTTTCTCTGTAGTCGAAAATCTAGAAGAGTGGAGCAACGTTGCTGCTGTTGATGCAAACATTGTTACATGTCGAGGTCGGATCTGTTACGACTTTGTGTAAATGAGCGGAACAACTACGTCCAATCAATTGGTGAAAGCTGCAGAACTTGATAGATCTGTCTGAAATATGACGAGTTTAATCAGGAAACTGTAGGAGAAGAGGGACAAGAAGAAGAAGAGGGAATAGAATAATAATTATAAGAAGTAGAAGAGGGGAAAGAATAATAATTATAAGAAAAAAGAAGAGGGGAAAGAATAATAATTATAAGAAGAAGAAGAGGGAAAAGAGGAAGAAGAAGAGGGAAAAGAAGAGAAGAAGAAGAGGGAAAATAATAATAATTATAAGAAGAAGAAGAGGGGAAAGAATAATAATTATAAGAAGAAGAAGAGGGAAAAGAATAATAATTATAAGAAGAAGAAGAGGGGAAAGAAAAGAAGAAGAAGATGGAAAAGAAGAGAAGAAGAAGAGGGAAAGAATAATAATTATAAGGAGAAGAAGAGGGAAAAGAAGAAGAAGAAGAAGAGGGAAAAGAAGAGAAGAAGAAGAGGGAAAAGAATAATAATTATAAGGAGAAGAAGAGGGAAAAGAAGAAGAAGAAGAAGAGGGAAAAGAAGAGAAGAAGAAGAGGGAAAAGAATAATAATTATAAGGAGAAGAAGAGGGAAAAGAAGAAGAAGAAGAAGAGGGAAAAGAAGAGAAGAAGAAGAGGGAAAAGAATAATAATTATAAGGAGAAGAAGAGGGAAAAGAAGAAGAAGAAGAAGAGGGAAAAGAAGAGAAGAAGAAGAGGGAAAAGAATAATAATTATAAGGAGAAGAAGAGGGAAAAGAAGAAGAAGATTAAGAGGAAAAAGAAGAGAAGAAGAAGGTCTATTGCCGTTGCAAGATTGATGGTTGTTAGAGGACGAGATGTACGAGGTGTCAGCCACCAGCTGCTTGGGTCGACGGTCGTGATCTGCAGAACAAGAAGAATTAAAACAAGACGCTTTGGTCAGAAGAGGACAATTTGCAACCGGAAGTGGCACGATCATGGTCGTTTAATGGGAAGCAGGGGAGTGCTGATGTCACTGATGATTACCCGATGTGCTCTTCCTGTTTATTGCTTGCCTGCACTGTCTATGAGCTTGGCCTTACTCGCTTCAGGTGGCGAGCAGTTTACAAGTGAGTTGTGGGTCGTGGTAAGGGAGGAGTGTGGGTAGAGGGAGTAGAGAGAGAGTGGGTGGAGGGAGTAGAGAGAGGGTGGGAAGAGGGAGTAGAGAGAGAGTGGGAAGAGGGAGTAGAGAGAGGGTGGGAAGAGGGAGTAGAGAGAGAGTGGGTGGAGGGAGTAGAGAGAGGGTGGGAAGAGGGAGTAGAGAGAGAGTGGGAAGAGGGAGTAGAGAGAGAGTGGGTGGAGGGAGTAGAGAGAGAGTGGGTGGAGGGAGTAGAGAGAGGGTGGGAAGAGGGAGTAGAGAGAGAGTGGGAAGTGGGAGTAGAGAGAGGGTGGGAAGAGGGAGTAGAGAGAGAGTGGGAAGTGGGAGTAGAGAAAGCGTGGGAAGTGGGAGTAGAGAGAGAGTGTGTAGTGGGAGTAGAGAGAGGGTGGGAAGTGGGAGTAGAGAGAGAGAGTGGGAAATGGGAGTAGAGAGAGAGTGGGAAGTGGGAGTAGAGAGAGAGTGGGAAGTGAGAGTAGAGAGAGGGTGGGAAGAGGGAGTAGAGAGAGAGTGGGAAGTAGGAGTAGACAGAGTGGGAAGTGGGAGTAGAGAGAGAGTGGGAAGTGGGAGTAGAGAGAGAGAGTGGGAAGTGGGAGTAGAGAGAGAATGGGTGGAGGGAGTAGAGAGAGGGTGGTGGAGGGAGTAGAGAGAGAGTGGGAAGTGGGAGTAGAGAGAGGGTGGGAAGTGGGAGTAGAGAGAGAGTGTGTAGTGGGAGTAGAGAGAGTGTGTAGAGGGAGTAGAGAGAGTGGGAAATGGGAGTAGAGAGAGAGTGGGAAGTGGGAGTAGAGAGAGAGAGTGGGAAGTGGGTGTAGAGAGAGGGAGTGGGAAGTGGGAGTAGAGAGAGAGTGGGAAGTGGGAGTAGAGAGAGTGGGAAGTGGGAGTAGAGAGAGAGTGGGAAGTGGGAGTAGAGAGAGAGAGTGGGAAGTGGGAGTAGAGAGAGAGTGTGTGTAATGGGAGTAGAGAGAGAGTGTGTAGAGGGAGTAGAGAGAGAGTGGGAAATGGGAGTAGAGAGAGAGTGGGAAGTGGGAGTAGAGAGAGAGTGGGAAGTTGGAGTAGAGAGTGGGAAGTGGGAGTAGAGAGAGAGTGGGAAGTGGGAGTAGAGAGAGTGGGAAGTGGGAGTAGAGAGAGTGTGGAAGTGGGAGTAGAGAGAGAGAGAGTGGGAAGTGGGAGTAGAGAGAGAGTGTGTGTAGTGGGAGTAGAGAGAGTGTGTGTAGAGGGAGTAGAGAGAGAGTGGGAAATTGGAGTAGAGAGAGAGTGGGAAGTGGTAGTAGAGAGAGAGTGGGAAGTTGGAGTAGAGAGTGGGAAGTGGGAGTAGAGAGAGAGTGGGATGTGGAGTAGAGAGAGAGAGTGGGAAGTGGGAGTAGAGAGAGAGAGTGGGAAGTGGGAGTAGAGAGAGAGGGAAGTGGGTGTAGAGAGAGAGTGGAAAGTGGGAGTAGAGAGAGAGTGGGGAGTGGGAGTAGAGAGAGAGAGTGAGAAGTGGGATTAGAGAGAGAGTGGGTAGAGGGAGTAGAGAGAGAGTGGGAAGTGGGAGTAGAGAGAGTGGGAAGAGGGAATAGAGAGAGAGTGGGTAGTGGGAGTAGAGAGAGAGTGGGAAGTGTGAGTAGAGAGAGTGGGAAGAGGGAGTATAGAGAGAGAGTGGGAAGAGGGAGTAGAGAGAGTGGGAAGTGGAGTAGAGAGAGAGTGGGAAGATGGAGTATAGAGAGAGAGCGGGAAGAGGGAGTAGAGAGAGAGTGGGAAGTGGGAGTAGAGATAGAGTGGGAAGAGGGAGTAAGGAGAGAGTTGGAAAAGGGAGTAGAGAGAGTGGGAAGAGGGAGTAGAGAGAGTAGGAAGAGGAAGTAGAGAGAGAGTGGGAAGTGGGAGTAGAGAGAGAGTGGGAAGAGGGAGTAGAGAGAGAGTAGGAAGAGGAAGTAGAGAGAGAGTGGGAAGTGGGAGTAGAGAGAGTTGGAAGTGGGAGTAGAGAGAGAGAGGGAATGGGAGTAGAGAGAGAGTGGAAAGTGGGAGTAGAGAGAGAGATTGAGTGGGGAGTGGGGGTAGAGAAAGAGTGGGAAGTGGGAGTAGAGAGAGAGAGTGGGAAGTGGGAGTAGAGAGAGAGTGGGAAGTGGGAGTAGAGAGAGAGTGGGAAGTGGGAGTAGAGAGAGAGTGGGTAGAGGGAGTAGAGAGAGAGTGGGAAGTGGGAGTAGAGAGAGAGTGGGAAGAGGGAGTAGAGAGAGAGAGTGGGTAGTGGGAGTAGAGAGAGAGTGGGAAGTGTGAGTAGAGAGAGAGTGGGAAGAGGGAGTATAGAGAGAGAGTGGGAAGAGGGAGTAGAGAGAGTGGGAAGTGGAGTAGAGAGAGAGCTGGAAGAGGGAGTAGAGAGAGAGCGGGTAGAGGGAGTAGAGAGAGAGAGTGGGATGTGGGAGTAGAGAGAGAGTGGGAAGAGGGAGTATAGAGAGAGTGGGAAAAGGGAGTAGAGAGAGTGGGAAGAGGGAGTAGAGAGAGTAGGAAGAGGAAGTAGAGAGAGAGTGGGAAGTGGGAGTAGAGAGAGAGAGTGGGAAGAGGGAGTAGAGAGAGAGTAGGAAGAGGAAGTAGAGAGAGAGTGGGAAGTGGGAGTAGAGAGAGTTGGAAGTGGGAGTAGAGAGAGAGTGGGAAGTGGGAGTAGAGAGAGAGTGGGAAGTGGGAGTAGAGAGAGAGTGGGAAGTGGGAGTAGAGAGAGAGTGGGAAGTGGGAGTAGAGAGAGAATGGAAAGTGGGAGTAGAGAGAGAGTGGGAAGTGGGAGTAAAAAGAGAGTGGGAAGTGGGAGTAGAGAGAGAATGGGAAGTGGGAGTAGAAAGAGAATGGGAAGTGGGAGTAGAGAGAGAGTGGGAAGTGGGAGTAGAGAGAGAATGGGAAGTGGGAGTAGAGAGAGAATGGGAAGTGGGAGTAGAGAGAGAATGGGAAGTGGGAGTAGATAGAGAATGGGAAGTGGGAGTAGAGAGAGAGTGGGAAGTGGGAGTAGAGAGAGAGTGGGAAGTGGGAGTAGAGAGAGAGTGGGAAGTGGGAGTAGAGAGAGAGTGGGAAGTGGGAGTAGAGAGAGAATGGAAAGAGGGAGTAGAGATAGTCTGAGAAGTGAGAGATAGTGGGAAGAGATAAGAGGGAGGGGATAGGGTGGAGAGTGAGAGAAGTGGGGCGGGTAAAGTTGAGAGAGAAGAGGGAGGTGATACAGTTGAGAGAGAGAGAAGAGGGACGGTACATAGTGGAGAGAGTAGATGGAATAGCGAGTATAGAGAAAGAAGAGGGAGGAGAGAAAGATAAGACAGAGTGTAGTGTGGTGGGGGAGGAGTGAGTATATAGATAGAAGAGGGAGATGGTAGAGAGAGAGTGGATAGAGGGAGTAGAGAGAGAGTGGGAAGTGGGAGTAGAGAGAGAGTGGGAAGAGGAAGTAGAGAGAGAGAGTGGGTAGTGGGAGTAGAAAGAGAGTGGGAAGTGTGAGTAGAGAGAGAGTGGGAAGAGGGAGCATAGAGAGAGAGTGGGAAGAGGGAGTAGAGAGAGTGGGAAGTGGAGTAGAGAGAGAGCTGGAAAAGGGAGTAGAGAGAGAGCGGGTAGAGGGAGTAGAGAGAGAGTGGGAAAAGAGAGTAGAGAGAGTGGGAAGAGGGAGTAGAGAGAGTAGGAAGAGGAAGTAGAGAGAGTGGGAAGTGGGAGTAGAGAGAGAGAGTGGGAAGAGGGAGTAGAGAGAGAGTAGGAAGAGGAAGTAGAGAGAGAGTGGGAAGTGGGAGTAGAGAGAGTTGGAAGTGGGAGTAGAGAGAGAGTGGGAAGTGGGAGTAGAGAGAGAGTGGGAAGTGGGAGTAGAGAGAGAGTGGGAAGTGGGAGTAGAGAGAGAATGGAAAGTGGGAGTAGAGAGAGAGTGGGAAGTGGGAGTAAAAGAGAGTGGGAAGTGGGAGTAGAGAGAGAATGGGAAGTGGGAGTAGAAAGAGAATGGGAAGCGGGAGTAGAAAGAGAATGGGAAGTGGGAGTAGAGAGAGAGTGGGAAGTGGGAGTAGAGAGAGAATGGGAAGTGGGAGTAGAGAGAGAATGGGAAGTGGGAGTAGATAGAGAATGGGAAGTGGGAGTAGAGAGAGAGTGGGAAGAGGGAGTAGAGAGAGGGTGGGAAGAGGGAGTAGAGAGAGAGTGGGTGGAGGGAGTAGAGAGAGGGTGGGAAGAGGGAGTAGAGAGAGAGTGGGAAGAGGGAGTAGAGAGAGAGTGGGTGGAGGGAGTAGAGAGAGAGTGGGTGGAGGAGTAGAGAGAGGGTGGGAAGAGGGAGTAGAGAGAGAGTGGGAAGTGGGAGTAGAGAGAGGGTGGGAAGAGGGAGTAGAGAGAGAGTGGGAAGTGGGAGTAGAGAAAGGGTGGGAAGTGGGAGTAGAGAGAGAGTGTGTAGTGGGAGTAGAGAGAGGGTGGGAAGTGGGAGTAGAGAGAGAGAGTGGGAAATGGGAGTAGAGAGAGAGTGGGAAGTGGGAGTAGAGAGAGAGTGGGAAGTGGGAGTAGAGAGAGGGTGGGAAGAGGGAGTAGAGAGAGAGTGGGAAGTAGGAGTAGACAGAGTGGGAAGTGGGAGTAGAGAGAGAGTGGGAAGTGGGAGTAGAGAGAGAGAGTGGGAAGTGGGAGTAGAGAGAGAATGGGTGGAGGGAGTAGAGAGAGGGTGGTGGAGGGAGTAGAGAGAGAGTGGGAAGTGGGAGTAGAGAGAGGGTGGGAAGTGGGAGTAGAGAGAGAGTGTGTAGTGGGAGTAGAGAGAGTGTGTAGAGGGAGTAGAGAGAGTGGGAAATGGGAGTAGAGAGAGAGTGGGAAGTGGGAGTAGAGAGAGAGAGTGGGAAGTGGGTGTAGAGAGAGGGAGTGGGAAGTGGGAGTAGAGAGAGAGTGGGAAGTGGGAGTAGAGAGAGTGGGAAGTGGGAGTAGAGAGAGAGTGGGAAGTGGGAGTAGAGAGAGAGAGTGGGAAGTGGGAGTAGAGAGAGAGTGTGTGTAGTGGGAGTAGAGAGAGAGTGTGTAGAGGGAGTAGAGAGAGAGAGAGTGGGAAATGGGAGTAGAGAGAGAGTGGGAAGTGGGAGTAGAGAGAGAGTGGGAAGTTGGAGTAGAGAGTGGGAAGTGGGAGTAGAGAGAGAGTGGGAAGTGGGAGTAGAGAGAGTGGGAAGTGGGAGTAGAGAGAGTGTGGGAAGTGGGAGTAGAGAGAGAGAGAGTGGGAAGTGGGAGTAGAGAGAGAGTGTGTGTGTAGTGGGAGTAGAGAGAGTGTGTGTAGAGGGAGTAGAGAGAGAGTGGGAAATGGGAGTAGAGAGAGAGTGGGAAGTGGGAGTAGAGAGAGAGTGGGAAGTTGGAGTAGAGAGTGGGAAGTGGGAGTAGAGAGAGAGTGGGAAGTGGGAGTAGAGAGAGTGGGAAGTGGGAGTAGAGAGAGAGGGAGTGGGAAGTGGGAGTAGAGAGAGTGGGAAGTGGGTGTAGAGAGAGAGAGTGGGGAGTGGGAGTAGAGAGAGAGTGGGAAGTGGGAGTAGAGAGAGTGGGAAGTAGGAGTAGAGAGAGAGTGTGAAGTGGGAGTAGAGAGAGAGTGGGAAGTGGGAGTAGAGAGAGGGTGGCAAAAGGGAGTAGAGAGAGAGTGGGTAGAGGGAGTAGAGAGAGAGTGGGAAGTGGTAGTAGAGAGAGAGAGTGGTAAGAGGGAGTATAGAGAGAGAGTGGGAAGAGGGAGTAGAGAGAGAGTGGGAAGTGGGAGTAGAGAGAGAGTGGGAAGAGGGAGTAGAGAGAGAGCGGGTAGAGAAATTAGAGAGAGAGTGGGAATTGGGAGTTGAGAGAGAGAGTGGGAAGAGGGAGTAGAGAGAGAGTGGGAAGTGGGAGTAGAGAGAGAATGGGAAGTGGGAGCAGAGAGAGAGTGGGATGTGGGAGTAGAGAGAGAGAGTGGGAAGTGGGAGTAGAGAGAGAGAGTGGGAAGTGGGAGTAGAGAGAGAGGGAAGTGGGTGTAGAGAGAGAGTGGAAAGTGGGAGTAGAGAGAGAGTGGGGAGTGGGAGTAGAGAGAGAGAGTGAGAAGTGGGATTAGAGAGAGAGTGGGTAGAGGGAGTAGAGAGAGAGTGGGAAGTGGGAGTAGAGAGAGTGGGAAGAGGGAATAGAGAGAGAGTGGGTAGTGGGAGTAGAGAGAGAGTGGGAAGTGTGAGTAGAGAGAGTGGAAAGAGGGAGTATAGAGAGAGAGTGGGAAGAGGGAGTAGAGAGAGTGGGAAGTGGAGTAGAGAGAGAGTGGGAAGATGGAGTATAGAGAGAGAGCGGGAAGAGGGAGTAGAGAGAGAGTGGGAAGTGGGAGTAGAGAGAGAGTGGGAAGAGGGAGTAAGGAGAGAGTTGGAAAAGGGAGTAGAGAGAGTGGGAAGAGGGAGTAGAGAGAGTAGGAAGAGGAAGTAGAGAGAGAGTGGGAAGTGGGAGTAGAGAGAGAGTGGGAAGAGGGAGTAGAGAGAGAGTAGGAAGAGGAAGTAGAGAGAGAGTGGGAAGTGGGAGTAGAGAGAGTTGGAAGTGGGAGTAGAGAGAGAGAGGGAATGGGAGTAGAGAGAGAGTGGAAAGTGGGAGTAGAGAGAGAGATTGAGTGGGGAGTGGGGGTAGAGAAAGAGTGGGAAGTGGGAGTAGAGAGAGAGAGTGGGAAGTGGGAGTAGAGAGAGAGTGGGAAGTGGGAGTAGAGAGAGAGTGGGAAGTGGGAGTAGAGAGAGAGTGGGTAGAGGGAGTAGAGAGAGAGTGGGAAGTGGGAGTAGAGAGAGAGTGGAAGAGGGAGTAGAGAGAGAGAGTGGGTAGTGGGAGTAGAGAGAGAGTGGGAAGTGTGAGTAGAGAGAGAGTGGGAAGAGGGAGTATAGAGAGAGAGTGGGAAGAGGGAGTAGAGAGAGTGGGAAGTGGAGTAGAGAGAGAGCTGGAAGAGGGAGTAGAGAGAGAGCGGGTAGAGGGAGTAGAGAGAGAGAGTGGGATGTGGGAGTAGAGAGAGAGTGGGAAGAGGGAGTATAGAGAGAGTGGGAAAAGGGAGTAGAGAGAGTGGGAAGAGGGAGTAGAGAGAGTAGGAAGAGGAAGTAGAGAGAGAGTGGGAAGTGGGAGTAGAGAGAGAGAGTGGGAAGAGGGAGTAGAGAGAGAGTAGGAAGAGGAAGTAGAGAGAGAGTGGGAAGTGGGAGTAGAGAGAGTTGGAAGTGGGAGTAGAGAGAGAGTGGGAAGTGGGAGTAGAGAGAGAGTGGGAAGTGGGAGTAGAGAGAGAGTGGGAAGTGGGAGTAGAGAGAGAGTGGGAAGTGGGAGTAGAGAGAGAATGGAAAGTGGGAGTAGAGAGAGAGTGGGAAGTGGGAGTAAAAAGAGAGTGGGAAGTGGGAGTAGAGAGAGAATGGGAAGTGGGAGTAGAAAGAGAATGGGAAGTGGGAGTAGAGAGAGAGTGGGAAGTGGGAGTAGAGAGAGAATGGGAAGTGGGAGTAGAGAGAGAATGGGAAGTGGGAGTAGAGAGAGAATGGGAAGTGGGAGTAGATAGAGAATGGGAAGTGGGAGTAGAGAGAGAGTGGGAAGTGGGAGTAGAGAGAGAGTGGGAAGTGGGAGTAGAGAGAGAGTGGGAAGTGGGAGTAGAGAGAGAGTGGGAAGTGGGAGTAGAGAGAGAATGGAAAGAGGGAGTAGAGATAGTCTGAGAAGTGAGAGATAGTGGGAAGAGATAAGAGGGAGGGGATAGGGTGGAGAGTGAGAGAAGTGGGGCGGGTAAAGTTGAGAGAGAAGAGGGAGGTGATACAGTTGAGAGAGAGAGAAGAGGGACGGTACATAGTGGAGAGAGTAGATGGAATAGCGAGTATAGAGAAAGAAGAGGGAGGAGAGAAAGATAAGACAGAGTGTAGTGTGGTGGGGGAGGAGTGAGTATATAGATAGAAGAGGGAGATGGTAGAGAGAGAGTGGATAGAGGGAGTAGAGAGAGAGTGGGAAGTGGGAGTAGAGAGAGAGTGGGAAGAGGAAGTAGAGAGAGAGAGTGGGTAGTGGGAGTAGAAAGAGAGTGGGAAGTGTGAGTAGAGAGAGAGTGGGAAGAGGGAGCATAGAGAGAGAGTGGGAAGAGGGAGTAGAGAGAGTGGGAAGTAGAGTAGAGAGAGAGCTGGAAAAGGGAGTAGAGAGAGAGCGGGTAGAGGGAGTAGAGAGAGAGTGGGAAAAGAGAGTAGAGAGAGTGGGAAGAGGGAGTAGAGAGAGTAGGAAGAGGAAGTAGAGAGAGTGGGAAGTGGGAGTAGAGAGAGAGAGTGGGAAGAGGGAGTAGAGAGAGAGTAGGAAGAGGAAGTAGAGAGAGAGTGGGAAGTGGGAGTAGAGAGAGTTGGAAGTGGGAGTAGAGAGAGAGTGGGAAGTGGGAGTAGAGAGAGAGTGGGAAGTGGGAGTAGAGAGAGAGTGGGAAGTGGGAGTAGAGAGAGAATGGAAAGTGGGAGTAGAGAGAGAGTGGGAAGTGGGAGTAAAAAGAGAGTGGGAAGTGGGAGTAGAGAGAGAATGGGAAGTGGGAGTAGAAAGAGAATGGGAAGTGGGAGTAGAAAGAGAATGGGAAGTGGGAGTAGAGAGAGAGTGGGAAGTGGGAGTAGAGAGAGAATGGGAAGTGGGAGTAGAGAGAGAATGGGAAGTGGGAGTAGATAGAGAATGGGAAGTGGGAGTAGAGAGAGAGTGGGAAGTGGGAGTAGAGAGAGAGTGGGAAGTGGGAGTAGAGAGAGAGAGTGGGAAGAGGGAGTATAGAGAGAGAGTGGGAAGAGGAGTAGAGAGAGTGGGAAGTGGAGTAGAGAGAGAGCTGGAAGAGGGAGTAGAGAGAGAGCGGGTAGAGGGAGTAGAGAGAGAGAGTGGGATGTGGGAGTAGAGAGAGAGTGGGAAGAGGGAGTATAGAGAGAGTGGGAAAAGGGAGTAGAGAGAGTGGGAAGAGGGAGTAGAGAGAGTAGGAAGAGGAAGTAGAGAGAGAGTGGGAAGTGGGAGTAGAGAGAGAGAGAGAGTGGGAAGAGGGAGTAGAGAGAGAGTAGGAAGAGGAAGTAGAGAGAGAGTGGGAAGTGGGAGTAGAGAGAGTTGGAAGTGGGAGTAGAGAGAGAGTGGGAAGTGGGAGTAGAGAGAGAGTGGGAAGTGGGAGTAGAGAGGGAATGGAAAGTGGGAGTAGAGAGAGAGTGGGAAGTGGGAGTAAAAAGAGAGTGGGAAGTGGGAGTAGAGAGAGAATGGGACGTGGGAGTAGAAAGAGAATGGGAAGTGGGAGTAGAGAGAGAGTGGGAAGTGGGAGTAGAGAGAGAATGGGGAGTGGGAGTAGAGAGAGAATGGGAAGTGGGAGTAGAGAGAGAATGGGAAGTGGGAGTAGATAGAGAATGGGAAGTGGGAGTAGAGAGAGAGTGGGAAGTGGGAGTAGAGAGAGAGTGGGAAGTGGGAGTAGAGAGAGAGTGGGAAGTGGGAGTAGAGAGAGAGTGGGAAGTGGGAGTAGAGAGAGAATGGAAAGAGGGAGTAGAGATAGTCTGAGAAGTGAGAGATAGTGGGAAGAGATAAGAGGGAGGGGATAGGGTGGAGAGAGAGAGAAGTGGGGCGGGTAAAGTTGAGAGAGAAGAGGGAGGTGATACAGTTGAGAGAGAGAGAGAGAAGAGGGACGGTACATAGTGGAGAGAGTAGATGGAATAGCGAGTATAGAGAAAGAAGAGGGAGGAGAGAAAGATAAGACAGAGGGTAGTGTGGTGGGGGAGGAGTGAGTATATAGATAGAAGAGGGAGATGGTGGAAAAAGAGTGTGGTGAAAGAGGAGAGAGAGAGAGAGAGAAGGGGAGTTGGAAAGATTAGATGGACGTGAGTAAAGGGAGATAAAGGAGAGTTGGGAGAAAGAGAAGAGCGGGAAAAGGGGGAAAGGGAGAGAAGAGGACAAAATGAGAGGAGAGAAATTAGGGAAGACGTATAAGGGAGTGGAGATAAAAGAATTTGAGAGGGGTGAAAGAGTGAAGAAGATAGAGAGAGACAGAGAAAGAGTGGGGTGAGGATAGTGGAGACAAGAGTATAGGGATTGCAGAGAGAGAATAAGGAGAGAGAGAGTGAATAGAAAGACAAGAGGGAGAGAGAGAAGAGAGAAGAATTTGGATGTGAAAGTATAAGCAAAGTAGGATAGACAGAAAAGAAGAGACAAAAGAGAGAAATGAGTTGTGGAGAAGAGGGAGTCGAGGTAGTGGAAGAAAAAAGGAAGAGTTGGGGCGTTGAGACAGTCTAGTTGGGGCGTTGAGACAGTCTAGTTGGGGCGTTGAGACAGTCTAGTTGGGGCGTTGAGACAGTCTAGTTGGGGTCGGATCTAGCAGAGAGTTATGATATGAATGTTGGTGATTGAGACATGAAGGAAAGGTTGTGTTGCAATGGATGTGTCTCACTGTAAGTGTCTAACCTGTCGGCTGTTGCAATGGATGTGTCTCACTGTAAGTGTCTAACCTGTCGGCTGTTGCAATTGATGTGTCTCACTGTAAGTGTCTATCTAACCTGTCGGCTGTTGCAATGGATGTGTCTCACTGTAAGTGTCTCACTGTAAGTGTCTAACCTGTCGGCTGTTGCAATGGACGTGTCTCACTGTTAGTGTCTAACCTGTCGGCTGTTGCAATGGATGTGTCTCACTGTAAGTGTCTAACCTGTCGGCTGTTTCAATGGATGTGTCTCACTGTTAGTGTCTAACCTGTCGGCTGTTGCAATGGACGTGTCTCACAGTAAGTGTCTAACCTGTCGGCTGTTGCAATGGATGTGTCTCACTGTAAGTGTCTAACCTGTCGGCTGTTGCAATGGATGTGTCTCACTGTAAGTGTCTAACCTGTCGGCTGTTGCAATGGATGTGTCTCACTGTAAGTGTCTAACCTGTCGGCTGTTGCAATTGATGTGTCTCACTGTAAGTGTCTAACCTGTCGGCTGTTGCAATGGATGTGTCTCACAGTAAGTGTCTAACCTGTCGGCTGTTGCAATGGATGTGCCTCACAGTAAGTGTCTAACCTGTCGGCTGTTGCAATGGATGTGTCTCACTGTAAGTGTCTAACCTGTCGGCTGTTGCAATGGATGTGTCTCACTGTAAGTGTCTAACCTGTCGGCTGTTGCAATGGATGTGTCTCACAGTAAGTGTCTAACCTGTCGGCTGTTGCAATGGATGTGTCTCACAGTAAGTGTCTAACCTGTCGGCTGTTGCAATGGATGTGTCTCACTGTAAATGTCTAACCTGTCGGCTGTTGCAATGGATGTGTCTCACTGTAAGTGTCTAACCTGTCGGCTGTTGTAATGGACGTGTCTCATAGTAAGTGTCTAACCTGTCGGCTGTTGCAATGGACGTGTCTCACTGTAAGTGTCTAACCTGTCGGCTGTTGCAATGGATGTGTCTCACTGTTAGTGTCTAACCTGTCGGCTGTTGCAATGGATGTGTCTCACTGTAAGTGTCTAACCTGTCGGCTGTTGCAATGGATGTGTCTCACAGTAAGTGTCTAACCTGTCGGCTGTTGCAATGGATGTGTCTCACTGTAAGTGTCTAACCTGTCGGCTGTTGCAATGGATGTGTCTCACTGTTAGTGTCTAACCTGTCGGCTGTTGCAATGGATGTGTCTCACTGTAAGTGTCTAACCTGTCGGCTGTTGCAATGGATGTGTCTCACTGTAAGAGTCTAACCTGTCGGCTGTTGCAATGGATGTGTCTCACAGTAAGTGTCTAACCTGTCGGCTGTTGCAATGAACGTGTCTCACTGTTAGTGTCTAACCTGTCGGCTGTTGCAATGGATGTGTCTCACTGTAAGTGTCTAACCTGTCGGCTGTTGCAATGGATGTGTCTCACTGTAAGTGTCTAACCTGTCGGCTGTTGCAATGGATGTGTCTAACCTGATGGATGGTTCCAGTATCATCTATCCGTGTATGTGTGTGTGTGCGCGCGTATGTATGAGTTGGATTTCATTACTTCAATCCTTTCCTCTGAACATGATTACTCAAACATCCATTCCTCTCCTCTACAATGAATCACACATCCATTCCTTCACCAAACATCCATTTCTCCTATCCACACATGACTCAAAATCCAAACCCTTCCTCTACACATTACTCAAACATCGTTTCCTCAACTCTACACATTACTCAAACATCGTTTCCTCAACTCTACACATTACTCAAACATCGTTTCCTCAACTCTACACATTACTCAAACATCGTTTCATCAACTCTACTCATGACTCAAACATCGTTTCCTCAACTCTACTCATGACTCAAACATCATTTCCTCAACTCTACTCATGACTCAAACATCGTTTCCTCAACTCTACTCATGACTCAAACATCTATTCATCTAAAATTGGTCTCAAAATCCGACACGATAACTGCTCTACTTAATGTCCTACTAGTAGAATGCCACTCAACAACGGCCAACACTGGAGAGGAAATGGCAGTCGACCAAAATGTCATGGCTACAATTGGCATGTGCTGTTGTGTGGGTGCAACGGCTAGAAAGTAGACCGCCAATTTCAACATTTTTGAACTGATAACACTGTGCCTTGATTTGTAAACACACACCCAGGAGAGAACACACGAGCCGAAATCATTTATTTATTTACCAATGATAGAAAACAATAAAAAGGACAAATCTGAAACAAGTGCAAGGAGTGAAATACTTGGGCGCAATAATAACATCAGGTGGAAGATGCACCACAGAAATAACAAGCAGAATAGTTCAGGCAAAAATAGCATTTCAGAAAATGAAAAACATCATGTGCAACAAGTCTTTGCCAAAAGAAGGTAGAAGGAGAGTTCATCGGTGCTGTATAGAACCAATTCTGATCTATGAAAGCGAATCATGGACAGTAGACAAACAAATGAAAAGACATTTATAAGCCACAGAGATTGAATTTATCAGAAGAATATTGAAGGTTCCCTAAAAGATAAAAAGAACAACGATGAAATTCTTAAAGAGGCCAACACAAAAAGGGAGCTCTAAAAAAACGCCTGAAAGAAACAATCTACATTTCTCAGACACATCATGATAAAAGGAAAGATGGAGTACTTGGTTACAGCTGGCCAAATACAGAGAGAGAGAGAGAGAGAGAGAGAGAGATCGCATACGACAAAGAGATAAGATACTAGATAGCTTGGTGTCATGGCATGGAAAACAGTCAACAACAGAATTGATACGATGTACTGTCGATAGAAGATTGTGGAAGGACATGATCACCTACGCCAACCGGTATGGCACACGATGATGATATTTAGGTCATAATTCTAAAATTGAAAATTATCAAAGAACTAAATGATCCTTGATAGACCGACGTGCTAGCCTGAACACGGTTGTAAATTACCTCAAAGGTCATGGCCGCTCTATTGACGACTTTTAGTGATAACACGTCGCTGGTATGGTCGCAACAAAGTCTGGCAGTGTCGTAGGTGACCGACTCACGTTCGTGTCTTGGACCAACCGAGTTACAGTACACACATATACACACATATATGCACACAGTATTTGGCGGAGACCAGTGTCCCTCTGCTGAGCTTATCTGCCAAGATGAAAGTCTACACGCATCTTCTGACCAACATTTACACTCCGCTAAAGTGAACAAACGCTACCACAAATATGAACAACATCACAAATAATCAACAACTAAGGAAAAACAAAGAACTGATCCGAAGCAGTATCGAACCGGTACTCCTCGACACAGCGCATTAACACGAGAACCAAACACTAGAGCACACAGCCAACTCAGATACCTAAAAAAAAGTTGCTATAATTGAAAATTGAAGATGTCTTTTTTTTTCTCTTGATTTTTTGTCCGAGTGATGTAAACACAGAATCAATTCAGAGGAAGAGCTATGTTTACAGCACACGGAAAACATGACAAATAATCAACAACAGAAGAAAAAACAAAGAACAATATATGGTCCGAAGCAGGATCGAACCGGTACTTCTTGGCACAGCGCCTTGCCACGAAAAGCCAAACGCTAGGAAACACTGCCGACTCGGCTAACTATAAGTTGATGGTGAGACAACCTTATGTTGTAGTGAACGGGTTGTTGGTGAGACAACCTTATATTGTAGTGAACGGGTTGTTGGTGAGACAACCTTATGTTGTAGTGAACGGGTTGTTGGTGAGACAACCTTATGTTGTAGAGAACGGGTTGTTGGTGAGACAACCTTATGTTGTAGAGAACGGGTTGTTGGTGAGACAACCTTATGTTGTAGTGAACGGGTTGTTGGTGAGACAACCTTATGTTGTAGTGAACGGGTTGTTGGTGAGACAACTTTATGTTGTAGAGAACGGGTTGTTGGTGAAACAACCTTATGTTGTAGAGAACGGGTTGTTGGTGAGACAACCTTATGTTGTAGAGAACGGGTTGTTGGTGAGACAACCTTATGTTGTAGAGAACGGGTTGTTGGTGAGACAACCTTATGTTGTAGAGAACGGGTTGTTGGTGAGACAACCTTATGTTGTAGAGAACGGGTTGTTGGTGAGACAACCTTATGTTGTAGAGAACGGGTTGTTGGTGAGACAACCTTATGTTGTAGAGAACGGGTTGTGATTAGATCATCATTAGATTCCATGCCGGTTGGAGTAGGGGACCATCTCTCTCCACATCACTCGGTCCATCATACATCTCTTCATTTCAGTCATTGATCTTTTATTATGCCATTTAGATAAGCTGTTCACTATTTGTTCTCTTGGTTTTCCTCTGCTCTTCTTTCCCTTCATTCTGCCTGTTGTTATAGTATTTTCAATGCCCTCTGTTCGCATGACTTGTCCACTAATTGTAGACTGTATTTTCCTTTTAATTGTGTTGATATTTCTGGTTTCTCCAGCTCGTTTTCAACATTCCGCATTTGTAATTGTTACTTTTCATTGAATTGGTATCATTCTTCTGATAAACCTCGTCTCAACAGTTACTAATTAGGGCAGATAATAATGTTGATACAACAGTCATAAATCACATAACAATTACTCTATAATAATGTTGATACAACAATCATAAATCACATAACAATTACTCTATAATAATGTTGATACAACAATCATAAATCACATAACAATTACTCTAGAAGGAAACTTCCAAGATAAACAAGAGACAAGCACACAAAACACAATTGTGGACATAGAGTTTTGACTTGCTTCTATGAGTGTACTCTTCTTATAGTACCGGAGATAGCTGGCAATAATGCTCAATAAGTAGATGTGAACCTTATCCAGGAAAATACACATCAAGAACAGCAAGTCAAACAATAGACAGCGGGGATTAGACATGAAATCTGTTCAAGAAGCGTCTTGATATCAGACCAAAGTTCTGTGAACTCAGATTTGCTATTCCAGGTCTAGAGATTGTCTTTGCTGTTTCTGTGTGTGTTCCCAGTGTGCTCATTCAGTGCTCTCTAATACAACCCTAGAGACGGTCGCAGAGTGAACAGAGAGTTTCGCTAAAAGCAGGCTAAAGTCCAACAACTAAATGAAAACGTGTGCTCGCTTATTCGCTAAAACATTTGGTATCTTCTAATCTGTTAGCTTATTTTTCATTGTGTGTGTGTGTGTTTGGTTAGGATCATCGTCACTGCACACCGGACGGTCCCATAGGTGCCCCGATATCCCCCTCGAGAATCTCGAGAAAATCCGAGGAGGATCCTGACTCACGTGCACAAACTCTGTAACACAGTCTTGGGTCAACGGTATGGGGTCCACAGTCTGGGTTTCACGGTGTAGGGTCCACGGTCTGGGGTCCACGGTGTAGGTAGATTATCGCTGGCAACTTTGCCCGGGCAGCGGCTATACTTATGGCCTACTATTTTTTTCCTGCTAATAGATCTTAACGTGCGCAAGTGCACACGGGACCTCCTGTTTATTGCCGTTATCAGAGAGGGCTAGACATCGGATCTTACTAGCCAGCAAATCACGTGAGGGTAACGTCATCCAAACCAAAAAACTACGGATGGATGTTTTCCTATATTTTACAAATCACCAGCGCTTCTAGTGGGCTTTGAACCTGGGTAGTTCCTGACCTGAGGCTGAGGTGGCATCTCTAGACCACCCAGACCCCATCTTTATGTGTCTACTACTGTACGTCATGTTGATGGTTCTCATTGTTAATTTGATTACAAGCAATGTTGGACTTTTTCATTATCTGTTGATTGTTCTATCATCTGGTGGGGTCTAAACGATCAACAGTACCTGGGCTGAAAGCAGTCGGTAACTCATAGCTGAGTGAGTCAGAGATGACCAAGGTTCCATCCACACTGTGACTTTGGAAAATTCCAACAGCTATGACCAAACGAGCATGTATTGAAGTTAGAAATCAAACCGGCACTAATAAATATGCTAAAGTCGGATGTGTTGGTCCGAGGGGAGCATAATATCGCAGTTTGTTTGCTGTTTACAACACAGTGCATGTACGTCCATTTAACGCCAGTTTGAGGTCGAGCAATAACAAGGAATAGTCGTCGAGCAAGCGTTAAAAAAAAAGTTCTCAGATTAACGTCCTTGTAGTCGTCTACGACTACTTCGTTATTTCGCTGCAGCTACAGTTTGATCATTCTCATGGTGTCTGTCTGTCATGGTGTCTGTCTGTCATGGTGTCTGTCTGTAGGCTGTGATTTGATTACGTCACAACAATTATGTTTTGTACAGATCCACAGAAGGGGTGACTTCTATCAGTGAGTTCTCATGTTGATTCTGTCATGTTCTATGTTTTATAAACTCTCATGTTGATTCAATTTTGCTCTATGTTTGATGAGTTCTCATGTTCATTCTGTCATGTTCTATCAGTGAGTTCTCATGTTCATTCTGTCATGATGTATATTTGATGAGTTCGCATGTTGATTCTTTCATGTTCTATATTTGATGAGTTCTCATGTTCATTCTGTCATGTTCTATCAGTGAGTTCTGATGTTCATTCTGTAATGTTCTATCAGTGAGTTCTCTTGTTCATTCTGTCATGATGTATATTTGATGAGATCGCATGTTGATTCTTTCATGTTCTATATACAAGTTTCACAAAATTATTGGAACCATTAGATTAACTCTAACCATATTTGGGAACCATTAGATTAACTCTAACCATATTTGGGAACCATTAGATTAACTCTAACCATATTTGGGAACCATTAGATCAACTCTAACCATATTTGGGAACCATTAGATTAACTCTAACCATATTTGGGAACCATTAGATTAACTCTAACCATATTTGGGAACCATTAGATTAACTCTAACCATATTTGGGAACCATTAGATTAACTCTAACCATATTTGGGAACCATTAGATTAACTCTAACCATATTTGGGAACCATTAGATTAACTCTAACCATATTTGGGAACCATTAGATTAACTCTAACCATATTTGGGAACCATTAGATTAACTCTAACCATATTTGGGAACCATTAGATTAACTCTAACCCTATTTTGATATTTGTATGTCTTCCGGAGATCAACCTCCGCACCCAAATGCGGAGATTTTGTCGCCGTCAACAGATCCCATTACTCTAAACCTCTGACAATGGGTACCATTGGTTTTCTCTCAGGAGGAAGATCGGCCTGGTGTAGTTCCGACCATATCACTCTTAGATGTTTCAATGGTCCTAAACCATAAGGGTGAAACATAGTAGTTCAGAGTTTAGTGAACGGGGCTACTTTGGACAAAAGTGAACGGGGCTACTTTGGACAAAAGTGAACTGGGCAACATTGGACAAAAGTAAACCGGGCTACATTGGACAAAAGTGAACTGGGCTACATCTGACAGAAGTGAACTGGGCTACTTTGGACAAAAGTGAACTGGGCTACTTTGGACAAAAGTGAACTGGGCTACATTGGACAAAAGTGAACTGGGCTACATTGGACAAAAGTGAACTGGGATACTTTGGGCAAAAGTGAACTGGGCTACTTTGGACAAAAGTGAACTGGGCTACATTGGACAAAGTGAACTGGGCTACTTTGGATAAAAGTGAACTGGGCTACAATGGACAAAAGTGAACTGGGCTACTTTGGACCAAAAGTTAAATGGGCTATTTTGGACAAAAGTGAAGTGGGCTACTGCGGACAACAGTGAATTGGGCTACTACGGACAAAAGTGAACTGGGCTACTTTAGACAACAGTTAATTGGGCTACTGCGGACAAAAGTGAACTGGGCTACTCTGGACAAAAGTGAACTGGGCTACTGCGGACAAAAGTGAACTGGGCTACTCTGGACAACAGTGAACTGGGCTACTGCGGACAATAGTGAACTGGGCTACTACGGACAACAGTGAACTGGGCTACTCTGGACAACAGTGAACTGGGCTAGTTTGGACAACAGTGAACTGGGCTAGTTTGGACAACAGTGAACTGGGCTAGTTTGGACAACAGTGAACTGGGCTAGTTTGGACAACAGTGAACTGGGCTAGTTTGGACAACAGTGAACTGGGCTAGTTTGGACAACAGTGAACTGGGCTAGTTTGGACAACAGTGAACTGGGCTACTGCAGACAAAAGGGAACTGGACTACTGTGGACAACTGTGAACTGGGCTACTTTGGACAACAGTGAACTGGGCTACTGCAGACAAAAGTGAACTGGGCTATTGCAGACAAAAGTGAACTGGGCTACTTTGGACAACAGTGAACTGGGCTAGTTTGGACAACAGTGAACTGGGCTACTGCAGACAAAAGTGAACTGGGCTACTGTGGACAAAAGTGAACTGGGCTACTTTGGACAACAGTGAACTGGGCTACTGCAGACTAACGTGAACTGGGCTACTGCGCACAACAGTGAACTGGGCTACTACAGACAAAAGTGAACTGGGCTACTGTGGACAACAGTTAACTGGGCTACTGCGGAGAAAAGTGAACTGTGCTACTACGGACAAAAGTGAACTGGGCTACTATGAACAAAAGTGAACTGGGCTACTATGAACAAAAGTGAACTGGGCTACTATGGAGAAAAGTGAACTGTGCTACTACGTAGAAAAGTGAACTGTGCTACTATGGAGAAAAGTGAACTGTGCTACTATGGAGAAGAGTGAACTGTGCTACTACGGAGAAAAGTGAACTGTGCTACTACGGAGAAAAGTGAACTGTGCTACTACGGAGAAAAGTGAACTGTGCTACTACGGACAAAAGTGAACTGTGCTACTACAGAGAAAAGTGAACTGTGCTACTATGGAGAAAAATGAAATGGGCTACTACGGAGAAAAGTGAACTGGGCTACTGCAGACAAAAGTGAACTGGGCTATTAAGGACAGAATTGAACAGGGCTACAAAGGACACAATTGAATTGTGCTACTATGGACAAAAAGGAACTGGGCTACTACGGACAAAAGTGAACTGGGCTACTGCGGACAAAGGTGAACTGGGCTAATATGGACAAAAGTGAACTGGGCTACTGCGGACAAAAGTGAGCTGGGCTACTGCGGACAAAAGTGAACTGGGCTACTGCGGACAAAAGTGAACTGGGCTACTGCGGACAAAAGTGAGCTGGGCTACTGCGGACAAAAGTGAACTGGGCTACTATGGACAAAAGTGAACTGGCTGCTGCGGACAAAAGTGAGCTGGGCTACGAAGGAGACAAAGTGAACTGGCTAATAAGGACAACATTGAATTGGCCTACTAAGGAGACAAAGTGAATTGGGCTAATAAGGAGACAAGTGAACTGGCCTACTAAGGAGACAAAGTGAACTGGCCTACTATGGAGACAAAGTGAACTGGCCTACTAAGGAGACAAAGTGAACTGGCCTACTATGGAGACAAAGTGAACTGGCCTACTAGGAGACAAAGTGAACTGGCCTACTAAGGAGACAAAGTGAACTGGCCTACTATGGAGACAAAGTGAACTGGCCTACTAAGGAGACAAAGTGAACTGGCCTACTATGGAGACAAAGTGAACTGGCCTACTAAGGAGACAAAGTGAACTGGCCTACTAAGGAGACAAAGTGAACTGGCCTACTAAGGAGACAAAGTGAACTGGCCTACTAAGGAGACAAAGTGAACTGGCCTACTAAGGAGACAAAGTGAACTGGCCTACTAAGGACAAAATTTCAGGTTCGATCCAGATCGAACTTGCCGCTTCCAGGTCAATTTAGCCTTAAATTAGTTCTAGATTTTTATGTGAAAGGAAGACGGAGCTGGCGTAATACTGACCATATTAATCCCCCAAAAATAGTGTGCTGAAGGTCTGTAAAAAGTATATTAGCACAAGCACGATATTATGTCACCACTCCACGTGGCAACTAACTTTATTTACAACCACAATGGGAAACAAAGAGGTCGGGTTCGATCCTGATCGACGGCTTCCGGGTTCACCCAGACTTAAAGAGTACCTGATTTTTTTCTGGGAAAGTAAAGCAGCACGGGCGTAATACCGACCACATTACCCCAAAAATCATGTACCGAAGGTCTATAAAAATGAAGGTCCCTAACACCACATTCCCTATACGTCACTTGGCGTGACGGGACTCTTGACTTATTTGCTTCATAAGGAAAACAATGAAGGTCAATAATTGTTGTTGTTATAGTGCTAGTTGTTGTACGAAAGTCAAGTAATACAGAGATTAAGGTTACTTCTTTTTACTGAATTTATTTCTGGGGGGAAAAGCTGTATGTTAAAAGCATTGTCGTTTGATCTTGTTGTACAAGAATTGATTGGGGATGGTTTGCTCGGCATGCCCCAGTCAACAAGAAGTGGTAATTGCTTCCCTGTTATACACAGAAGGTATTAATACGAGGAAAAACAAACTGTATCCCAATTTCCACCTCCAAATGCTAAGATCTGGTATCAGTGAGTTTTAACTCTCCTGCCTCGTTCTTTCTATCACAAGAACTCTCTTATTCCTTCTACTGAGCCATTTTTTTTTTAATGAAGGAATAATGAGTTCATAGAGAAGGAAGAATTTGGGAGGAAAAAAAAAGAAAAGAAAAGAGGTTAGTACCAACACAAGTTTAAGAAAAAAAAACTTACATTTACTCAAACGGCGCTCAGGACAGCAAAGCCAGAAATGTTATCACAAACGAACAAAAAACCACTGTGTTGTCACGCTAATCCAAGACACCGGGGATATTCCCACAGTGGAAAGCCTGTCGTTACTAACTTACACCGCCACGGACTGTTCAAATGACTTAACCGCCACTAGAAATGGAAGGACTGGATCCCAGCGGCTTGATAAGGAGCAATCAAAGGAGGTAACTACGACCTGGAGATGTCTTATTTGACAGGGAGGTAATTCGTGATAAGAATGACCTGGAATGTTAGAAGATCCAAATCCCAACGAGGAGCGATTATACACAACATTCTTAAAAACGTTGAATATATTTCTGAATAGCTCGGGCCAAAATAGCATTTCAGAAAATGAAAAACGTCTTATGCAACAAGTCTAATGTAAATGAAAAAAAAAAAAGAGATTCCGTGCTATATAGAGACAATGTTGAACTATGGAAGTGAATCATGGATAGTAGATAGACAAAAGAAACGACAATTAGAAGCCACAAAGATGAGATTTCTCATAAAAATATTTAAAATTCCTTGGACAAAAAGACCAACGAGGACACTCTCAAAGATACCAAAACAAAAAGGGAACTAGAAAACATCAGAAAGAAACAATCGGTATCTTCAAAAACATCATGAGAAGAGGAAAGTTGGGAAACTTGGTTACAACTGGCAAAATACAGGGAGATCGTGGCCGACAAAGAGAAAACTAGGCAGTTTGGTGTCGTGGCACGAAAAATAGTCAACAACAAAATTGATAAGATTCACTGTGGATGAAAGATTGTGGAAGGGCATGATCTCCTACACCAACCTGTATGACATATTTCTTCAGCCCATCTCCTACACCAACCTGGATGGCACATATTTCTTCAGCCCATCTCCTACACCAACCTGGATGGCACATATTTCTTCAGCCCATCTCCTACACCAACCTGGATGGCACATATTTCTTCAGCCCATCTCCTACACCAACCTGTATGACATATTTCTTCAGCCCATCTCCTACACCAACCTGGATGCCACATATTTCTTCAGCCCATCTCCTACACCAACCTGGATGGCACATATTTCTTCAGCCCATCTCCTACACCAACCTGGATGCCCATATTTCTTCAGCCCATCTCCTACACCAACCTGGATGGCACATATTTCTTCAGCCCATCTCCTACACCAACCTGGATGGCACATATTTCTTCAGCCCATCTCCTACACCAACCTGGATGGCACATATTTCTTCAGCCCATCTCCTACACCAACCTGGATGGCACATATTTCTACAGCCCATCTCCTACACCAACCTGGATGGCACATATTTCTACAGCCCATCTCCTACACAAACCTGGATGGCACATATTTCTTCAGCCCATCTCCTACACCAACCTGGATGGCACATATTTCTACAACCCATCTCCTACACCAACCTGGATGGCACATATTTCTTCAGCCCATCTCCTACACCAACCTGGATGGCACATATTTCTACAACCCATCTCCTACACCAACCTGGATGGCACATATTTCTTCAGCCCATCTCCTACACCAACCTGGATGGCACATATTTCTACAGCCCATCTCCTACACCAACCTGGATGGCACATATTTCTTCAGCCCATCTCCTACACCAACCTGGATGGCACATATTTCTTCAGCCCATCTCCTACACCAACCTGGATGGCACATATTTCTTCAGCCCATCTCCTACACCAACCTGGATGACACATATTTCTTCAGTCCAACCCCGCCCAACATCAAATTCTCTCTCGACTTTTAACAAACGGCGTTCGTTTTTGTTTCCTTTCTTTCTTTTTTTTCAAATTAATTTTCTAATTTTGTTATTTTTGTTACTAACAAATTTTTTATTTTTATTAAAAGCAATTTTCTATTTTTGTTACTAATCAATTTTCTATTTTTGTTACTAATCAATTTTCTATTTTTATTACAACCAATGTCTATTTTTGTTACTAACAAATTTTTTATTTTTATTAAAAAGCAATTTTCTATTTTTGTTACTAATCAATTTTTTAAATTTTTATTACAACCAATTTTCTATTTTTGTTACTAATCAATTTTCTATTTTCATTACAACCAATGTTCTATTTGTGTTACAATCAATTTCATTCCTTTGTTATTTTTGCTAGTAATACATTTTCTATTTTTGTTACTAATCACTTTTTTTTAATTTTGCCACTAATCGATTTTCTGTTTTGTTATTTTTGTTTCTAATCAATATTCATTATTTTTAATTAATTAAATTACATTACAAATTACATTACAAATTACATTACAAATTACATTACAAATTACATTACAAATTACATTACAAATTACATTACTCGAAAGTACACAGAAATAAACAAACCAATATATGCCTGCTTCATAGACTACACTAAAGCTTTTGATAGAGTACACCACAAACAACTTATAGAATG
This sequence comes from Megaustenia siamemsis, assembly GCA_032433765.1. Lineage (NCBI taxonomy): Eukaryota > Metazoa > Mollusca > Gastropoda > Stylommatophora > Ariophantidae > Megaustenia > Megaustenia siamemsis. The sequence goes on along the minus strand of JAVIAB010000139.1, from coordinate 105,513,772 downwards.
TCTAAAAGAGATACATCTAGATGACATGGACATATGACTAATATGTAATTTATACTGGGAGCAAACAGCAATAATAAAATATAACAAAGAGAACTATACACCCATTGATATAAAAAGAGGAGTAAGACAGAGATGCATCCTATCGCCAAGCTTGTTCAATCTATACACTGAGCAAATCTTTAAAAACATCACAGAGATGCCAGGCCTACAAATTAATGGAAAGCTAATCAATAACTTAAGATAGGCTGAGGACACTGTCAAAATATGGATTGGATATAACAATCAAAAAGACTATATCTATTATCATAAACAAAGATAATACTCAAAATCTACAAGCGGATATCAGTGTTGAAGGAATAGACATGGAGACAGTTCAGAACAACTTACATGAACATACTATAACCAGTAGTGGAAAGTGTAAAACTGAATTAAACAAAAGAATAGTAATGGCAAAAAAGTCAATTTAGTGTCATGAAAAATGTACTAACATCAAAACAAATAAAACTAGGGCTAATATTAAGAATGACAAAATGTGACATCTTCTCGACATTCCTGTATGATGAAGAAACATGGACATTAGACAAGAAAACAGAACAGAGAATTGAAGCCATTGAAATATGGATTTATAGAACAATATGTAGAATTGGATGGAAAGGAAAGAAAACGAACGATGAAGTCTTAAAACAACTAAAAGTGAAAAGAAAACTACTAAACACAACTCAGTCAATACAAATGCGATTTTTGGGGCATGTTAAGACACAACAGCCTACTAAAAATAATCTTGGAAAGGAAAATACAAGGTAAAAGAGGCAGAAACAGAACAAGACTAACATGGACGAGTAACATCAAAAGATGGACAACTTGCACAATCAAAGCAAGACACAGCGGAATGGCGCTCCATGGTAGCCAACCTTCGATGCGGAGACGGCACTCAATTAAGATGATGATGACGATGATGATGATGATGATGAGTAATAATCTACGACTAAGAGAGCCTTCTATTTCATCGCCTGCTATATAGAAACTCTAGATTGTAGTGTGTTAACGATATAGACGATATGGGCTGAGATTTGTTATCGATAATTTGAAGACATCATACCAGAACAAATGAAAAAACGATTAGAGGCCACAGAGATGGGATTTCTCAGAAGAATGTTGAGAGTTCCCTGGACAGCTAAAAAGACCAATGAGGAAGTTTTCAAAGAGGCCAACACAAAAAGGGAGCTCTTAAAAAACATCAGAAAGAAGCAATAAATTTTTCGGGCACATCATGAGAAGACGAAAGTTGGAATATTTGGTTACAACTGGCAAAATAAAAGGAAAGAGAGATCGCGGACGACAAATAGAGAAAATACTGGATAGCTTGGTGTCATGGCATGGAAAACAGTCAACAACAGAACTGATACGATGCACTGTAGATAGAAGATTGTGGAGGGACATGATCACCTATGTCAAACGGTATGGCACATGATGATGAATAACCCTAACTGATGTGTTACCAGCCTGGTGTGACAGTATCACATTGTTTCCGTCATCATGATGGGAAATCTTCCAAACAACAGTTCTGAGACACAACGGTACGGTAGACAAAGAGAACAGATGGTGTATGGTTAACTCTGTAGCGCGGGAAGGGATCAATGCCTGAACTAGCCAACAGTTCTGAGACACAACGGTACGGTAGACAAAGAGAACAGATGGTGTATGGTTAACTCTGTAGCGCGGGAAGGGATCAATGCCTGAACTAGCCAACAGTTCTGAGACACAACGGTACGGTAGACAAAGAGAACAGATGGTGTATGGTTAACTCTGTAGCGCGGGAAGAGATCAATGCCTGAACTAGCCACAGTTCTGAGACACAACGGTACGGTAGACAAAGAGAACAGATGTTGTATGTTAACTCTGTAGCGCGGGAAGAGATCAATGTCTGAACTAGCCAACAGTTCTGAGACACAACGGTACGGTAGACAAAGAGAACAGATGTTGTATGGTTAACTCTGTAGCGCGGGAAGGGATCAATGCCTGAACTAGCCAACAGTTAGGTGGTTATCAAAGGGTGTGATATCCAACTACTAGGACGGCTAGGATTGAACGCTTCTTGTCCTTGTTAACATACTGACCTTCCGCCTGTGTGTGTTCCACACTGCGTGGTTTTCATCTACTACTATACTTGGCCACTACAAAGGACAAGGGGTAGGGTTCGATCCCAACCGACGGCTTCCGGGTTCACCCAGCCTTAAATGGGTACCGGATTTTTTTCTGGGAAAGTAAAGCAGCACGGGCGTAATACCAACCACATTACCCCAAAAATCTTGTGCTGAAGGTCTGTCAAATATAAGGTCACCAACACCATATTTCCCCAAAAATCATGTGCTGAAGGTCTGTCAAATATAAGGTCACCAACACCATATTTCCCCAAAAATCATGTGCTGAAGGTCTGTCAAATATAAGGTCACCAACACCATATTACCCAAAAATCATGAGCTGAAGGTCTGTCAAATATAAGGTCACCAACACCATATTACCCAAAAATCATGTGCTGAAGGTCTGTCAAATATAAGGTCACCAACACCATATTACCCCAAAAATCATGTGCTGAAGGTCTGTCAAATATACAGTCACCAACACCATATTACCCCAAAAATCATGTGCTGAAGGTCTGTCAAATATAAGGTCACCAACACCATATTTCCCCAAAAATCATGTGCTGAAGGTCTGTCAAATATAAGGTCACCAACACCATATTACCCCAAAAATCATGAGCTGAAGGTCTGTCAAATATAAGGTCACCAACACCATATTACCCCAAAAATCATGAGCTGAAGGTCTGTCAAATATAAGGTCACCAACACCATATTACCTCAAAAATCATGAGCTGAAGGTCTGTCAAATATAAGGTCACCAACACCACATTTCCCAAACGCCACTTGGCTTGACGGGGGTACTTTACTTTTTTACTTTCCTTGTCCACACGTCAGCTCCCTCATGTCCTGATATACCACAGTAGGATGTGTCAATTGTAGTACATTTCTTTTGTATAATAGGCGTTCTCCAATATTATCCTCAGTTCTGGCACTTTGTTACGGTGATGTGCTTCAAGTACCTGCCATCTGCTGCATGGAGCTGTAGAGTTCATCTGTCGCTATCATGGTAGCTTCAGTTGGAGCTGTAGAGTTCATCTGTCGCTATCATGGTAGCTTCAGTTGGAGCTGTAGAGTTCATCTGTCGCTATCATGGTAGCTTCAGTTGGAGCTGTAGAGTTCATCTGTCGCTATCATGGTAGCTTCAGTTGGAGCTGTAGAGTTCATCTGTCGCTATCATGGTAGCTTCAGTTGGAGCTGTAGAGTTCATCTGTCGCTATCATGGTAGCTTCAGTTGGAGCTGTAGAGTTCATCTGTCGCTATCATGGTAGCTTCAGTTGGAGCTGTAGAGTTCATCTGTTGCTATCATGGTAGCTTCAGTTGGAGCTGTAGAGTTCATCTGTCGCTATCATGATAGCTTCAGTTGGAGCTGTAGAGTTCATCTGTCGCTATCATGGTAGCTTCAGTTGGAGCTGTAGAGTTCATCTGTCGCTATCATGATAGCTTCAGTTTCAGAGTCGAAGTTTGTCAAATCTTTCCCTGGTAGGGATCCCGATGTTGTCAGGGTATTCTACGAGTACGAATCGCGATTAGCTTTACGCGGCAAGGCGCTGTGCCACTGAGTACGGGTTCGATCCTGCTTCGGTCCATATATTGTTCTTGTTTTTTTCCTGTTGTTGATTATTTGTGATTTTTTCCGAGTGCTGTAAACACACATTTTCCACTGAATTGATTAGCTCATTATCGTCTCGGAAGCTTCCCTCTATAACAATATTCATTTATTATCATCTGTCTCTACTCTACGAGAACCTCTGCTCATCTGTGACATCATGTGCTGGATCCATCTGTGTATATGCCGATCCATATGTCACTTGGGTGCTGCCTGCTGATACATCTGTGTATATGCCAACCCATATGTCACTTGGGTAATCCTGACTGATTCATCTGTGTATATGCCAACCCATATGTCACTTTGGTGCTCCCTGCTGATCCATCTGTGTATATGCTGATCCATATGTCACTTGGGTAATCCTGGCTGATCCATCTGTGTAAATGCCGATCCATATGTCACTTGGGTAATCCTGGCTGATCCATCTGTGTATATGCCAATCCATATGTCACTTGGGTAATTCTGGCTGATCCATCTGTGTAAATGCCGATCCATATGTCACTTGGGTAATCCTGGCTGATCCATCTGTGTATATGCCAATCCATATGTCACTTGGGTAATCCTGGCTGATCCATCTGTGTATATGCCAATCCATATGTCAATTGGGTAATTCTGGCTGATCCATCTGTGTAAATGCCGATCCATATGTCACTTGGGTAATCCTGGCTGATCCATCTGTGTATATGCCAATCCATATGTCACTTGGGTAATCCTGGCTGATCCATCTGTGTATATGCCAATCCATATGTCACTTGGGTAATCCTGGCTGATCCATCTGTGTAAATGCCGATCCGTATGTCACTTGGGTAATCCTGGCTGATCCATCTGTGTAAATGCCGATCCATATGTCACTTGGGTAATCCTGGCTGATCCATCTGTGTATATGCCGATCCATATGTCACTTGGGTACTCCTGCTGATCCATCTGAGCATATGCCGATCCATATGTCACTTGGGTACTCTTCTAGCATACTAAGTGTGACTACTCTTATTCCAATGGTTTTTTTTCAATATGCCGGTCTGTGTTTACTGTTTGTATTTTCTGGCTTGGTTTTATGTGTTTAATTTGTATAGTTTACTTGCTATAACTGATGAAGGCTCTTGTCCGAAACGTTGTAGTTTGTCTTATCATTCCATTAGTTTAGCTGAAAAATACTAGCAGAATATAAATATAGATTAAATGCTGATGGCACAGCGAGCTCATCTCCCTCTGTCATTTCTCCAAGAGAAGTTCTGACATGCCAACGAGTACACTTGATTTCTGGCATCAAAATGACATCAAGATGGCGCTCGGAACTGCAGATTTCACAGATGCAACGATTGACATAGCGTTGCTAGGAGACGGCTTGGCCGATTCTCTTCAGTGCATCACCAACAGAAATAATTGACAGTTTAAAACCAAGACTCTCTAAGCTGAAATGTCAAAATTCTTCAACAGCTGGAACGTTCACTACATGAACGACCCGCGTGTTTGCGCTTACTGTTTCACGTGACGTCACGAGCGACGGTTTTGCAGCTTCCCAGGATTGGGTTCGTTTTGGTAACGGTTCGAGACACAGGAGGGGGGGGGGGTGTTAGCGGATCATCATCATCAAGTACCATAACTGCTGGTGTAGGTGATCATGTCTCTCCACAACTTTCGATCTCGACAGTTATTTATCATTTCTGTTCTTGACTTTCTGCCTAGCCATTCTCTTAAACTGTCTGGTATTTTTTCTCTTTGCTTCCCTCTATCTCTTCGTCCCTCAATTTCCCAATAGTTACAATATATTCCAGCTGTTCCCTTCTCATTACATAAACAAAATAAATGATGATTGTTTTTTCCTAATATTTAATATTAGCTCTCTTTTTGCTTTGGCCTCTTTCAGAACGTTTTCCTCACTCTTCTTAGCTGTCCATAGTATTCTCAACATTCTTCAGTAAAACCATATTTCTACAGTCTCCAGTGATTTTCTTGTCTGTTGTCCTATTGTCTATAATTCACATCCATATGTTAAGACTGGCCTTAAAAAAACATTTAGGAATTCTTTTTCTTGTTTCTATTGTCAAAACTTGGATTGCACTGTATCTTCCTCATTTTTTCGAAAGCTCCTTTTGCCTGAGCCATTCTACATCTCACCTCGGTGTACATCTACCATCTGAGGATGACAATGCTCCCAGGTATTTAAATTCATTGACCTGTTTTAATATTGTTCCACTTGTCTTGATTGTGCATTGTGGCGATGTTTTTTTCTTTGTTGCTACCATTACTGGGGAAGGAGATAGTAAATGATGAATATTTCTCAGTGGCGTAGGCACTGGGAAGAAGTGTGTGGGTGCAGCTCGATCCATTCATAGAAAAGAAATATTTGGACAATGGTGGGACACAGGTCCTTGTTTTTAGTTGACGTAGGGAAACGCTGATGTGACGTATGGTCAGTTTGGTGGCGGCGCGTGGAAGGAAGCGGTGACAAAACTCTTGGGTGGGTGGGGTGGGTGGGCTGACAAAACTACTTCCCCATCTACCCGCGGTAGCTATGGAAACAACCAAGTCTGGTCAAGGAGCTGTGACGTCATGTCGAGAGACCTGAAGGACGGTTGCGCAGATCGACATTATCTGCTTCTTCTCCCTCTTCTCTCTTCTTTTTGCTTCTTTCTCTTTCCTTCTTTCTTCACTTGCCTTTCAACGTCGATGGGAGATACACATTTGCGCTTTATTTGTACCCTTCTGTATACATCTGCTGTTGTTAAGTTCCTCTTCTTCTACCTTTCAGCTCCCTGTGGAGCATAGGTCTTCAACAAACACTTTCAGCTCCCTGTGGAGCATAGGTCTTCAACAAACACTTTCAGCTCTCTGTGGAGCATAGGTCTTCAACAAACACTTTCAGCTCCCTGTGGAGCATAGGTCTTCAACAAACACTTTCAGCTCTCTGTGGAGCATAGGTCTTCAACAAACACTTTCAGCTCCCTGTGGAGCATAGGTCTTCAACAAACACTTTCAGCTCCCTGTGGAGCATAGGTCTTTAACAAACACTTTCAGCTCCCTGTGGAGCATAGGTCTTTAACAAACACTTTCAGCTCCCTGTGGAGCATAGGTCTTCAACAAACACTTTCAGCTCCCTGTGGAGCATAGGTCTTTAACAAACACTTTCAGCTCCCTGTGGAGCATAGGTCTTTAACAAACACTTTCAGCTCCCTGTGGAGCATAGGTCTTTAACAAACACTTTCAGCTCCCTGTGGAGCATAGGTCTTTAACAAACACTTTCAGCTCCCTGTGGAGCATAGGTCTTTAACAAACACTTTCAGCTCCCTGTGGAGCATAGGTCTTCAACAAACACTTTCAGCTCCCTGTGGAACATAGGTCTTTAACAAACACTTTCAGCTCCCTGTGGAGCATAGGTCTTCAACAAACACTTTCAGCTCCCTGTGGAGCATAGGTCTTCAACAAACACTTTCAGCTCCCTGTGGAGCATAGGTCTTCAACAAACACTTTCAGCTCCCTGTGGAGCATAGGTCTTCAACAAACACTTTCAGCTCCCTGTGGAGCATAGGTCTTCAACAAACACTTTCAGCTCCCTGTGGAGCATAGGTCTTCAACAAACACTTTCAGCTCCCTGTGGAGCATAGGTCTTCAACAAACACTTTCAGCTCCCTGTGGAACATAGGTCTTCAACAAACACTTTCAGCTCCCTGTGGAGCATAGGTCTTTAACAAACACTTTCAGCTCTCTGTGGAGCATAGGTCTTTAACAAACACTTTCAGCTCCCTGTGGAGCATAAGTCTTCAACAAACATTTTCAGCTCCCTGTGGAGCATAGGTCTTTAACAAACACTTTCAGCTCCCTGTGGAGCATAGGTCTTTAACAAACACTTTCAGCTCCCTGTGGAGCATAGGTCTTTAACAAACACTTTCAGCTCCCTGTGGAGCATAGGTCTTTAACAAACACTTTCAGCTCCCTGTGGAGCATAGGTCTTTAACAAACACTTTCAGCTCCCTGTGGGGCATAGGTCTTTAACAAACACTTTCAGCTCCCTGTGGAGCATAGGTCTTTAACAAACACTTTCAGCTCCCTGTGGAGCATAGGTCTTTAACAAACACTTTCAGCTCCCTGTGGAGCATAGGTCTTCAACAAACACTTTCAGCTCCCTGTGGAACATAGGTCTTTAACAAACACTTTCAGCTCCCTGTGGAACATAGGTCTTCAACAAACACTTTCAGCTCCCTGTGGAAGATAGGTCTTTAACAAACACTTTCAGCTCCCTGTGGAACATAGGTCTTTAACAAACACTTTCAGCTCCCTGTGGAGCATATGTCTTTAACAAACACTTTCAGCTCCCTGTGGAGCATAGGTCTTTAACAAACACTTTCAGCTCCCTGTGGAGCATAGGTCTTTAACAAACACTTTCAGCTCCCTGTGGAGCATAGGTCTTCAACAAACACTTTCAGCTCCCTGTGGAGCATAGGTCTTCAACAAACACTTTCAGCTCCCTGTGGAGCATAGGTCTTTAACAAACACTTTCAGCTCCCTGTGTAACATAGGTCTTTAACAAACACTTTCAGCTCCCTGTGTAACATAGGTCTTTAACAAACACTTTCAGCTCCCTGTGGAGCATAGGTCTTTAACAAACACTTTCAGCTCCCTGTGGAGCATAGGTCTTTAACAAACACTTTCAGCTCCCTGTGGAGCATAGGTCTTCAACAAACACTTTCAGCTCCCTGTGGAGCATAGGTCTTTAACAAACACTTTCAGCTCCCTGTGGAGCATAGGTCTTTAACAAACACTTTCAGCTCCCTGTGGAGCATAGGTCTTTAACAAACACTTTCAGCTCCCTGTGGAGCATAGGTCTTCAACAAACACTTTCAGCTCCCTGTGGAGCATAGGTCTTCAACAAACACTTTCAGCTCCCTGTGGAGCATAGGTCTTCAACAAACACTTTCAGCTCCCTGTGGAGCATAGGTCTTCAACAAACACTTTCAGCTCCCTGTGGAGCATAGGTCTTCAACAAACACTTTCAGCTCCCTGTGGAGCATAGGTCTTCAACAAACACTTTCAGCTCCCTGTGGAGCATAGGTCTTCAACAAACACTTTCAGCTCCCTGTGGAGCATAGGTCTTCAACAAACACTTTCCAAGTCGTTCTGTTTCTTGCCATTCTTTTAAGATCATTCCATGTCGTCCCCATCATCTTCATCTCTGCTTCTATCTGTCCTCTCCAAGAATTTCTTGGTCTTCCTCTTTGTCTTTTCCCATGGGGATTCCAAAAAGGGACTGCTGTGTAATACTCTCTGTTGACTTCCGCAGTGTGTGTCCATCGTCTTCGCTGTATCTCTTTATCCACTGGTATTTGACTGGTACATTTCCATAATTCTATGTTAGTGATTTTGTCCTGCCATTTCCATCCTTTTATTCTACGTAAGCATCCATTAATGAAAGTCTGTATCTTCGTGATTGTCAATTTTGTTGTTCTCCATGTTTCACAGCCATATAATAGGACCGACTTAACATTGGAGTTGAAAATTTTTATTTTTTATTAAGTTTTAGAGTTTCTAATATTCCATCAACCCATCTTTTTCGTGGTCGGCCCTTGTGTCTGGTGCTCTCTCAACGTTTATTGAAGGCTCGTTGTGTTGTGTTTTGATCTTTCTGTCTTATCACGTGATCAAATCATTTTATTTATTTCTTCTTTATGCATTCTGTGTCTGGAATTATTCCCATCTTTTTTCTCAGTTCTTCATTTCTGATCTTATCTCTCAGACTGTTTCCTGTCATTCGTCTAACACATTTAATCTCTGTAGAGGTTATTTTTCTTATTGTTCTTGCATCTAGGGTCCATGTCTGGCATTGGTAGCACAACGTTGGGATGAAGATTGTACTGTATAGAGTGCCCGTTTTACCTCCAAAGTTATTTCCTTGTTGGACAATAGTGGTGACAGTTGTCCAATGATTTGACAAGCTTTGGTGCATCTTGAATCTATTTCTGCTATCTGTGAATTGTCGTTTGTTATTATATCTCTCTTGACGCTGAAAGACATATGAGAAAAGAGAGAAAGAAAGAAAGTCAAATTGAACCATGAAGTAAGAAACGGGCTGTGTGCCACACTTTGAGAGTCCCAGTAAAACAATGCCACAACAGGCTGTGTGCCACACTTTGAGAGTCCCAGTAAAACAATGTCACAACAGGCTGTGTGCCACACTTTGAGAGTCCCAGTAAAACAAACAGTGTCTGCCACACTTTGAGAGTCCCAGTAAAACAAACAACAGGCTGTCTGCCACACTTTGAGAGTCCCAGTAAAACAATGTCACAACAGGCTGTCTGCCACACTTTGAGAGTCCCAGTAAAACAATGCCACAACAGGCTGTCTGCCACACTTTGAGAGTCCCAGTAAAACAATGTCACAACAGGCTGTGTGCCACACTTTGAGAGTCCCAGTAAAACAATGTCACAACAGGCTGTCTGCCACACTTTGAGAGTCCCAGTAAAACAATGCCACAACAGGCTGTGTGCCACACGTGAGAGTCCCAGTAAAACAATGCCAACACTGTTGCCACAGAGAGTCCCAGTAAAACAATGTCACAACAGGCTGTCTGCCACACTTTGAGAGTCCCAGTAAAACAACAGGCTGTCTGCCACACTTGAGAGTCCCAGTAAAACAATGCCACAACAGGCTGTCTGCCACACTTGAGAGTCCCAGTAAAACAATGTCACAACAGGCTGTGTGCCACACTTTGAGAGTCCCAGTAAAACAATGCCACAACAGGCTGTCTGCCACACTTTGAGAGTCCCAGTAAAACAATGCCACAACAGGCTGTGTGCCACACGTTGAGAGTCCCAGTAAAACAATGCCACAACAGGCTGTCTGCCACACTTTGAGAGTCCCAGTAAAACAATGTCACAACAGGCTGTCTGCCACACTTTAAGAGTCCCAGTAAAACAATGTCACAACAGGCACGGCCTAGACTAAGCCCAGAGACAAGACCAGCACGTTAAGCTTAGCGTGGATGTCTGGTCTGTCGTAGAGGACACCAAATTGGATCACCACTCCCAACAACACATTCAACTGTAACGTCAACATGAGCAACCATTGCTGTAGTTATTGCCCTTTTACAAATCTGTTTCCAGAATAGCGTGCTTGCGTTCACCCACTGACTATAGGAATAAACACTTTCGTCATCCGCCCTTAATAAAACGGTACGTTGGCGGATATGCGTTGTGTTTGTGGTTTACAGTTGAACTGTAATATTTGTGCTTTTCGACCCAACACATCCGACTTCAGTATGTCATTTCTGAGTACGGGATTGCCTTCCCTCTCGATCCCTACTCCGATGGCCAAACTAGATTGGTTGGTCTGCTACTGGAGGCACCACGATGAGGTGGCGTAGGGTCTGAATCGATCTGGTTCACCAGGCACAACCAATTAGCTATGTTTCGCTGGCAACTTCAGCTCAGTTGCTGTCAAGGACTCCGTCAGGATATCAAATATCGTCGTGCTTCTTGCCACGTCGTTGTCACTCTTATCTCCTGTAGCTGTCATCTACCAGCCACCATTATTGGCAACTACAAGAAGTCAACATCATTAATTTGAATCAATGGGGCCCACACGGTGAGGGCAGACAAGAACAGAGCCACTCTTACCTCCAATGTATGTCATAACAGCCGATAACGGAGGTTTCAAATCGTCGCCTGTGCGGTCAAGTAGGGCGTGCACGGAGCGACCTTTTGAACAGAATTTACCGATGCATTCTAAGAAATGCTGTGACAAGTGGTGCAGTGAAGCTGCTCCATGGATAGAATAGAATAGAATAGAATAGAATAGAATAGAATAGAATAGAATAGAATAGAATAGAATAGAATAGAATAGAATAGAATAGGATAGGATAGGATAGGATAGAATAGAATAGAATAGAATAGGATAGGATAGGATAGAATATAATAGAATAGAATAGAATAGAATAGAATAGAATAGAATAGAATAGAATAGAATAGAATAGAATAGAATAGAATTTGACCTGCCAGATTTTTCCACCAGTGATGATCATTACCATCATTGAGTGACGTCTCCGCATCGAAGGTTGGCTACCATGGAGCGCCATTCCACTCTGCCTCTTGCTTTGATGGTGCAGATTATCATAGGTTGACATATCCATCTTTTGATGTTACTCGTCCATGTTAGTCTTGGTCTGCCTCTGCGTCATTTACCTTGTATTTTCCCTTCCAAGATTACTTTTAGGCTGTTGTGTCTTTTAACATGGCCCAAAAATCTCATTTGTCTTGTTTGAATTGTGTTTAGTAGTTCTCTTTTAATTTTTAGTTGTTTTAAGACTTCATCGTTTTTTTTTTTTCTTTCTATCCAATTCTACCTATTCTTCTATAAATCCAAATATCTAAAACTGAAATTTTCTTGTCTAATGTCCATGTTTCTGCACCATACAGGAATGTTGAGTAGATATAACATTCCGCCATTTTAAGATTTAGCCCTGGTGCTATTTGTTTCTTTGTTTTGTATATTCTTCATGATCACAACAAACGATCACAACAGACGATCACAACAAACAATCACAACAGACGATCCCAACAAACAATCACAACAAACGATCACAACAAACGATCACAACAAACAATCACAACAGACGATCACAACAAACAATCACAACAGACGATCCCAACAAACAATCACGACAAACGATCACAACAAACGATCACAACAAACAATCACAACAGACGATCACAACAAACAATCACAACAAACGATCTCAACAGACGATCCCAACAAACAATCACAACAAACGATCACAACAAACAATCACAACAAACGATCACAACAAACAATCACAACAAACAATCACAACAGACGATCACAACAAACAATCACAACAAACGATCATAACAGACGATCACAACAAACAATCACAACAGACGATCACAACAAACAATCACAACAAACGATCTCAACAGACGATCACAACAAACAATCACAACAAACAATCACAACAAACAATCACAACAAACGATCACAACAAACAATCACAACAAACGATCACATAGAGAAAAACAAGGGTAGACAACTCGTCATACAGAGGTTCGGAAAGGGGAGGCAATCTGACTATGAACCGTCACCCCCATCCCTCACCAAAAGCCCTATGTCTAGAGAATGTTTCAACGAATAAGGTAATAATGACAATACACAAAAATAACAATAACAAGAAATATGAAATGATATATGACAATCATGATTGTGGATGTTTCTATGGTATATGTCCAAGTGTGTGTCCAAGTGTGTGTCCAAGCTAATCGCACCGTCGTTTAATTATCCTTCTTCCACTATAGGTTGGGTTGTCACAATTATCTCATCTACAACAAATGTTAGCGTCTCCACTTTCTGAGCCCGTATATTCCTGGTTAACGTTGTCCATGTTTCTGATCCATACAAAAGAAATGATGTGACATTGATACATTAACAATCCAAATTTGGCTGCTACACAATTTTTTTTTTTTTTGCTTTCTATATATCTTTTAGCTACAGAACCCCTCTCTCTCCTTCATCTACAGAAACCCCTCTCTCTCCTTCATCTACAGAAACCCCTCTCTCTCCTTCATCTACAGAAACCCCTCTCTCTCCTTCATCTACAGAAACCCCTCTCTCTCCTTCATCTACAGAAACCCCTCTCTCTCCTTCATCTACAGAAACCCCTCTCTCTCCTTCAGCTACAGAAACCCCTCTCTCTCCTTCAGCTACAGAAACCCCTCTCTCTCCTTCATCTACAGAAACCCCTCTCTCTCTCCTTCAGCTACAGAAACCTCTCTCTCTCCTTCAGCTACAGAAACCCCTCTCTCTCCTTCAGCTACAGAAACCCCTCTCTCTCCTTCAGCTACAGAAACCCCTCTCTCTCCTTCATCTACAGAAACCCCTCTCTCTCCTTCATCTACAGAAACCCTCTCTCTCCTTCATCTACAGAAACCCCTCTCTCTCCTTCATCTACAGAACCCCCTCTCTCTCCTTCAGCTACAGAAACCCCTCTCTCTCCTTCAGCTACAGAAACCCCTCTCTCTCCTTCATCTACAGAAACCCCTCTCTCTCTCCTTCAGCTACAGAAACCCCTCTCTCTCCTTCAGCTACAGAAACCCCTCTCTCTCCTTCAGCTACAGAAACCCCTCTCTCTCCTTCAGCTACAGAAACCCCTCTCTCTCCTTCAGCTACAGAAACCCCTCTCTCTCCTTCATCTACAGAAACCCATCTCTCTCCTTCATCTACAGAAACCCCTCTCTCTCTCCTTCAGCTACAGAAACCCCTCTCTCTCCTTCATCTACAGAACCCCCTCTCTCTCCTTCAGCTACAGAAACCCCTCTCTCTCCTTCAGCTACAGAAACCCCTCTCTCTCCTTCATCTACAGAAAGCCCTCTCTCTCTCCTTCAGCTACAGAAACCCCTCTCTGTCCTTCAGCTACAGAAACCCCTCTCTCTCCTTCATCTACAGAAACCCCTCTCTCTCCTTCAGCTACAGAACCCCCTCTCTCTCCTTCAGCTACAGAAACCCCTCTCTCCTTCAGCTACAGAAACCCCTCTCTCTCCTTCATCTACAGAAAACCCTCTCTCTCCTTCATCTACAGAAACCCCTCTCTCTCTCCTTCATCTACAGAAACCCCTCTTTATCCTTCAGCTACAGAAACCCCTTTCTCTCCTTCAGCTACAGAAACCTCTTTCTCTCCTTCAGCTACAGAAACCCCTCTCTCTCTCTCCTTCAGCTACAGAAACCCCTCTCTCTCCTTCATCTACAGAAACCCTCTCTCTCCTTCATCTACAGAAACCCCTCTCTCTCCTTCAGCTACAGAAACCCCTTTCTCTCCTTCAGCTACAGAAACCTCTTTCTCTCCTTCAGCTACAGAAACCCCTCTCTCTCTCCTTCAGCTACAGAAACCCTCTCTCTCCTTCATCTACAGAAACCCCTCTCTCTCCTTCAGCTACAGAAACCCCTCTCTCTCCTTCATCTACAGAAAACCCTCTCTCTCCTTCATCTACAGAAACCCCTCTCTCTCTCCTTCATCTACAGAAACCCCTCTTTATCCTTCAGCTACAGAAACCCCTCTCTCTCCTTCAGCTACAGAAACCCCTCTCTCTCCTTCAGCTACAGAAACCCCTCTCTCTCTCTCCTTCAGCTACAGAAACCCCTCTCTCTCCTTCAGCTACAGAAACCCCTCTCTCTCCTTCAGCTACAGAAACCCCTCTCTCTCCTTCATCTACAGAAAACCCTCTCTCTCCTTCATCTACAGAAACCCCTCTCTCTCTCCTTCATCTACAGAAACCCCTCTTTATCCTTCAGCTACAGAAACCCCTCTCTCTCCTTCAGCTACAGAAACCCCTCTCTCTCCTTCAGCTACAGAAACCCCTCTCTCTCTCCTTCAGCTACAGAAACCCCTCTCTCTCCTTCAGCTACAGAAACCCTTCTCTCTCCTTCTGCTACAGAAACCCCTTTCTCTCCTTCATCTACTGAAACCCCTCTCTCTCTCCTTCATCTACAGAAAACCCTCTCTCTCCTTCATTTACAGAAACCCCTCTCTCTCCTTCATCTACAGAAACCCCTCTTTATCCTTCAGCTACAAAAACCCCTTTCTCTCCTTCATCTACAGAAAACCCTTTCTCTCCTTCATCTACAGAAACCTCTCTTTATCCTTCATCTACAGAAACCCTCTCTCTCCTTCATCTACAGAAAATCCTCTCTCTCCTTCATCTACAGAAAGCCCTCTCTCTCCTTCATCTACAGAAACCCCTCTTTATCCTTCATCTACAGAAACCCCTCTTTATCCTTCAGATACAGAAACCCCTCTTTATCCTTCATCTACAGAAACCCCTCTTTATCCTTCAGCTACAGAAAACCCTCTCTCTCCTTCATCTACAGAAAGCCCTCTCTCTCCTTCATCTACAGAAACCCCTCTTTATCCTTCATCTACAGAAACCCCTCTTTATCCTTCAGCTACAGAAACCCCTCTTTATCCTTCAGATACAGAAACCCCTCTTTATCCTTCATCTACAGAAACCCCTCTTTATCCTTCAGCTACAGAAACCCCTCTTTATCCTTCAGCTACAGAAACTCCTCTTTATCCTTCAGCTACAGGAACCCCTCTCTAAAGAGGGGTTTCTTTAGAGCTTTTATGAGTTTCTTTAAATTAGCAGTTTGGCCCCTCCAGGCCTTTGGTTTTGGGCCTCTAGTTTTCCTCTCACCATTGACCATGGTTTTCATAGTAGTTTGGCAGCTTCGCCTATTTTCTACCACCCCTCCCCACCCCCACACCACCCCGCCCCCTCTGTTTTGTTTTCCCGCCACACAGGTCCTCTTGTCCTTCTAACTTGCGTGTTTCAGATATGTGTTACTTTCTAGACACAACCTTAAAACTCCAAGTCATTCTGATGTGTTCCAGCATTGAGGGCAGACTTGCTGTTTTAAGCTAAGTGCATTTTATGTTACATTTTTCTCTTTTTTTATTTTAAATATCTTGTTGCCCATCCTACCTCTCCTCATGTAGTATTCATTTCTCTCTTCCCTCTCCTTTCTTATTTCAACATCCTACTTTCCTCTCCCTCCACTTTATCATCTAACATGTATTATAGATAATTGTGCTTCACCGTTCGTTGTCGTTGTCCTTGTATTCTGAAGAAGGCCACAGGCCGAAACGTCATTATTGTGTTGCGTTCCTTCCTTGTAAGGCTGTCACCATACTTTGGAGTGTTTAGCACACCCCACCACTGGCTTCTCTATACAATAAGTCCCGGTTTCGATTCTCACCACAGGCAATCACATTTTTAAAAAATCGCGTGTCAATCTCACGTTGAAGAACCCTGGGCAAATGAAATCGAAAAGAGTAGGCCAACAATGTCATCTGCCCGGGCAAAATGAATAGAGAAATATCACTCCAATAAATGAAAACTCTCGACGATAAAATATGAGAGAACCTGTGAAGTTGGACAATGTCTGCCTGAATGGCGAGGGGCATCTGAGGACAATAATATTGTTGAAAAAAATATGAGAATTTAAAGTGATATACTCGCAACGTTCAGACCATTGTGGCTTCGCTGGAGGAATAAAGCTGGCGACTGCAGACAACAACAGCAACTACAACAGCAACAACAACACATTTGTTGCTACCCACGTGACCAACTTGCGGAGTCGAAGAGCTTAGGTCCGTGATACAATAAGATTACCAACATCCTCATCACCACCATTATTATCACCACCATTATCATCGTCATCACCATCATTATCATCACCACCATTGTCATCGTCATCACCATCATTATTATCACCATCATTATCATCGTCTTCATCATCATTATCATCACCACCATTATCATCGTCATCATCATCATTATTATCACCATCATTATCATCGTGATCATCATCATTATTGTCACCACCATTATCATCGTCATCACCATCATTATTATCACCATCATTATCATCGTGATCATCATCATTATTATCACCACCATTATCATCGTGATCATCTTCATTATTATCACCACCATTATCATCGTCTTCATCATCATTATTATCACCACCATTATCATCGTCATCATGATCATTATTGTCACCACCATTATCACCACTATTATCATCGTTATCATCATCATTATTATCACAACCATCATCACCACCATTATCATCATCAACATCATCATCATCACAGCATCATCCTTATCATCATCATTATTTTCACCACCATTATCACCACCATTATCACCACCATTATCACCACCATTATCACAGCATATTCCTTATCATCATCCTTATCATCATCATTGTCACCATTATTATCATCATCATTAATATCACCATCACTATCATCATCATTATCATGATCAACATCATCATCATCATCACAACATCATCATAACATCATCCTCATCATCATCATCTCCTATAATAATTATCTTCTCTTACACTGGAGATGCTTTCTCTTACATCATACCCTCATAAATTACCCTCCTCTCCCATTCTTCACCACACATCAACACATCTCTCGGCTTCTATTTCACTGATATCATCTACTTCTCTTACATTACCATGACCTTCTCTTACATCATCATTTTCTCCTAAAATAATACCAACAATCTATTTCCACTTACACCATGTTTCTCCCATTGTCTCCCTGGACTGCTAGGCTCTCTAGCTATGTCCCTCCCTGTTAGTCTAATTCTGCACTCGCTTTCTCCTACGCACACACACACACACACACACAACTATGTTCCTCCTATACGTGTCACTGCCCCATCACGTGTACACACACACATCCACACTATCACATACTTAACACTTTCACAAAAAAGACAGATGGAGTTAAGGACTCTTCTCGTCTACTCGATCCGCCACAAGGGAAGATGACAAAACCAATTACTGACCCTCGAGAACTCAGTCAAACCTGTTTAGCACGCTGTCTATCCCCTAGGGTCTAAGTCAACCGCGAGAATGTGTCTAGAACACAGGGCATGGAAGCAAGCGGAATTGTCTTGCCACGTTTTGTACCACGTGGGGGCTAATGGACGAATATGGAGAGGGCGAGAGCGAGGTCAGACATTGAATATGCGCTCTCTTCTTGTGCAGCTATAATATTATGGGCATTATTTGTGTCGTTGCTGATATTATCATACATCGATGGTTCTCTAACAGTTAGTCATGTTTAACGACGATTTTCCAAAATAATTTCCATCTTTTCATTAATGATGGACATTGCCTTAGAACGTCAAGTTCTGGTGGGGAAAATATCTTCAACAAACATTTTGTGATTTCTACAGACGTCAGCCTAAAGTCTAACTTTATGTTCTACAGACGTCAGCCTAAAGTCTAACTTTATGTTCTACAGACGTCAGCCTAAAGTCTAACTTTATGTTCTACAGACGTCAGCCTAAAGTCTAACTTTATGTTCTACAGACGTCAGCCTAAAGTCTAACTTTATGTTCTACAGACGTCAGCCTAAAGTCTAACTTTATGTTCTACAGACGTCAGCCTAAAGTCTAACTTTATGTTCTACAGACGTCAGCCTAAAGTCTAACTTTATGTTCTACAGACGTCAGCCTAAAGTCTAACTTTATGTTCTACAGACGTCAGCCTAAAGTCTAACTTTATGTTTTACAGACGTCAGCCTAAAGTCTAACTTTATGTTCTTCAGACGTCAGCCTAAAGTCTAACTTTATGTTCTACAGACTTCAGCATGAAGCCTAACTTTGTGTTCCACGGACGTTAGCATGAAGCCCAACTTTATATTCTACAAACGTCAGCCTAAGCCTAACTTTATGTTGTACAGACGTCAGCATGAAGCCTAACTTTATGTTCTACAGCCGTCAGCCTAGAGTCCAACTTTATATTTTACAAACATCAGCCTAAGCCCAACTTTATATTCTACAAACGTCAGCCTAAGCCCACTTTATTTTCTACTGACGTCAGTCTAAGCCCAACTTTATTTTCTACAGACGTCAGTCTAAGCCCAACTTTATATTCTACAGACGTCAGTCTAAGCCCAACTTTATATTCTACAGACGTCAGTCTAAGCCCAACTTTATATTCTACAGACGTGAGTCTAAGCCCAACTTTATATTCTACAAACGTCAGCCTAAGCCCAACTTTATATTCTACAAACGTCAGCCTAAGCCCAACTTTATATTCTACAAACATCAGCCTAAGCCCAACTTTATATTCTACAGACGTCAGTCTAAGCCCAACTTTATATTCTACAGACGTCAGTCTAAGCCCAACTTTATATTCTACAAACGTCAGTCTAAGCCCAACTTTATATTCTACAAACGTCAGCCTAAGCCCAACTTTATATTCTACAGACGTCAGTCTAAGCCCAACTTTATATTCTACAAACGTCAGCCTAAGCCCAACTTTATATTCTACAAACGTCAGCCTAAGCCCAACTTTATATTCTACAGACGTCAGTCTAAGCCCAACTTTATATTCTACAGACGTCAGTCTAAGCCCAACTTTATTTTTTCTCTCTTGTGACATTTACCTTTTAAAGGGGTAAGTACTGTTCCTTCTGCTGGTGTGTCACGGTAGCGCGCTGGCAACCTGGCTGAACGAAATCCCTTTCAGGAGTTCCATGATTATAGAGATTACAATCAAGAAAAAAATTTAATCAGAAATGTGGCGATCTCTACTTCATTTCTTTGTTACAAAATGAGAATGCTCTTGTGATAGTATCGTCTTTGTTTTTTCTCCAGAGTCATATCTGTTGACAGGGAACTGCTGCTAACTATTTGATGATACAGAATTGAGATATTTCCATAATTATTACACATAGATCACAACACGACGTACTAACAATGTCTTGACATGGATTCATGTAGTCAATCACAGGCTATGAAATGTTTGCTTATACAAGTTTATTAGATCATCGGTTGTAAAAGTGAAGTATAGTGGAGTACATCTCAATGATAAATTCCAATTCCAAAATTAATGTTCTTGGTCTGGATGCGCTCAAGAGGTTAACACCGATGGATATTGAGATATCTCTTAAGGCATATTGTTTTTTAGCACTTCTATTTCTGTTATTCATTCCATTCAAATATTACAACTCGTCTTGATTGACACTTGCTATTCTATATCTATGTCGTGACCTATTTAATGCTACTCTTAATCTACTTATTAATGATTTCTGGACACAAAACTTCTGAATCTAACTTGAAACACTTCTCAACTAAACTATGTCTGGTCTAACTTGATGTTCAGTAGGTGATTCTCTATCTCTATGTTTACTATAGGATTCTCTATCGCTATGTTTACTATGTGATTCTCTATCTCTATGTTTACTAGGTGATTCTCTATCTCTATGTTTACTAGAGGATTCTCTATCTCTATGTTTCCTATAGGATTCTCTATCTCTATGTTTACTAAATGATTCTCTATCTCTGTGTTTACTAGAGGATTCTCTATCTCTATGTTTACTAAATGATTCTCTATCTCTATGTTTACTAAATGATTCTCTATCTCTATGTTTACTAAATGATTCTCTATCTCTATGTTTACTAGGTGATTCTCTATCTCTATGTTTACTAGAGGATTCTCTATCTCTATGTTTCCTATAGGATTCTCTATCTCTATGTTTACTAAATGATTCTCTATCTCTATATTTACTAAATGATTCTCTATCTCTATGTTTACTAAATGATTCTCTATCTCTATGTTTACTATGTGATTCTCTATCTCTAGGTTTACTATATGATTCTCTATCTCTATGTTTACTATGTGATTCTCTATCTCTATGTTTACTAAATGATTCTCTATCTCTATGTTTACTAGAGGATTCTCTATCTCTATGTTTACTAAATGATTCTCTATCTCTATGTTTACTAAATGATTCTCTATCTCTATGTTTACTAAATGATTCTCTATCTCTATGTTTACTAGGTGATTCTCTATCTCTATGTTTACTAGAGGATTCTCTATCTCTATGTTTACTAGGTGATTCTCTATCGCTACGTTTACTAGAGGATTCTCTATCTCTAGGTTTACTAAATGATTCTCTATCTCTATGTTTACTAGAGGATTCTCTATCTCTATGTTTACTAGAGGATTCTCTATCTCTATGTTTACTAGAGGATTCTCTATCTCTATGTTTACTAAATGATTCTCTATATCTATGTTTACTAAATGATTCTCTATCTCTATGTTTACTAAATGATTCTCTATCTCTATGTTTACTAGGTGATTCTCTATCTCTAGGTTTACTAAATGATTCTCTATCTCTATGTTTACTAGAGGATTCTCTATCTCTATGTTTACTAGAGGATTCTCTATCTCTATGTTTACTAGAGGATTCTCTATCTCTATGTTTACTAAATGATTCTCTATATCTATGTTTACTAAATGATTCTCTATCTCTATGTTTACTAAATGATTCTCTATCTCTATGTTTACTATGTGATTCTCTATCTCTATGTTTACTATGTGATTCTCTATTTCTATGTTTACTATGTGATTCTCTATCTCTATGTTTACTATGTGATTCTCTATCTCTCTCCATCTTATATCTTTATCGATCTAGTTCTCTGTTTCTATGTTTCTAATTCCATGTGTTACTCTTCCTCGGTGTTTCTTGATGTTTCTGGGGGTTGCCTGATGTTCCTCAAAGCATTCTAAAATGGCTAATTCTGCTAACGCATGAGGTTAAGTAGCCGCGATAGTTCAGTGGTTAGTGAACTGGACTACAAAGAACAAGAGTTCGATTCCAACCGACGGCTGCCGGTTCACCCAGCCTTTAATGGGTACTGGATTCTTTTTCTGGAAAAGTAAAGCGGCATAATACCGATCACATATTCCAAAAATCATGTGCTGAAGTTCTGTAAAAATGTATGGTCACTAACACCATATTCTCTATACGCCACTTGGCGTGACGGGGGTACTTGAGCTTTTTTTTTTTTTAATGAGGTTAAACACCTCTGTCTCATTTGCATAATTTATCGGCTTAGTCGCTGTCTAATAATCTCTTAGTCGCTGTCTAATAATCTCTTAGTCGCTGTCTAATAATCTCTTAGTCGCTGTCTAATAATCTCTTAGTCGCTGTCTAATAATCTCTTAGTCGCTGTCTAATAATCTCTTAGTCGCTGTCTAATAATCTCTTAGTCGCTGTCTAATAATCTCTTAGTCGCTGTCTAATAATCTCTTAGTCGCTGTCTAATAATCTCTTAGTCAATGATTGAATACGAACTTCAACTCTACTTGATTTTTGTGTCAAATTTTGCAAAACAAAACTCCATCTTGACATTAAGTTTACCTCTGAGTTTTAACAATAATACTAACATGAACCATAAGAGTGACATCTCTCTCATAAACTTAACCACCCCCCCCCCAACCTCCTAGTTTATTTGTCAAGCTAGTTTCTGGACATGTGACGGTCAAGTTGACATATATTCCCCCACCTTCCCAATAACAGCTACAATTTCCCATTCCCAAAACTTGCTGCTGTACTTCTGTGTCTGTGTTATAGTTGTACTGCTACTGCTGTCATCTCTACCTAATGTATGGGTAACTACTAAGCTATCCTACCCATGATATATCTTTATCTCCCATTATGTGATCTATTCTATCCTACTTATGGTATATCTTGATCTCCCAGTATGTGATCTATTCTATCCTACCCATGGTATATCTTTATCTCCCATTATGTTATGTGATCTATTCTATCCTACCAATGGTATATATTTATCTCCCATTATGTGATATATTCTATCCTACCCATGCTATATATCTATCTCCCATTATGTGATCTATTCTATCCTACCCATGGTATATCTCTATCTCCCATTATGTGATCTATTCTATCCTACCCATGCTATATCTCTATCTCCCATTATGTGATCTATTCTATCCTACCCATGGTATATCTCTATCTCCCATTATGTGATCTATTCTATCCTACCCATGGTATATCTCTATCTCCCATTATGTGATCTATTCTATCCTACCCATGCTATATCTCTATCTCCCATTATGTGATCTATTCTATCCTACCCATGCTATATCTCTATCTCCCATTATGTGATCTATTCTATACACTATATATGTCTGAGGTCGGTGGACATTCGCATCTTTCGTAGGAAGATCCAAGTCGGGCCGACACTTTCCTCTCTTGTTAGTGTTACACCCTCCACCATTACCGCGACAAATGTATCTCTCTTGTGGTTTGTGTAATCAGTGCTATTTTTATCAAGACAGTGCTGTCTGCATATCCCATCTTACTTGGAAGACAGCTATTTTTTAAAGGGGCGCTGTCTGGTTTGCTGTCTATGTGACCTCTCAGAGGGGCACCACAGGAACAGGAAGACGGAGTCAAATCTTGATCAGACCTGGTTAGTCACAAGTAGTCAGATATGGTTCGTTCGATGTCGCTTTCATCGTCGCCGTTTGTGTGTTTGTGTGTGTGTGTTTGTGTTTGTGTGTTTGTGTGTTTGTGTGTGTGTGTGTGATTGTTTGTTTATGTGTGTGTGTGTATGTGTGTGTGTGTGTGTGGTGTGTGCGTGTGTGTGTGTCCATCATGTGCTTCTATAAAACAGCATGGGTTCTACATCAAACGGCTAGATCTTCCTTCTCTCAAATCAAACATTCCCGTCCCATGGTAATTCTTCCCCCATGTTTGAAATGTTTGGATTTGGACACAGCCTAAAAGAAGGGCTGGAAAGTCTAGAACTATGGGCATTTGGGCACAGCCTAAAAGAAGGGCTGGCAAGTCTAGAACTACGGGCATTTGGGCACAGCCTAAAAGAAGGGCTGGAAAGTCTAGAACTACGGGCATTTGGGCACAGCCTAAAAGAAGGGCTGGAAAGTCTAGAACTATGGGCATTTTGGCACAGCCTAAAAGAAGGGCTGGCAAGTCTAGAACTACGGCATTTGGGCACAGCCTAAAAGAAGGGCTGGCAAGTCTAGAGCTACGGCCATTTGGACACAGCCTAATAGAAGGGCTGGCAAGTCTAGAATTAGGGGCATTTGGACACGGCCTAAAAGAAGGGCTGGCAAGTCTAGAATTAGGGGCATTTGGACACAGCCTAAAAGAAGGGCTGGCAAGTCTAGAATTAGGGGCATTTGGACACAGCCTAAAAGAAGGGCTGGCAAGTCTAGAATTAGGGGCATTTGGACACAGCCTAAAAGAAGGGCTGGCAAGTCTAGAATTAGGGGCATTTGGACACAGCCTAAAAGAAGGGCTGGCAAGTCTAGAACTACGGGCATTTGGACACAGCCTAAAAGAAGGGCTGGCAAGTCTAGAACTACGGGCATTTGGACACAACCTAATAGAAGGGCTGGCTTGTCTAGAGCTACGGGCATTTGGACACAACCTAATAGAAGGGATGGCTTGTCTAGAGCTACGGGCATTTGGACACAACCTAAAAGAAGGGCTGGCAAGTCTAGAGCTACGGGCATTTGGACACACCTAATAGAAGGGATGGCTTGTCTAGAGCTACGGGCATTTGGACACAACCTAATTGAAGGGCTGGCTTGTCTAGAGCTACGGGCATTTGGACATAACCTAATAGAAGGGCTGGCTTGTCTAGAGCTACGGGCATTTGGACACAACCTAATAGAAGGGCTGGCTTGTCTAGAGCTACGGGCATTTGGACACAACCTAATAGAAGGGCTGGCTTGTCTAGAGCTACGGGCATTTGGACACAACCTAATAGAAGGGCTGGCTTGTATAGAGCTACGGGAATTTGGACACAACCTAATAGAAGGGCTGGCTTGTCTAGAGCTACGGGCATTTGGACACAACCTAAAAGAAGGGCTGGCAAGTCTAGAGCTACGGGCATTTGGACACAACCTAATAGAAGAACTGGCAAGTCTAGAGCTACGGGCATTTGGACACAGCCTAAAAGAAGGGCTGGCAAGACTAGAACTACGACATCGGCATCACAAGGACCCGGTCTCAAAACCTACTGCATGCGCTTGTGATGTGTCAACAAAAGAAAAAAATGAATCCGTGGTTTCTTGATGACGTTAGCCTCCCCTGATCTTTTAGCTAGTGAGATCCCAAGTCTAGGTCTCGGGATAACGGCAATAAAAAAGAGGCCCCGCGTGCACTCGCGCACGTTAAAAAATCATTGGCAGTTAAAATCGAAAAGAGTAGGTCATAAATGTGAGCGATTTCCAGGCACACTTGTCAGCAGCAATCGACCCACACCTTGGGTCCTAAGCCCTGAGTTCGTGGGTCTGGATTCTTCTCGGAGTTTCTCGAGAGCCGAGAAGGGAATATCGGAGTACCCATGGGTTCGTCCTGTGTGCAGTGAAGATGAATCCAACAACAACAACAACAACAACAACAACAACAACAACAACAACAACAACAACACCCCAGTAAATGTAAGATGTGAGAACCGCTCTTTACTCTGGCTAACACAGCGCCGCCTGTGAACGAGTCTCCCTGGATCTGTACTAAATTCTGCACGAGACTCTCGACAAGCTATAAAGATATAAACTCGTTGAGTATAAATGTTGGGGCTATAAATCTCTTGGAATGTTGCGGTTGGGACTCATAAAACATACGTTACTATTCACATCACAATTATATGTGAACATAAGAATTCAAGAGTGGTTAAATAGCAATGTGCATAATACCCCATACATTATGTAAACTAATATTTTGTTTATGTCTTTCATAATTACTCCCCCATAGGCCAGTCTAATTTGTCACTCCACGCCAGTAGCGCGGTGGTTATAGGCCACTGTCCTAGTGATCGTGGGTTCACTTCATCTGGGGACGGCATGACGTATGTGGTGACAGAGCTGAAAGTAGTCAGTGACTCATAGCAGATTATTGGCGTCAGAGTCACTGAACTATAGCTGGTCAAAATCCTTATTTCACATCGCGTGGAATTTTTAAACAAATCACATACTAGGCTAAACGAATAGAGGGAGCTAAATATCACATCGAAATGGTGTGCTCATGTCGGATGTGTCGGGATGAAGCGTACGAATGTAGCAGCTCACTGTGAAGCGCAGCACAACAAAATTCATGTTCATTTAACGTTTTCGTGTGTCCATCTTACTGAGGAATGCTAGATTGTTAATGTCTTGCGTGTCTCTACAAGAAAACCTCATATATTTCTATTGCTTCGTGCATGAGGGATGGAAATCCTGCCTAACTGACGCGTTGGCATCGGTGAACCAGAACTATCCGGATCCCACTCCACCTCTCCGCAGTACCCATCGAAACAGGCTAACCAGTCTAATGTGATTAAGTGATTAGGGAACAAGAGAAGGCAACCCGGTACTCAAAAACGCCATGCTGAAATCGGATGTTTTGGGCCGAAAGGCGCAAATATCACAGTTTTGCTGTAAACTTCAAAACAATTCAGTTATGCCCATCTAACGCAAATGAGCGAATGAGGAGGAAGAGTTTCCATTCTTTTAGTAGCGAGCGACAGAAAGAGAGAGCAGTTATAAATGTTTTCACATGTACGACCCGTGTGGTATTCATAAGACAATCCCTGATGTTGATAAAGGCGGGTAGTGGGAGACGTTTGCACGGCTTCAGCCACTGGGGACAATGACGACAGCAAGTGGACAATGGAAAATAGCCAACACTGCACGCTGGGCGGGACTATTTGAGGAAGCTGTGTTGAAGCTTCAAGAGGAGAGACGGGACTATTTGAGGAAGCTGAGTTGAAGCTTCAAGAGGAGAGATGGGACTATTTGAGGAAGCTGTGTTGAAGCTTCAAGAGGAGAGATGGGACTATTTGAGGAAGCTGTGTTGAAGCTTCAAGAGGAGAGATGGGACTATTTGAGGAAGCTGTGTTGAAGCTTCAAGAGGAGAGATGGGACTATTTGAGGAAGCTGTGTTGAAGCTTCAAGAGGAGAGATGGGACTATTTGAGGAAGCTGTGTTGAAGCTTCAAGAGGAGAGATGGGACTATTTGAGGAAGCTGTGTTGAAGCTTCAAGAGGAGAGATGGGACTATTTGAGGAAGCTGTGTTGAAGCTTCAAGAGGAGAGATGGGACTATTTGAGGAAGCTGTGTTGAAGCTTCAAGAGGAGAGATGGGACTATTTGAGGAAGCTGTGTTGAAGCTTCAAGAGGAGAGATGGGACTATTTGAGGAAGCTGTGTTGAAGCTTCAAGAGGAGAGATGGGACTATTTGAGGAAGCTGTGTTGAAGCTTCAAGAGGAGAGACGGGACTATTTGAGGAAGCTGTGTTGAAGCTTCAAGAGGAGAGACGGGACTATTTGAGGAAGCTGTGTTGAAGCTTCAAGAGGAGAGACGGGACTATTTGAGGAAGCTGTGTTGAAGCTTCAAGAGGAGAGACGGGACTATTTGAGGAAGCTGTGTTGAAGCTTCAAGAGGAGAGACGGGACTATTTGAGGAAGCTGTGTTGAAGCTTCAAGAGGAGAGACGGGACTATTTGAGGAAGCTGTGTTGAAGCTTCAAGAGGAGAGATGGGACTATTTGAGGAAGCTGTGTTGAAGCTTCAAGAGGAGAGATGGGACTATTTGAGGAAGCTGTGTTGAAGCTTCAAGAGGAGAGATGGGACTATTTGAGGAAGCTGTGTTGAAGCTTCAAGAGGAGAGATGGGACTATTTGAGGAAGCTGTGTTGAAGCTTCAAGAGGAGAGATGGGACTATTTGAGGAAGCTGTGTTGAAGCTTCAAGAGGAGAGATGGGACTATTTGAGGAAGCTGTGTTGAAGCTTCAAGAGGAGAGATGGGACTATTTGAGGAAGCTGTGTTGAAGCTTCAAGAGGAGAGATGGGACTATTTGAGGAAGCTGTGTTGAAGCTTCAAGAGGAGAGATGGGACTATTTGAGGAAGCTGTGTTGAAGCTTCAAGAGGAGAGATGGGACTATTTGAGGAAGCTGTGTTGAAGCTTCAAGAGGAGAGACGGGACTATTTGAGGAAGCTGTGTTGAAGCTTCAAGAGGAGAGATGGGACTATTTGAGGAAGCTGTGTTGAAGCTTCAAGAGGAGAGATGAGACTATTTGAGGAAGCTGTGTTGAAGCTTCAAGAGGAGAGATGGGACTATTTGAGGAAGCTGTGTTGAAGCTTCAAGAGGAGAGATGGGACTATTTGAGGAAGCTGTGTTGAAGCTTCAAGAGGAGAGACGGGACTCTTCTTCCTCTTCAGCGATCGGCTATTGCTTGACGTTTAGACCAGCCTGGGTCACAAACAAGATCAGCTACTGCTTGACGTTTAGACCAGCCTGGGTCACAAACAAGATCAGCTACTGCTTGACGTTTAGACCAGCCTGGGTCACAAACAAGATCAGCTACTGCTTGACGTTTAGACCAGCCTGGGTCACAAACAAGATCAGCTACTGCTTGACGTTTAGACCAGCCTGGGTCACAAACAAGATCAGCTACTGCTTGACGTTTAGACCAGCCTGGGTCACAAACAAGATCAGCTACTGCTTGACGTTTAGACCAGCCTGGGTCACAAACAAGATCAGCTACTGCTTGACGTTTAGACCAGCCTGGGTCACAAACAAGATCAGCTACTGCTTGACGTTTAGACCTGCCTGGGTCACAAACAAGATCAGCTACTGCTTGACGTTTAGACCAGCCTGGGTCACAAACAAGATCAGCTACTGCTTGACGTTTAGACCAGCCTGGGTCACAAACAAGATCAGCTACTGCTTGACGTTTAGACCAGCCTGGGTCACAAACAAGATCAGCTACTGCTTGACGTTTAGACCAGCCTGGGTCACAAACAAGATCAGCTACTGCTTGACGTTTAGGCCAGCCTAGGTCAAGAAACAAGATCAACTATTGCTTGACGTTTAGGCCAGCCTGGGTCACAAACAAGATCAGCTATTGCTTGACGTTTAGGCCAGCCTGGGTCACGAACAAGATCAACTATTGGTTGACGTTTAGACCAGCCTGGGTCACGAACAAGATCAACTATTGGTTGACGTTTAAACCAGCATTGGTCACAAACAAGATCAGCTACTGCTTGACGTTTAGACCAGCCTTGGTCACAAACAAGATCAGCTACTGCTTGACGTTTAGACCAGCCTGGGTCACAAACAAGATCAGCTACTGCTTGACGTTTAGGCCAGCCTGGGTCAAGAAACAAGATCAACTATTGCTTGCCTTTTAGGCCAGCCTGGGTCACAAACAAGATCAGCTATTGCTTGACGTTTAGGCCAGCCTGGGTCACGAACAAGATCAACTATTGCTTGACGTTTAGACCAGCCTGGGTCACAAACAAGATCAACTATTGCTTGACGTTTAGACCAGTCTGGGTCACGAACAAGATCAACTATTGCTTGACGTTTAGACCAGCCTGGGTCACAAACAAGATCAACTATTGCTTGACGTTTAGACCAGTCTGGGTCACGAACAAGATCAACTATTGCTTGACGTTTAGACCAGCCTGGGTCACAAACAAGATCAACTATTGCTTGACGTTTAGACCAGCCTGGGTCACAAACAAGATCAGCTATTGCTTGACGTTTAGGCCAGCCTGGGTCACAAACAAGATCAGCTATTGCTTGACGTTTAGATCAGCTTGGGTCACAAACAAGATCAACTATTGGTTGATGTTTAGACCAGCCTGGGTCACAAACAAGATCAACTATTGCTTGACGTTTAGACCAGCCTGGGTCACAAACAAGATCAGCTATTGCTTGACGTTTAGACCAGCCTGGGTCACGAACAAGATCAACTATTGCTTGACGCTTAGACATGTCTGGGGCACGAACAAGATCAACTATTGCTTGACGTTTAGACAAGTCTGGGGCACGAACAAGATCAACTATTGCTTGACGTTTAGACCAGCCTGGGTCACGAACAAGATCAACTATTGCTTGACGTTTAGACAAGTCTGGGGCACGAACAAGATCAACTATTGCTTGACGCTTAGACAAGTCTGGGGCACGAACAAGATCAGCTATTGCTTGACGTTTAGACCAGCCTGGGTCACGAACAAGATCAGCTATTGCTTGACGTTTAGACCAGCCTGGGTCACGAACAAGATCAACTATTGCTTGACGTTTAGACCAGCCTGGGTCACAAACAAGATCAGATATTGCTTGACGTTTAGACCAGCCTGGGTCACGAACAAGATCAACTATTGCTTGACGTTTAGACCAGCCTGGGTCACGAACAAGATCAGCTATTGCTTGACGTTTAGACCAGCCTGGGTCACGAACAAGATCAACTATTGCTTGACGTTTAGACCAGCCTGGGTCACAAACAAGATCAGCTATTGCTTGACGTTTAGACAAGTCTGGGGCACGAACATGATCAACTATTGGTTGACGTTTAGACCAGCCTGGGTCACAAACAAGATCAGCTATTGGTTGACGTTTAGACCAGTCTGGGTCACGAACAAGATCAGCTATTGCTTGACGTTTAGTCAAGTCTGGGGCACGAACATGATCAACTATTGCTTGACGTTTAGACCAGCCTGGGTCACAAACAAGATCAGCTATTGGTTGACGTTTAGACAAGTCTGGGGCACGAACAAGATCAACTATTGCTTGACGTTTAGACCAGCCTGGGTCACAAACAAGATCAGCTATTGCTTGACGTTTAGACAAGTCTGGGGCACGAACATGATTGTGCGTTTTAGGTCATCACCTGTTCTCCATACCTTGTCATATAGGGCTGTTTTTGTGCACCATATTTGTGTTCATATGTTGTTGAAAGTGATGCAGTCCTGTTGTGTCTGCCCTGGAGTTTATCTGGATGCTCCTGTGTTGAGAGGCTGCAGTCCTGTAGGATATGATTTGAAGTTTGCCTGGATACCCATGTGTTGTGAGTGCTGCAGTCCTATAGTGTATGTCCAGGATTATGTTTGGATGTTCCTGTGTTGAGAGTGATGCAGTCCTGTAGTGTATGCCCAGGATTATGTTTGGATGTTCCTGTGTTGAGAGTGATGCAGTCCTGTAGTGTATGCCCAGGATTTTGTTTGGATGTTCCTGTATTGCGAGTGCTGCAGTCATATATTGTATGCCTTAGAGTTTGTCTGGATGCTCCTGTGTTGAGAGTACTGCAGTCCTGTAGAATATGTTCTGGAGATTGTAGGAGAGAGGGGATATTTCTTAAAGATTTTTAGAGGAAAATTTGATCCTATATTTTCAAAAATGAGAATGGTTAAGGAAGCAGATTCAGTAAGAGACTTTTGAGATGTGTTTTTTTAGAGACTTTAAAGGTTCATTAGGAGCCTCGGTGGCTGAGTGGTGAAAGTGCTCACTTCTTGATCAGAAGGGTCTGAGTTCGATTCCCAGAAGTGGTGGTTTTATTCTGAACCGACAAGGCTCCAGAGTTTACCCAGCTTCTGGAAATTGGTACCAGAGAATTTTCAGAGAAGTGTTGGCGACTTGGGGTGATACTGACCACATCACCCAAAAAAATTATGTGACCATGGGAAAATAAAGTCACTAACAGAATTCGCCGAACATGGTGTGGGGAGGTGGGGCTAAACATTGGCCTGCTAAGAGAAGACAGTTTGTGAAGCTTGAGCCAAGTTTGTGAATCTTGAGCCAAGTTTGTGAAGCTTGAGCCAAGTTTGTGAAGCTTGAGCCAAGTTTGTGAAGCTTGAGCCAAGTTTGTGAATCTTGAGCCAAGTTTGTGAAGCTTGAGCCAAGTTTGTGAAGCTTGAGCCAAGTTTGTGAAGCTTGAGCCAAGTTTGTGAAGCTTGAGCTATGTGTATATTTTTTTTCTCATAAACAATAAAAGTTGTTGGCTGCAGGTTATGCAAATAAATTATTCTTTCTTTCTTTCTGTCTTTCACCCAATGACTACTAAATGAATCGATTTTCCCCTTCGTCATCCGTCCTTATAACATTAAATGGACGCTGTGTAGTAGTTGACATCAGAACTGCGATGTTTGCACCCTTTGTTCCATCACATCCGACTTCAGCATTTTGTTTTTTAGTCCCGGCTTGCTTTCCCTCTTCGATCCCTGCTCGCTTGGCTAGACTAGACAGGTTAGTCCGTTCCTGGAAGCACCACGGAGAGGTGAAGCAGGGTCTGAATGGTTCTGGTTCACCGATCCTGGTGCAAGCCTCAGATGTGGGTCGTTGACAGCTTCCAGCTTTGCTACTGTGATACGCCTTTGCTTCATAAAAATTGTCTCTTCTATGCAGTATAGTAGCCGCAAATAAGTTACATTATCTTGTATATGATTTTGTAACTTTGTTTTAGCCATATAGTTGTGTTGACTTTTTTTTTTTTTACAGAACCTGAAGTGTGTCACACCACCGGCGTTGCCTTAGACACATATAAAATTGTCCACTGACGACATATAATTTGATAAATGTATAGATATGGTAGAATATCGATAACCGGTATTTCAGTGTTATTGGACTTGTATATGTAAGCAATGTATTAACCAAGACGAGTTTGTGAAGTGTAACTAGAAAGTTGTGTAATTAAACTTCTGGACGTTATCAAAATGACGTCATCGAGTGATCAGATGAACATGAATGATCACGTGTTGACGCCAAGTTTTTGTCCTGGACATTTTGAATTTAAAGGCGAATAGCACTTTAAATATAATCGCGTTTATTATGTCGTAATGTAGGCGAATAGCACTTTAAATGTAATCGCGTTTATTATGTCGTAATGTAGGCGAATAGCACTTTAAATGTAATCGCGTTTATTATGTCGTAATGTAGGCGAGGTAACTCTTCACCCTACTAAGCGACATCATAAAGAGATGATGGGGCGGCTGTCGTCCTCGCTGTCGCTCCCTGATTTCCCCCATTCAGTAAGCCAGGTACATGTTCCATTATCAGCTGGGTCGACTGGAGATAGTCGTGTATGAACGCTCGATCACTAGATCAGCTCGTATCGCCAAGCCAGTGTGATGTAACGACACAAGTGATGCTCTCAAAGAAAACAAGATATGTATCAACAATACCAGCCTGATCAACACAGAAAATGCTTGCAATGCTCATGTTGGTTCGGGCCACGCAAGGGGATAAACAGAAATAATTAGTTTTTATTTAAATCGCGTTGACATTTTTTTTTGCTTAATGCATGTGATCACCACATGGCGACTGCACTGAGTATGCGGACTTTATTTTCCAGTCCCGTAACAACACAAAGCGTTAGTATTGCACCTGTATAATGCGTTAGCTTTCAGTCATTTTTAGTTGAGCCATCACTTCCGGTCCCTGCAAAATCGGAAGAAGGTGAAATCGAGTGTAAACAACAAAAATAGAAGACGATAAGGAAATTGGGATCAGGTTGTTGGTTTTGTAATGGTCATTGTATTCTTAATGTGCATAATAAAACATTTGACGCTAGAACCTTCTTCTTCTACCTTCAGCTCCACGTGGAGCATAGGTCTTCAACAAACACTTTCCTAGCCGCTCTGTTTCTTGGCTTATTTTCTATCTATCGTTCGTTTGCCTGAAGTATTGTCTATATCTGCAATGTCGTTTCCTGTATAAATGTTATTGTCTTTTGTAATTCTTGCAGTGGCCCATATAGTTTTGTCTGTAGTGTTGTATCTATGGGCCAATGGATTTTCCTCAGTCTACTATATTCAGTGCAGTCTTGAAGTATGTGTTCAGCAGTCTGGGGTGCCTGTCCACATGTACAAGTAGTTGATGTGCCGATCTTGAATTTTGTATACATGTGACTGTGGAGTCGATTGTGTCCTGTTCTTAGGCGTATAATGATAACTTGTTCACATCTATTCATATTATGAAAGGCATCCTGATTTGGGGCTTGTGGTCCTCTGATTGATTTGATTATCTGTTTCTTATGATGGTATGTAACCGGTGTATCTAGTTGTGTGCCTGTTGAACCTTCCTTTGCCAACTGATCTGCTTTCTCATTTCCTGGTATTCCACAGTGAGATGGGATAGACTGCAGGGCAACCTGTGGTGCTTGCAGAGTTCAGTCAATAAGGTCTGCAGATGTGGTAATTTTCTGGATTGTAGTGCCTGGAGTACTGATCTTGCATCTGTCAAAAACACTACAGGCTGTGGGCAAAGATTACTGTTCAGCAGTTTTTCTATTGACAACTTTATTGCTTGTATTTCTGCATCATAATTGTGACAATATTTCCCTGTTGCTATTTTATTCACATCCCTAGTGTTATTTGGGTACTCTATATAAGCACCTGCTCCCCCATTCTTTACTGCATTCTGTGCTGATCCATCTGTGTACACATGAATTCATAGGTCTTGTGGGTATTCTTCATCCAGGAAACTGAGAGCTATTGTTTTTTCGCTGTTGATTATTCTGCTCCTCTTTGTCAACTATTACTTTCACTTCTGTCCGTATTTGCATTGATATTCCTAATTCATCTGTCATGGGAGTCTGTTCTGGTATGGGCAGTAGGGGGTTAACAACTCTTGGCATGTCTGGTGTTTGTCTACTAATACGCTTGGCTTGGTGGATAAAGCTGCTTCTCTTAAGTCGTCCCAATGCAAGATTTTGGAATCGGTCCTTCATTGGATGTCTCGGCATGCATACACATTTTTCTGCCTGTATCAGCACCTTTGTGTCCCTCCGTTCTCTCAGTGCTGGTATCCTCCACAATTTCTCCATCTCCAATATTGGTGTTGATTTCATCGCTCCTATAATGACCCTAAGTGCATGGCTTTGTACTTTGTCCAGTTCTTGCAATGTGGTATTTGATGCTGTGCACCATGCAGATGACCCATATTCTAAATGTGGGCGTATACTCTGTTGGTAAACTTTACTGAGTATTTTCCCACTCGCACCCCACGTGGTTCCAAGAGTGCTGCTCTCCCTGACGACCTCATTTTGCACCACTAAAAAGACAGGTCTGTGGTCGCTGCCTCCATGTTGTTTCCCAACAATACGTGTGATACTCCAATCCAGGTCTGGTGAATGGAAAGCAAGATCTGGTGTAGATGTGGTATGCCATGATCTGGAGTAGAATGTTGGTGGATCTGTTGTCTGGTTTAATAGTATAAGCCCATTGTCATCCTGCCAATTTTCAAGCTTTTCACCTCTCTTGTCTATATCTTCATAGCCCCAGCTCTGTGAATGGCTGTTAAAGTCTCCACATACAATTATTCTTTCTTTTAATGTAATTGTGTCTAGTGCTAGTGGGCGGTCACTCGGACAGTAGTAGTTAAGTAGGTGAAAGTCTGTATTTTCTGTCCTGAGGTGCAGTATTTGATATTCCGCCCCATCCATTTACACTACAATCTGACATGCATTAATGTTGTTCCTTACAAGAGTCAGTATTCCGCCCTTTTGTCTATTTTTTCTGTCAGATCGGTAGCACTGGTATCCCCCTAATCTTCAAGGCTATGTCGTTGTTTAGATGGGTTTCCTGCAAACAGCATATGCTTATTTGTTCTTCATGCAGGATATTTTCTAATTCTATCTTTTGACTGTACCCATCTCTTTTGCTGTTGATGCCTTCAGCATTCCAGTGCATTATTTTGAGTGGTCTTATTTTGGATTGGCCAGTAGCTCTATTCTCTAGCCCCCTGACTCCACCGAGTGGTTAAGAAGAACATCCAGTAATAGAGGTTGGGCCCTTTCGAGGCTGAGGGCCCGGCGCTGCACCTGCCTGAGTGTCCATCACAGGGCGAGTGCCATATCGATTTGCAGTTATTGACATACTTCCCATTGGCGTGAGTGCGTGGCATCCTGATTGTTGTAGTGCGCCTTTTGGCTGGTTGCCTCCAACTCCAGCACTTAAACTTTGTTAGAGCAGACTGTGGTCTTGCTCGGGTGTAGGAAGTCTCTAGTGATTGTTAAGCCCCATCCCCACGACAAGGAGCTGGCCTTGATGAGGTGTAGGAAGGCCTGGCCAGGTTTTCAGTCTCTAGTGACTGTTAAGCCCCATCCCCACGACAAGGAGCTGGCCTTGATGAGGTGTAGGAAGGCCTGGCCAGGTTTTCAGTCTCTAGTGACTGTTAAGCCCCATCCCCACGACAAGGAGTTGGCCTTGATGAGGTGTAGGAAGGCCTGGCCAGGTTTTCAGTCTCTAGTGACTGTTAAGCCCCATCCCCACGACAAGGAGTTGGCCTTGATGAGGTGTAGGAAGGCCTGGCCAGGTTTTCAGTCTCTAGTGATTGTTAAGCCCCATCCCCACGACAAGGAGTTGGCCTTGATGATGGACATCCTTTTAACACTTTCTGTATGGAAACTTTTTATCGAAGCAACGGAAGAGATTTCACAGACAAAATTGTTCAAGGTTTTAAGAATCAATCTACATATTGATATTTATCTAACATATTACATATTATATATGAATTTTTAGATAATTGAACAAGGTATTAGATTTCACCAATACCAATGATACAAGACATGTAAAAAGAATATGGTTTGATGGCGTTCACACTAATCACATTGAGCGTGGTGCACAGTGCGGCGAAACGTGACGATAATATAAAAAGACTAATGTGAAGAAATGGATAAAAATAAAGAAAGTAAAATGATAATCAGGCGAAAACCAGAAATAAGGAGGGAAGTAAAAGTCAAACTGAGGATAACAATAATAAAGAAATAGTTATTGTCGTGGGGTAACTCCGAGGAGATTATTAATTTAATTGTGTTGACAGATATGCTCTCTGAAGCTTTGGTAGATGGGTTCTATGTGTGAGGGAGATCAACAGATAAATGGCATGAGTCCAACATGGTGGACTGCGTGCTCTAGAGGTAAGATCAACAGATAAATGACATGAGTCCAACATGGTGGACTGCGTGCTCTAGACGTAAGATCAACAGATAAATGACATGAGTCCAGCATGGTGGACTGCGTGCTCTAGAGGTAAGATCAACAGATAAATGACATGAGTCCAGCATGGTGGACTGCGTGCTCTAGAGGTAACATCAACAGATAGAGGTATCAACAGATAAATGCATGAGTCCAACATGGTGGACTGCGTGCTCTAGAGGTAACATCAACAGATAAATGACATGAGTCCAACATGGTGGACTGCTGTGCTCTAGAGGTAAGATCAACAGATAAATGGCATGAGTCCAGCATGGTGGACTGCGTGCTCTAGAGGTAAGATCAACAGATAAATGGCATGAGTCCAGCATGGTGGACTGCGTGCTCTAGAGGTAAGATCAACAGATAAATGGCATGAGTCCAGCATGGTGGACTGCGTGCTCTAGAGGTAAGATCAACAGATAAATGGCAAGAGTCCAGCATGGTGGACTGCGTGCTCTAGAGGTAAGATCAACAGATAAATGGCAAGAGTCCAGCATGGTGGACTGCGTGCTCTAGAGGTAAGATCAACAGATAAATGGCATGATGTGGACTGCGTGCTCTAGACATGGCATGAGTCCACATGCTGCGTGCTCTAGAGGTAAGATCAACAGATAAATGGCAAGAGTCCAGCATGGTGGACTGCGTGCTCTAGAGGTAAGATCAACAGATAAATGGCAAGAGTCCAGCATGGTGGACTGCGTGCTCTAGAGGTAAGATCAACAGATAAATGGCAAGAGTCCAGCATGGTGGACTGCGTGCTCTAGAGGTAAGATCAACAGATAAATGGCAAGAGTCCAGCATGGTGGACTGCGTGCTCTAGAGGTAAGATCAACAGATAAATGGCATGAGTCCAGCATGGTGGACTGCGTGCTCTAGAGGTAAGATCAACAGATAAATGGCAAGAGTCCAGCATGGTGGACTGCGTGCTCTAGAGGTAAGATCAACAGATAAATGGCAAGAGTCCAGCATGGTGGACTGCGTGCTCTAGAGGTAAGATCAACAGATAAATGGCAAGAGTCCAGCATGGTGGACTGCGTGCTCTAGAGGTAAGATCAACAGATAAATGGCATGAGTCCAGCATGGTGGACTGCGTGCTCTAGAGGTAAGATCAACAGATAAATGGCAAGAGTCCAGCATGGTGGACTGCGTGCTCTAGAGGTAAGATCAACAGATAAATGGCAAGAGTCCAGCATGGTGGACTGCGTGCTCTAGAGGTAAGACGCCGTCCTCTGGACAACAATGTCCCGGGTTCTTTCCCCACAACAGTCAGAGGGAATTTGTCAAAAATCGAATCTGTGCTGTCTTCGTGGCTTGACCCTCTCCTTGTCTCTTCGTGGCTTGACACTCTCCTTGTCTCTTCGTGGCTTGACTCTCTCCTGGTCTCTTCGTGGCTTGACCCTCACCTGGTCTCTTCGTGGCTTCACCCTCTCCTGGTCTCTTCGTGACTTGACCCTCTCCTGGTCTCTTCGTGACTTGACCCTCTCCTGGTCTCTTCGTGACTTGACCCTCTCCTGGTCTCTTCGTGGCCTGACTCTCTCCTGGTCTCTTCGTGGCTTGACCCTCTCCTGGTCTCTTCGTGGCCTGACCCTCTCCTGGTCTCTTCGTGGCTTGACCCTCTTCTGGTCTCTTCGTGGCTTGACCCTCTCCTTGTCTCTTCGTGGCCTGACCCTCTCCTGGTCTCTTCGTGGCCTGACCCTCTCCTGGTCTCTTCGTGGCTTGACCCTCTCCTGGTCTCTTCGTGGCTTGACCCTCTCCTGGTCTCTTCGTGGCCTGACTCTCTCCTGGTCTCTTCGTGGCTTGACCCTCTCCTGGTCTCTTCGTGGCCTGACTCTCTCCTGGTCTCTTCGTGACTTGACCCTCTCCTGGTCTCTTCGTGGCCTGACCCTCTCCTGGTCTCTTCGTGGCTTGACCCTCTCCTGGTCTCTTCGTGACCTGACCCTCTCCTGGTCTCTTCGTGGCCTGACCCTCTCCTGGTCTCTTCGTGGCTTGACCCTCTCCTGGTCTCTTCGTGGCTTGAACCTCTCCTGGTCTCTTCGTGGCTTGACCCTCTCCTGGTCTCTTCGTGGCTTGACCCTCTCCTGGTCTCTTCGTGGCTTGACCCTCTCCTGGTCTCTTCGTGGCTTGACTCTCTCCTGGTCTCTTCGTGGCCTGACCCTCTTCTGGTCTCTTCGTGGCCTGACCCTCTCCTGGTCTCTTCGTGGCTTGACTCTCTCCTGGTTTCTTCGTGGCCTGACCCTCTCCTGGTCTCTTCGTGGCCTGATCCTCTCCTTGTCTCTTCGTGGCTTGACCCTCTCATGGTCTCTTCGTGGCCTGACTCTCTCCTGGTCTCTTCGTGGCCTGACTCTCTCCTTGTCTCTTCGTGGCCTGACTCTCTCCTGGTCTCTTCGTGGCCTGACCCTCTCCTGGTCTCATCGTGGCCTGATCCTCTTCGTGGCCTGACCCTCTTCTGGTCTCTTCGTGGCCTGACCCTCTCCTGGTCTCTTCGTGGTCTGACTCTCTCCTGGTCTCTTCGTGGCTTGACACTCTCCTGGTCTCTTCGTGGCCTGACCCTCTCCTGGTCTCTTCGTGGCTTGACCCTCTCCTGGTCTCTTCGTGGCCTGACCCTCTCCTGGTCTCTTCGTGACTTGACTCTTCGTGACTTGACTCTTCGTGGCTTGACTCTTCGTGGCTTGACTCTTCGTGGCTTGACCCTCTTTGACTGCATGCCCAGACATTGTCAACACGTCGTGTGGTGATCTACCTCAACTCAGTCTCACACAATAACTGGCAGCAGTTCCCACAGACATGACTCACGAGAGAACTATAACGATACTAGCACATCCAACCCTCTCGGAAAGCGGAGAAAAAACAGGAGGATCCCGTGTGCACTAGCGCACGTTAAAGAACACTTGGCAGTTTAACATTAAAAGATTAGGCAAATAATGGCCGATGTCCGGGCAAACAATTGTTACTAAGAAAAGAAATTCACTCATTCATGCCGATGGCGGATGTGCCGGGCAGAAAGGCGGAAATATCGCGGCCTTGTCGTAAACTAGCGACACAACGCAGACACGCCCATCTAACGGGTGAACGAGAAGAGTCCAGCATGATTTATTGACTCCCTCGGTTATAACCTGGTCATTAGTATCAAGTTGCGACTTCCGACAACAATTGGCCATAAAACAACAAAATCAAATTAAAACAATGGAAACAACAACCCTGTTTATCACTGAAAAATTCGAAAGCATAAAAAGTCAAGTACAACAATTACATGAAATGCATTTTTTAATGAAGTCAGAACCGGGCATGCTGGTACATTTATTTCGTCTGATGCGCTCCAATTTCTGGTAACTACTTAATGACAGCACCGCTTTGTTGAATGTCACAGATTCCGCTGCTGAACTACGCCTTAGTCTAAATGTCGAGCATTGTGACACGCCGACTGTCATGGATCCCATCATCCCATTTACCAAGCAGCACTTTGAGGGGTATGGGGGAACAGAGAAGTTACACACGCACGAACGTACACATCCATACTCTCACACGCACGCACGTACACATCCATACTCTCACACGCACGCACGTACACATCCATACTCTCACACGCACGCACGTAAACATCCATACTCTCACACGCACGCACGTACACATCCATACTCTCACACACACGCACGTACACATCCTACTCTCACACGCACGAACGTACACATCCATACTCTCACACGCACGCACGTATATATCCATACTCTTTCTGCTCACTCGTTTTACCATTTCTGTTGTGTTTAGAAACAATCAAGACAAGTGGAACAATAATAAAACAGGTCAATGAATTATAATATCTGGGAACAAGCTTAACCTCAGATGTTAGATGTACAACAGAGGTGAGATGGTAGATGTACAACAGAGGTGAGATGGTAGATGTACAACAGAGGTGAGATGGTAGATGTACAACAGAAGTGAGATGGTAGATGTACAACAGAGGTGAGATGGTAGATGTACAACAGAGGTGAGATGGTAGATGTACAACAGAGGTGAGATGGTAGATGTACAACAGAGGTGAGATGGTAGAGGTACAACAGAGGTGAGATGGTAGAGGTACAACAGAGGTGAGATGGTAGATGTATAACAGAGGTGAGATGGTAGATGTACAACAGAGGTGAGATGGTAGATGTACAACAGAGGTGAGATGCACAGTGGCTCAGACAAAAGCAGTTTTCCAAAAATTGAGGAAGATACTGTACAATCCATTTTTTTACAATAGAAACAAGAAAAAGAGTTCTTAAATGTTATGTAGAGCAAGTCTTAATATACGGATGTGAATCATGGACAATAGACAAGAAAATCACTGGAGGCTGCAGAAATGTGGGTTTACAGAAGAATGTTGAGAATACCATGGACCTCTAAGAAGAATAGTAAAGATGTAGACTCGATAGCAAAAAGAGAAATCACCACAACCGAGATGAAATGTGACAGAAAGCAGCATCAGAGATAGATTCAGAATGAAAGAACTATTTAACAACAATAATGAACTCAGAATAATCCACGCCATCAAGTACAGAAACAAATAAAATGGTTCGGCCACGTGTAAAATAGAAATATAAAAATACAAGACAACGAGCCTTCAATAAACTCAGTGCGAATGTCAGACACAAAGGAAGAAAACGAAAAAGATGAATTGGTAGAATATCGGTGCATAGGAAACATAACAGGAGAAGTCAACAGAAGAGCAAAAGAACGAACTCCCCTCGACGCTGAAAGACAAATAAAGAAAGACATAATTAGCAGCCTAGAAAGAGAAACAAACGTTTCCCTACAACTGAGGACACATGTCGTAGTCTCTAGATCTGAAGCTGACAAGAAACAGCCCACAAGTTGATTCCTCGTTTCTGTACCTTTAGATAAATCATCATAGACGTTTTTCATTTTCTGAAATGCTATTTTGGCCTGAGCTATTCTGCTTGTTATTTCTGTGGTACATCTTCCATCCGACGTTATTATTGTGTCCAGGTGTTTGTCGCGTTCCGACGTTATTATTGTGCCCAAGTATTTGTCGCGTTGTACTTGTTATTTCTGTGGTACATCTTCCATCCGACGTTATTATTGTGCCCAAGTATTTGTCGCGTTGTACTTGTTATTTCTGTGGTACATCTTCCATCCGACGTTATTATTGTGCCCAAGTATTTGTCGCGTTGTACTTGTTATTTCTGTGGTACATCTTCCATCCGACGTTATTATTGTGCCCAAGTATTTGTCGCGTTGTACTTGTTTCAGATTTGTCCACAACAACCTATTCCTCATAAACTCTCTAAAGGAGGACACCCCCCCCCCCCAACCTTCTACTCAAGAAGATGGAAAACAACTTCCACTCCCGACCTAGCATTTGCAACTGGAGACAAATCTATCAAAATAAACAGAAAAGTGCTGAACCAACTTGGAGATAGTGACCATAGACCAGTCAAACTTTCAGTGGCTCTTGCTCACAAACAGGAGTTGCAAATACCTCTTCCCCGCTGGAACTATAAGAGAGCAGATTGGGCAAAGTTTGCAAGGCTCACTGATGCATATACTGTGCCTATCAACACCCACGAAAAGAAGGTCAATAATATGATAGAGCGGTTAACAAATGGAATCCTGAGAGCTGCTAAAGAATCCATTCCTAGAGGAGCAAGAAGAAACTACAAGCCATACTGGAGCAAGGAAATACAACGACTGGAAGAGGAACTGGACTCTGCCAGAGAACTAGCTGAAACATCACACAGCACAGAGAGCAACATTGCCTACAAAGCAGCCTCGG
Source organism: Megaustenia siamemsis (assembly GCA_032433765.1). Taxonomy (NCBI): domain Eukaryota; kingdom Metazoa; phylum Mollusca; class Gastropoda; order Stylommatophora; family Ariophantidae; genus Megaustenia; species Megaustenia siamemsis. The sequence continues at coordinate 105,471,148 of JAVIAB010000139.1, read as the reverse complement.
CTAAATACAGACGTGAAGCCATGATATCAGCAAGACAGAGCTGGATTGACAAAAAATAGAGAGCCTTAATCTAGACAAAAATGGTCATAAACTATGGAAACTTGCGAAAGCTATGAGCGACGAAAACAACTGCCGACCTCTAATATCATTAGCACACAATCAGAATATCATCACAGACAAAACGGCAGCAAATCTACTGATAGAGACTTACAAAAACATTAGTAGAATAAACATTCCAATAGACAAACAGAAAGCTGCAAGACGGGAAAACCAAGATGCAAAACACATGCCTTTAGCACCAGAAGAGCATCAGACGACCATCTTTACCCCAAATGAATTAGATGTTGCCCTCAAAGGATTGAAGCTCAAAAGTCCCCTGGTAAAGATGGAATCTCCAACGAAATGCTCCTAAATCTGGGACAGAAAGCCAAGAGCCAGCTTCTAAGGATAATAAATGCTAGCTGGAAGAGAGGTCATGTGCCGGCAATCTGGAAAGAAGCTATTATAGTGCCCATTCTCAAGCGTGGAAAAGACCCACTAGACCCATGTAGATATAGACCAATTAGCCCACTGAGCTGCCTGAGTAAACTCATGGAAAGGCTGGTTAACAGAAGACTTATGTGGCATTTGGAGACAAAACAACAAATCGTACCACAACAGAGTGGCTTCCGTCAGCACAGATCAACTGAAGACCTGGTCACCTACATTGCACAGGAAATAGAGGATGCTCTACAAGAAAAGAAACACACACTGGCAGTGTGGGTCGACATGGAGAAGGCTTTTGATAGGGTTTGGCGAGAGAGTTTAAAGAACAAGCTTTTTAGACTTGGCATCCAGGGTCGTTTATTCAATTGGGTCTCTCAATACCTTCAGGATAGAACGGCCTGAGTACAAGTTCAAGGTCAACTAAGTAAGAAGGTCTCTATCGAACAAGGTGTCCCATAAGGCGGAGTCTTGTCCCCAACACTCTTTAATTTTCATAAATGACATCGTAATGGACATTCCACCCAGAATACACTCAGCAATATACGCAGATGATCTGGCGTTGTGGGCTCGCGAGGAAAGTATGTCGGTGGCTGGACCCAGGATGCAAGATGCCCTAGGTGAACTTGAAAAATGGACGAACACCTGGTTTTTACAAATCAACGAAAAAAAAACTACATATACAATTTTCAGCATATCAAGAAACACACTCTCTGCAAACTTGAAGATAAAAGACCATACACTCCCTATTGACCAAAACCCAACATATCTTGGCGTCACTATGAATCGCAGAATGACTTTGCAAAATCAGATAGACAGAGCAAGGAAAATAGCCAGAAAGCGAACAAATATTATGAAGAAATTGGCAGGAACGGACTGGGGGCAGACAGCAATATTTTGAAAAGTCTATACGTAGGAAGAGTCAGACCAGTTCTAGAGTATGGAGTCACAGCACAGCCTGGGCTATGGCTTCCAAATCACACCTTAGCAAAATTAACAGAACACAGAACCAAGCTGCCCGTATCATCACTGGTGCTATGAAATCTACACCTATCAAGACTCTAGAAACAGTAACAGGTTTACAACCCTTAGATGACAGTCGGGTCACTAAAGTATTGCAACAAGCGGTGAAATATACGAGCGAGAATGCTACTTAGCCACCCCATGCACCAAAGAATATCTGGTTCCGGAATTGTACGACTAAAGAGGAGCAACTTCGCTGCAATTGCCAATGAACTAACTACTGAAGACCCAGTACTTTCCCAAACAATATCGAAACCCTTGGGCCCATCTGATATGTCTCCTCACGGAAAGCATAAAATACCAGAACTTAAGGAAAATATAACAGGAATCATGAAAAGGCACCCAATCAGACACAGAAAGAAAACACGTAGCAGAAAAATACATACACGATACCTACCCACAGGACTCTTGGTCCCACATATACACAGATGGCTCTGCTACAAATGTCACCAGAAATGGAGGGGGGGGGGGGTGTTCTTGACGCTGAATAATCAGGACGAGATCACCAAGTCAATAGCTACTGGAAAATTCTCAAACAACTTTAAAGCAGAAACTGAGGCCATCAGATATGCTGCAACACTGGTTACTCAAAACAAAAATAACATGCACAATAAATTGGTGATTCTGACTGATGCACTGTCAGTACTATCAGCTCTAAAAAGTCCCAAGAACAATGAACTAGATGACTTGAGAACAACCCTGGACCAACTATGCAATAACTTCCAGAGAGTAGTCATTCTGTGGATACCATCACATACACGGGAACGAACGCGCAGACAAATTAGCTAAAGAGGGAGGGAGATTACCCCAAGAGAATCAACCACTCAGTTATGATGAAGCCAAATCCGTCAGTTAAGGGTCAGTTCCATGAAAAATGGAAACGTGAACACCCAAAGCATAACGAGAGTGACGGATACCACCAACTATCAAGGAGGGAACAAGTCATCATACTTCGCCTACGCACTGGCCACAATAGAATGAGGAATCACATGTTCACCAAATTCAAAATAGGTACAACCAGCCCATGCCACTGTACACTGGACAACATGCCTACAAAACATGTTCTACAGGATTGCCCCCAGTACACAGACCTGAGAAGAGCAATGTGGTCCACGCCCACCTCCCTGGAAGAAAAACTATATGGGGCAATCGATTCGCTTAAACAGACAGCTGACTTCATGAGAGAGTCTGGAATCCTACTCTGATTTAGTCTTGATCGCAGAGAGAGAGAGAGAGAGAGAGAGAGAGAGAGAGAGAGAGAGAGAGAGAGAGAGATTTGTCCTGTTTATTTGTATGCTACTTGATGGTGATGATTGTTTCTTCGATATAACCATTACTTCTGTTTTCTTACTATTCAAACTGAGACCTTTCTTGTTGCTTTCTTTTACTATTATGTCTATCATATCTTGTAGCTTCATTCTCTGTCTCTGCTATTAAGACGGTGTCATCGGCATATCACAAATTATTTATGTTGTGACCGTTGACTTCAATTCCTTTTTTGTCTACTATTGATCTCATAATATGTTCGCTGTAAAGTGAAAACAAATCCGGTGACAGAACACAGCTTTGTCTGACTCCTTGTTTTATATATTGGAATTGTCCTGTTTGGTTGTTAATTCGTATAGCTGCTGTTTGTTGCCAGTACATGTTTTTTATGATTCTCAGATCCTCGCCACGTTTAATTTCTCCAGCATATTGATTACTTCCACATGCTTTACTTTGGCAAATGCTTTGGTGTAGTTTATAAAGCACATGTATAGATCTTTCTTCACCTCTATAGCTCTTTCTGCTCCCGTGTGTTACCGGGGCTTCATTATGAGGAAAGTAGAGAATAATGACACTGTGACCCTCCAGGCATGTCGTAAGAGGCGACTAAGGAGGTCGATCGATGGCTTGACAAGCTGTTATTGTAAAAAAAATATTGTTATGGAAACAGAGCCATAGATTTTAGAAGTGGTGATCTCTGCAATGTGTGCCATTTTGGCACGCAAGGTTTCTGTTTTTGAGATTGTGGTTCTGCCCGTCTTCGGCTCGAAAGGACAATAGATAGATAGAGATAGCTCTTTCTACCAATGTTCCCAGAATGTATATTGCATTACTGTTGCCGTTTCCTTCCACAAATCCACATTGTTCTTCACTTATTTCTGGTTTTATGTTGTTCCTTACACGTCTCATGAAAGAAAAATAGACCTTGTTTTTTCGAAAGCTGGTAACAGAATGGAGATAGATGAGTTATTATCAACAGTTATCTCCCTTCGATCACGACTACTACAGTTCTGGTCACGGCTAGATGACAGGACAAATGTCCTGTTGACGACATCAGGGATGTTTCATCGTCGCCACTTTACAAAAGTTCCTCACTACACAAACACACACACACACACACACACACACACACACACACACACACACACAATAATTAATGAATTAATTAAAGAAATGTTCATTCTGGCGCGCATAATAAATGTATCGGGAGTGATGCATCGTTACTGTTATAGTAAGAGTACTTATCGTTTCGCTTGACAAACACAACAATATGTCATCAAAATAAACACTTTAAGTCACCTCCCTCCCTCCCACAATCTATACATCCGTCAGTCCGCCTGTCTGTATGCATATTTCTTTCTCTGTCCATCCATCCATCTGTATGTATATTTGTTTCTATGTCTGTTCACTCATCCGTCAGTCCGCCTGTCTGTATGCATATTTCTTTTTTTTCCCTATCTTTCTGTGCTTTTATCTGTAAGTTAAAAAAAAAATGAAAAGTACCCCCGTCACGCCAAGTGGCGTATAGGGAATAAGGTGTTAGTGACCATAAATTTTACAGACCTTCGACACGTGATTTTTGGGGTAGTGTGGTTGGTATTACGCCCGTGCCGCTTTACTTTTCCAGAAAAAAATCAGGTAACCATTAAAGGCTGGGTGAAACGGAAGCCGTCGGTTAGGATCGAACCCTACCTCTTGTCCTTTGTAGTCCAGTTCACTAACCACTGAGCTATCGGGGCTGCCTTTATCGATACAGGACCAATTACCTCTCTGTCTCTCCACTTGTCTGTCTATTTACTAAACTATCTAGACTAGAGGAATGAAGCTTGTAAACCAAATCGAAGACTTGAGTTATTATCTCAGCGGTCTCGTGTGCGTGAGAACGCACCGGCTGTTTGAAGTTGTCCAATCTGGAAGCCGATCACGTGTGCTGCACGAGGGAGGTACTAGTCATGTTGGTAGAGTCTGGAACATGAAACCAACACACCGTGTTCCACAAATGAGAGCTAAGATTAGCAAGTGATGTGGAATCAACGTCTACCAATGGTCAACTACGGAGTGTCTTACTGAAACTTCAGCTGTAATAGCTCGACGATTATACACCTTCAACGCTCGGCCTTAAAATGGCGTTAAGCGAGCGTAGATTGTGTGTTCTGGTTTACAATAAATTCCCCTCTCCCGTCGAACACATCTTACTTCAGCATGTTTGGTACCTCATCACTCTCCTGAGAGAATCCTATTCATGTCGCTTTATCCCAGCCACAATCAGATGTAGGAATGTGCTCTTTGTCACCTCTGACTCACTGATCCCGGTGAAAAGTCAGCTATTCTTTCTTTCTTTACGTTCTTTCTTTACCTCCTTTCTTTCTTTCATCACTTTCTTTCTTTCTGTCTTCACTTTCTGTCTTCACTTTCTTTCTTTCTTCACTTTCTTTCTTCTTCACTTTCTTTACTTTCTTTCTTTCTTCACTTTCTTTCTTTCTTCACTTTCTTTCTTTCTTTCTTTCTTCACTTTCTTTCTTCCTTCAATTTCTGTCTTTCTTCACTTTCTTTACTTTCTTTCTTTCTACACTGTCTTTCTTTCTTCACTTTCTTTACTATCTTTCTTCACTTTCTTTCTTGCTTCACTTTCTTCACTTTCTTTCTTTCTTTACTTTCTTCACTTTCTTTCTTTCTTTACTTTCTTCACTTTCTTTCTTTCTTCACTTTCTTTCTTTCTTTACTTTCTTCACTTTCTTTCTTTCTTCACTGTCTTCCCTTTCTTTCTTTCTTCACTTTCTTTTTTTCTTCACTTTCTTTCTTTCTTCACTGTCTTTCTTTCTTCACTTTCTTTCTTTCTTCACTGTCTTCCCTTTCTTTCTTTCTTCACTTTCTTTCTTTCTTTACTGTCTTCCCTTTCTTTCTTTCTTCACTTTCTTTTTTTCTTCACTTTCTTTACTTTCTTTCTTTCTTCACTGTCTTTCTTTCTTCACTTTCTTTCTTTATTCACTGTCTTCCCTTTCTTTCTTTCTTCACTTTCTTTATTTCTTCACTTTCATTCTTTCTTTACTTTCTTTCTTTCTTCACATTTATTACTTTCTTTCTTTCTTCACTGTCTTTCTTTCTTCACTTTCTTTCTTTCTTCACTTTCTTTACTTTATTTCTTTCTTCACTTTCTTTACTTTTTTTTTCTTCACTTTCTTTACTTTCTTTCTTCACTTTCTTTTTTTCTTCACTATTTTTACTTTCTTTCTTTCTTCACTTTCTTTCTTTCTTTACTTTCTTTCTTTCTTCAATTTCTTTACTTTCTTTCTTTCTTCACTGTCTTTCTTTCTTCACTTTCTTTACTTTCTTTCTTTCTTCACTTTCATTCTTTCTTTACTTTCTTTCTTTCTTCACATTTTTACTTTCTTTCTTTCTTCACTGTCTTTCTTTCTTCACTGTCTTTCTTTCTTCACTTTCTTTATTTCTTCACTATCTTTCTTTCTTTACTTTCTTCACTTTCTTTCTTTCTTCACATTCTTTACTTTCTTTCTTTCTTCACTGTCTTTCTTTCTTTACTTTTTTCTTTCTTCACTTTCTTTCTTTCTTCACATTCTTTACTTTCTTTCTTTCTTCGCTGTCTTTCTTTCTTCACTTTCTTTCTTTCTTTACTTTCTTTCTTTCTTCACTTATTTTCTTTCTTTACTTTCTTCAGTTTCTTTCTTTTTTCACTTTCTTTACTTTCTTTCTTTCTTCACTGTCTTTCTTTCTTCACTTTATTTACTTTCTTTCTTTCTTCACTGTCTTTCTTTCTTCACATTCTTTACTTTCTTTCTTTCTTCACTTTCTTTCTTTCTTTACTTTCTTTCTTTCTTCACTTTCTTTACTTTCTTTCTTTCTTCACTTTCTTTACTTTCTTTCTTTCTTCACTTTCTTTACTTTCTTTCTTTCTTCACTTTCTTTCTTTCTTTCTTTCTTCACTTTCTTTCTTTCTTCACTTTCTTTCTTTCTTCACTTTCTTTACTTTCTTTCTTTCTTCACTTTCTTTACTTTCTTTCTTTCTTCACTTTCTTTACTTTCTTTCTTTCTTCACTTTCTTTCTTTCTTCACTTTCTTTCTTCACTTTCTTTTTTCCTCACTTTCTTTCTTTCTTCACTTTCTTTCTTTCTTCACTTTCTTCACTATCTTTCTTTCTTCACTTTCTTTACTTTCTTTTTTTCTTCACTTTCTTTTTTTCTTCACTTTCTTTCTTTCTTTACTTTCTTCACTTTCTTTCTTTCTTCACTTTCTTTACTTTCTTTTTTTCTTCACTTTCTTTACTTTCTTCACTTTCTTTCTTTATTCACTTTCTTTACTTTCTTTTTTTTCTTCACTTTCTTTCTTTCTTCACTTTCTTTCTTTCTTCACTTTCTTTCTTCTTCACTTTCTTTACTTTCTTTCTTTCTTCACTTTCTTTCTTTCTTCACTTTCTTTCTTTCTTTCTTTCTTCACTTTCTTTCTTCCTTCAATTTCTGTCTTTCTTCACTTTCTTTACTTTCTTTCTTTCTACACTGTCTTTCTTTCTTCACTTTATTTACTTTCTTTCTTTCTTCACTTTCTCTCTTTCTTTACTTTCTTCACTTTCTTTATTTCTTTCTTTCTTCACTTTCTTTCTTTCTTCACTGTCTTTCTTTCTTCAGTTTATTTACTTTCTTTCTTTCTTCACTTTCTCTCTTTCTTTACTTTCTTTCTTTCTTCACTTTCTTTCTTTCTTCACTTTCTTTCTTTCTTCACTTTCTTTACTTTTTTACTTTCTTCACTTTATTTCTTTCTTCACTTACTTTCTTTCTTTACTTTCTCTCTTTCTTCACTTCCTTTAGTTTCTTTCTTTCTTCACTTTTTTTCTTTCTTCACTTTCTTTACTTTCTTTCTTTCTTCCCTTTCTTTACTTTTTTTTTCTTCACTTTCTTTACTTTCTTTCTTCACTTTAAATATTCTTCACTTTCTTTACTTTCTTTCTTTCTTCACTTTTTTCTTTCTTTACTTTCTTTCTTTCTTCACTTTCTTTCTTTCTTTCTTCACTGTCTTTCTTTCTTCACTTTCTTTCTTCACTTTCTTTCTTTCTTTACTTTTTTCACTTTCTTTCTTTACTTTCTTTCTTCCTTCACTTTCTTTACTTTCTTTCTTCCTTCACTGTCTTTCTTTCTTCACTTTCTATCTTTCATTCTTTCTTCACTTAATTTACTTTCTTTTTTTCTTCACTTTCTTTCTTTCTTCACTTTCTTTCTTTCTTTCTTTCTTCACTTTCTTTCTTTCTTTACTTTCTTCACTTTCTTTACTTTCTTTATTTCTTCACTTTCTTTCTTTCTTCACTTTCTTTCTTTCTTCACTTTCTTTACTTTCTTCACTTTCTTTACTTTCTTCACTTTCTTTCTTTATTCACTTTCTTTACTTTCTCTTTCTTGACTTTCTTTCTTTCTTCACTTTCTTTCTTCACTTTCTTTTTTTCTTCACTTTCTTTCTTTATTCACTTTCATTACTTTCTTTCTTTCTTGACTTTCTTTCTTTCTTCACTTTCTTTCTTCACTTTCTTTTTTTTCTTCACTTTCTTTCTTTCTTCACTTTCTTTTTTTCTTCACTTGCTTTCTTTCTTTCATCACTTTCTTTTTTCTTCACTTGCTTTCTTTCTTTCTTCACTTTCTTTTTTTCTTCACTTTCTTTCTTCACTTTCTTTTTTTACTTTCTTTCTTTCATCGCTTTCTTTCTTTACTTTCTTTCCTTACTCACGTTCTTTCTTTATTTCTTCACTTTCTTTCTTTGCTTTCTTTCTTTCTTTTTTGTTTTACTTTCTTTTTTACTTTACTTTCTTTCTTTTTTACTTTACTTTCGTTGTTACTTTACTTTATTTTTTACTTTACTTTCTTTTTTAATTTACTTTCTTTCTTCACTTTCTTTACTTTCTTTCTTTACCGTTTTTCTTTCGTTCTTAACTTTCTTTACCTCCTTTCTTTCTTTCTTTACTTTCTTTCCTTTCTTTACCTCTTTTCTTTCTTTCTTTACCTCTTTTCTTTCTTTCTTTACCTCTTTTCTTTCTTTCTTTACCTCCTTTCTTTCTTTCTTTACTTTCTTTACCTCCTTTCTTTCTTTCTTTACTTTCTTTACCTCCTTTCTTTCTTTACCTCTTTTCTTTCTTTACTTCCTTTCTTTCTTTCTTTACCTCCTTTCTTTCTTTCTTTACTTTCTGTACCTCCTTTCTTTCTTTCTTTACCTCTTTTCTTTCTTTCTTTCTTTACCTCTTTCCTTTCTTTCTTTACCTCTTTTATTTCTTTCTTTACTTTCTTTCTGTTCGATGACTGCTACAGAAATTGATATCATCTTCGTCATCTATCCTTTATAGGACGGTAAGTGGGCGCAGATGTGGATGCGGCCCGTATGTCCCTCCGGCAGACCCATGGCAAACGAGATAATGTCGTAAAGATAGGTTTTTTATTTTCCATTTTTTTTAAACGGATCCTGATGAAAGAAGTCAGTTATGAGTAGTAGAGCACTGTGAGCCGACATGCAAACTGCCCAAAGATGACAGAAGTCAGTTATGAGTAGTAGAGCACTGTGAGCCGACATGCAAACTGCCCAAAGATGACAGAAGTCAGTTATGAGTAGTAGAGCACTGTGAGCCGACATGCAAACTGCCCAAAGATGACAGAAGTCAGTTATGAGTAGTAGAGCACTGTGAGCCGACATGCAAACTGCCCAAAGATGACAGAAGTCAGTTATGAGTAGTAGAGCACTGTGAGCCGACATGCAAACTGCCCAAAGATGACAGAAGCCAGTCATGTCTCGAGTCCAGAAGCCGGTCTGTTGGCGCCTCGACCTCTTGTCCACAGAAGGTCAGCCCGCTGAGCTACCGTTGTACCCCAGAAATCATTCTCAGTGGGTGGTCCTGTAAACAGATTGGCAGATCACGCAAATGGGATAATGACGTCAAGAGAGTTTTTTAAATTGTTATTTTCAGCCAATGAATTATTTGTGTCACTGACCCTTGAGAAACTACGTGTAACTATGGTCGCCCCCCCCCCTCTTTTTTATAATAATAAAAAATGACCTTTTAAATAACTTTTTTGTTAAAGTTTACAATCCCCGCAACGGCTCTAATTTGCATGAAATGTGAGTAATGAAATGTGAAATCTGTTTATAGAAGCGTTCTTTGTGCTTGTTAGCTAAACATTTGGGGCTGGCTTTTATCATCGAGCAGATTGCTAGACACTATTGATCGCTCTTTGGCAAAGGATGTTAGATGGGTCTACAGCAGACTCTACCTGGCCACACGTGCGCTAGATGATAGCGGTGAGTGTGCTCGTGTGTTGCAACTCTGAGACAACCAGTCCTATCTTTCGTTCGCTTCAAGTCTTTTGTCATTCTTGTAGTGGCCCATATAGTTTTGTATGTAGTGTTGTATCTATTGGCCAATGGGTTTTCCTCAGTCTACTATATTCAGTGCAGTTTTGAAGTATGTGTTCAGCAGTCTGGGGTGCCTGGCCACATGTACATGTTGCTGAGGTGCCGATCTTGAATTGTGTATACATGTGATTGTGTCCTGTGCTGAGTCATATAATAACTTATTTCCATCTATTATGAATAGCTATGCTGATTTGGGGTTTGTGGTCTTCAGATAGATTTGATTATCTGTTTCTTATGATGGTATGTGTTCTGATGGGATTTCAGTCCAGAAATGAGTGATGAACAGTGTGGTTTTGTTGGAGGTCAAGGTGCGAACAATGTCATATACATCATAAGATCTTTAGTAGAAAGAGCCATAGATGTTAAAACAGACCTATACCTATGTTTCATAGATTATACCAAAGCATTTGACAAAATAAAGCATCAAGAAATAATCAACATTTTAGAAAGCATAAACGTCGACAGCAAAGAATAATAAAGAACATGTACTGGCAACAAACAGCGGCCATAAGAACTGGAAATCAATTGGGAATGTTTCAACAAATAAAACAGGGTGTTAGGCAAGGTTGTGTGCTGTCACCAGTTTGATTTACTATTTATAGTGAGATTATTTAAAGATCCATAAGGGACATCCCTGGAATAACAATTGGAGGTCATAATATAAATAATCTAAGGTATGCTGATGATACAGTCTTAATCGACAAGAGTGAAAATGAATTACAAGAAATGTTAGACATTATAGTGAAGGAAAGCAAAAATAAAGGATTCAGCCTTAATAGCAAAAAGACAGAAGTAATGGTAGCAACAAAGAAAAAGACATCATCGCAATGCACAATAAAGACAAGGGGAGAAATATTAAAATGGGTAGATGAATGTAAATACATGTATCTGGGAACAGAATTATCCTCAAATGGTAGATGTACAACATAGGTGAGATGCAGAATGGCTCGGGCAAGAGCAGCTTTCCAAACAAATTAGGAAGATACTATGCAATCCATTTTTGAAAATAAGTTCTTAAATGTTATGTAAAGTCAGTCTTAACATTTGTATATGAATCATGGACAATAGACAAGAACATCACTGGAGGCTATAGAAATGTCGTTTTATAGAAGAATGTTGAGAATACCCTGGACAGCTAATGTCCAATATTAGGAAGAAAAAATCATTTTTTGGCCATGTAATGAGAAGGGAGCAGCTGGAATATATTGTAACAACTGGGAAAATTGAGAGACGAAGAGATAGAGGGAAGCAACGAGAAAAGATACCAGACAGCTTAAGAGAATGGCTTGGCAGAAGGTCAGTAACAGCAATGATAACTGTCGAGATGGAAAGTTGTGGAGAGACATGATCGCCTACGCCAGCAGGCACGGTACTTGAAGATCATCAATACAGGACCACACTTGTCACTCTCTCTCCAAAACAAAAAGCAGGCGCCCTCTACATAAACAATGAACCTGTACAGGAAGTCACCATCATCATTGAGTGCCGTCTCCGCATCGAAGATTGGCTACCATGGAGCGCCATTCCGCTCTGTCTCTTGCTTTGATGGTGCAAGTTTTCACAGGCTGACTTCTCCATCTTTTGATGTTACTCGTCCATGTTAGTCTTGGTCTGCCTCTGTACCTTGTATTTCCCTTCAAAGATTACTTTTAGTAGGCTGCTGTGTCTTTTAACATGCTCCAGAAATCTCAGTTGTTCTGTTTGAATTGTGTTTAGTAGTTCTGTTCTTATTTTAGTTACACTTCATTGTTTGTTTTAGGAAGACATGCAAGCTACTCACCTCGGAGTTACATTTGACAAGACTATCTTGGAAACAGCAGATAAATAAGGCAACACAAAAAGATGGAATGAAGTTAGCTGTTCTAAGAAAGCTGTTTGGAACCACGTGATGGTGAGATTGGGAAAGTACTCAGTCAAGTTTACCAACATCTAGAACACGGATCAATCGCTTGGCGCTGAGCATCAAACACCACACTGCAAGAGCTGGATAAAGTACAAAACTAGGCACTTCCACAACCAGGGCCATCACTGGAGCAATGAAATCAACATCAATATTGGAGATGGAAGTAGGAAAAGGCAGATATAAGACCATTCTAGGAAATCATGGTTTAGGAAAAAGAAATAACAGAGGAGAAAGATTAATTCAATTTTGTGAAGAAAACATACTGATAATATGTAAAACCTTCTTTGAGCAAGAGAAAAGGAAATTATACACATGGAAAAGCCCTGTAGATAGAAAGAGGAATCAAATAGATTATATAATGATAAAAGACAGATTCAGGAACAGCATCAAGAAAGCCAAAACCTACCCAGGAGCAGATATTAATTCAGACCACAATCCTGTAATGATAAAAATGAAAATCAAATTAAAGAGAAACAAACAAAATACTACTTCGGCAACACCAATAGATACAACAGAAAAATCAGAAAGATGTAAAAGAAACTTATACTGTACAAGTAAAGAACCACATATCAGAAGCTGCTAGAAGAAGGGATTGAGCAGTACAGAAGAGAAAATCCTGAAGAAAAAGTCGCAACCAAATGGCAATGCATAAAAAAAAACAGCATTTCCTGCAGCACCTTACCCAAAAAAGAAAGTAACAAAAAACAAAAATGGATAACTGACAAAATTTTAGAAAAAATGGAAGAGAAGACAAGCGAAGAACACTGCCAGATACAAGGAAATTGATAATGAAATACGAAAAATGTGCAAAAAGGCAAAAGAAGACTGGCTCAACCAAAGATGTCTAGAAGTCGAAACTATGGAAAGTAAACAAATTTAAGAGGAATGCACACAGAAATAAAAAGAATGACTAATAAAGACAAAAAAGCTGTAGGAAACGGATGCATAGCAAACAAAGAGGGAAGAATGCTAACAGACAACAAAGATATAATCGAAAGATGGCAGGAATACATAACAGAATTATTTCACGACGAAAGGCTCAAAAAACCATTCATAAAATGTACATCCAGCTATAAAATCCTAAAATCTGAAGTAGAAAAGCTATAAAAACAATGAAAAGGGGAAAAGCAGCAGGACCTGACAATATACAGATAGAGATGATACAGGCGCTAGAAGATTTTGGCATTGAAGTGATCACAGACATATGCAATGACATATACCATACAGGATACATACCAGATGAACTAAAAACATCAACTTTCATTGCATTACCTAAAAAGAATGGTGCAGTTGAATGCAGTGACTTTAGAACAATAAGCCTAATGAGCCATGTTACAAAAATCTTGCTAAAAGTTATACAAGGAAGGATTCAGAATAAAATTAATAATGAATTAGATGAGCAACAATTTGGATTCAGGAAAAACAGTGGGACAAAAGAAGCCATATTCAGCATGAGGACATTGATTGAAAAGTACATAGAAGTAAACAAACCAATATATGCCTGCTTCATAGACTACACCGAAGCATTTGATAGAATACACCATAATCAACTTATAGATTGCCTAAAAGATATAAATCTGGGTGACACAGACATACGACTAATGTGTAATTTGTACTGGGAGCAAACAGCAATAATAAAATATAACAAGGAGAACCCATTGATATAAAAAGAGGAGTAAGACAAGGCTAACATGGACGATTAACATCAAAAGATGGACAAGTCAGCCTATGACAATCTGCACCATCAAAGCAAGAGACAGAGTGGAATGGCGCTCCATGGTAGCCAACCTTCGATGTAGAGATGGACAAGTCAGCCTATGACAATCTGCACCATCAAAGCAAGAGACAGAGTGGAATGGCGCTCCATGGTAGCCAACCTTCGATGTAGAGATGGACAAGTCAGCCTATGACAATCTGCACCATCAAAGCAAGAGACAGAGTGGAATGGCGCTCCATGGTAGCCAACCTTCGATGTAGAGATGGACAAGTCAGCCTATGACAATCTGCACCATCAAAGCAAGAGACAGAGTGGAATGGCGCTCCATGGTAGCCAACCTTCGATGTAGAGATGGACAAGTCAGCCTATGACAATCTGCACCATCAAAGCAAGAGACAGAGTGGAATGGCGCTCCATGGTAGCCAACCTTCGATGTAGAGATGGACAAGTCAGCCTATGACAATCTGCACCATCAAAGCAAGAGAGTGGAATGGCGCTCCATGGTAGCCAACCTTCGATGCTGAGACAGCACTCAATGATTATTGGAGATGGAGAAATTGTGGAGGATACCAGCACTGAGAGAACGGAGGGACACACAAGTGATGATACAGGCAGACAGATTTGCTTGCATGCCGAGACATCCAATGAAGGACCGATTCCAAAATCTTGCATTGGGACGACTTAATAGAAGCAGTTTTATCCACCAAGCCAAGCGTACTTGTAGACAAACACCAGGCATGCCAAGAGTTGTCAGCCCCCTAATGTCCATAGCAGAAGAGACCCTCTGGGCAGAGGAATTCTGATTGTCCATACCGACAGAAATACGTCATCACTATTGCATTCTGCCCCTGGTCTAGTTTTCACACATACCAGACACATCCCTGGTCTAGTTTTCACACATACCAGACTGTTTCTAAATATGTTGTCTACCATTATGTATTCCTGATTGTACAAAGAAGTTACGACGGTGGTTTTATGTTGCCTTCCGTCGGTTTGTTTACAGTTGGCTCCACTAGCCTTTGACTAAAAAGTCTCACCTACAACACAGTGGGGTAGCCTCCCTTAGCCTTTTACTCTCCCGAGCTTACCTGCAAGGCAGCCACAGGTTGTGCTGTTTACTGCATACAGTAGCTTAAGAGAATGGCTTGGCAGAAGGTCAACAACAGAAATGATAAATAGCTATCGAGATCGAAAGTTGTGGAGAGACATGATCACCTACGCCAGCAGGCCCGGTACTTGATGATCTTTATGGAATCCATGTCCACAGATGTCATGGATGATGTTTAAACCAGGTGTTTCCTATCATCATGTTCCGCGTTCTTGCCCAGTCAATAAGTTTGTCACATCTTTCATTCCTCTCGCCTAAGCCATAATGACCAGTCAGTTCTTCAGCTCTTTCCTTTCCTACATTTGCGTTGATATCCCCTCGAACTACGGTGTTTCACCATATTAAGCTCGTGGTATAATTTATCGACTGTTTCATCTAGATTGTCCGCTGTAGGTGCATCAAATTGTAGATTTATATCTATTGGCTTTCCATTCAAGTTCACTAAAAGCCTTTCTCTGTCTTTGCTCTTTCTGCATTCAAAATGATACCTAATCCTCTTTGGCGTTCAGTACCTCCAGAACAGATTATTTTATATTTATCAGAATATATCTACCCTGGTCCAGTCTATCTCATTTCACAGGGTCCAATAAATGTAAATCTTCTCATTTTCTAGTTTTCCCTTCTCCATGAGTGTTCTTACGTTCGATGTTTCTATTTTCAGTGTCTTTTTATCTTTATCTTGCTTACAGAACTTGAAGACGATCGGGTATCGCGTTCCCTACCGAACGAGGATATTACAAATGAATACCCATTAACGTTGTCGTGAATTCTATAATTGTGGCGACCCATGAATTAGACAAAGAATTTACGACACTGGTTTTCTGTTGCCTGGAGACAAATAATAATAAATGAATATTATTAAAGAGGGAAACTTCCGAGGCGATAATCAGCGAATCAATTCAGAGGTATGTTTACAGCAGTAGGAAAAAATGACAAATAATCAACAGAAAAAAATATGGACCAAAGCAGGATCGAACCCGTACTCAGTGGCTTTTCGTGGCAAGGCGCTGTGCCACTGAGTACGGGTTCGATCCTGCCTTGGTCCATATTTTTTTCTGTTTATTTGTCATTTTTTCCCGAGTGCTGTAAACATACCTCTTCCTCTGAATTGATTCGCTGATTATCGCCTTAGAAGTTTCCCTCTATAATAATATTTACTTTTAAGAACATCCAGTTGAAAAGAACATTTCCTGGAATGCTGTCTACTTCTGCTGGCTGTCACATAAAGGTTGTCTCCAAGCCTGAAGAAGAGGAAGATGCGGTTACTGCACACGTATGGCTAGCGTTTTGATCATACCAGGAAGACACTTCCTCTTGGACAAATCTATGGCTGGACAAACCCAGGAGCATCAAGCACAATATGTTGTACGTATAAATCCGGTAATGAGCGTTTCAAGCTGGGCCTCGCAGCTGAGACCAGGGATGGTTGCTGCAGAGAGAAATCACATCATCTCAACTGGTGTAGTCAGCATTTGAACTCAACTAGAAACCACAAGCCATACTGGAGCAAGGACATAAAAAGACTGGAAGAGGAACTGAACGCTGCCAGAGACCTAGCTGCAACATAGCCTATAAAACAGGATCTGCCAAATACAGGTCAAGATTATAGCAAGACAGAAATGGAAAGACAACAGAGAGCCTCAATCTAGACAAAAATAGACACTTCTTTCTTTCCTTCCTCATCTGCCTTTCAGCGTCGAGGGGAGATATAATTTGCGGTCTTTTGCTCGCCACTGCTATGTTTCGTAGTGCTAATATTCCATCGATCCATTTTTTTCGTGGTTGACCCTTGGGTCTGGTGTTCACGTTTGTTGAAGGCTCGTTGTGTTGGGATCTTTCTGCCTTGTCACGTGGCCAAACCATTTTATCTGTTGTTTCCCTATATGTTCTACTATGGCGGTGGTATTCCTAGCTTTTTTCCCCTCAGTTCTTCATTTCTGATCATATCCCCCAGACTGTTTCCTGTCATTCGTTCAACACATTTCATCTCAGTAGAGGTTATTTTTCTGATATTGGTAGCACAACGTTGGGATGAAGTGTCTGTGTTAAAACCTACTCCGTGTGTTGCCGACTCCTGCGAATATTATCGTGTAGTTCATGTGTTTTCTTTATCTGTTGTCCTTTTACTCTGGTGTCTAATACTAGTATTTTAATTTTCCTGTTTGTCAATTTTTTTCTATATGTTCGACTTCTTTATCCCGCATATTTTATCTATATTGATCAGATATTCATAAGGAAATGGCAAACGAAAGATATATATTAGCAAAGGTAGAGAAACTACTGCTTTAAACTACAAACTCAAATTGGCGATTACAATTCCGAGGGTGACAACAGTTTGACAGCAAGTCCAGTCACTACTGCACTCCCCTTGTTGGATAGTGGGCACTAGCAGGTCAACACATACCCTCACCGTCATGGACTGTAGAGAAATGAAGAGGATTGGCCACAGTGATTGCTCAGAAGAATGACAGGACAGCTAAAAAGACCAATGAGGACATTCTCCAAAAGGCAAACAAAAAAGGTTGGACGGAAAATTGGAATACTCAGTTTACAGAAAACAGCAAGAGATCACAAAGTGAGATTGTGGAAGATGACAACCAGTATGGCACATGATGATGAATAAACTGTTCTGGCTTGTGTTGTCGTACAACAGGGTAGCCAAGCCCATACAATATTTCTTGCATCTAGTAACGAGTACAAAACAATGAGTGAATACCTCAACAAAACACACAGACATATCTAATAAAACTTTATTCAACTCATGACGTGCAATACAGAAATCACAAAACAGAAAGTGCTATGATCAATGGTCATTTGCTTGTTCATCATTTTACAAAATTATATTTCCTCACAATGTAGGGGTTTAAATAAAGTAAACAAAAAAATACGCACACAAAACAGCTAGCAGACAATGGTCAACAATTGGTTGAGCGTCACAGACATCGCCGATGACGGTTCCTATATACATGTATGTCAAATGATAGATGAACAAATAGGACTAAGAATACAAAAATGTCACTAAAATATTAAAATGAACCACCTGCAGGTTCTGTCCGCTTTGGGGGGTGGCGAGCAATGAATGCGGATATAAAAACTGTCATCTCACAGAAGATAATGAAGCAAGTGGTATGAACTATGACTGACATGTGGCACTTGGTCTACTAGTGAATACAAAAAGCACACTTAAAACACAACATAGGAACACTCAGTATGCTACAAAATAGACAACAAGATCGAGCTGAGATGAATGCTGCTACAGCTGATGCTCACACCGTTGATCTGGAGAAAGAAACCCTCATATGCAGATTGTCTTCAACTTGGTAATTGTGCAAGCCCTAATTGGAAAGGGGGGGAAAAAAAGCATTCATGTAATAATCCATAAATACCTGAAAAAAAATATATTAGCAACGAGAAGACTTCTGTCCTCCTATGCCATTAGCACAGAGGGGAGATACAATCTACAATTCTGGTGTTATCCCTCCTAGTCTCTAGTATTGCCTTTATCCAGCTCTTTTTTGGTCTTCCTTTTACTCTGGTATTTTCATAGTGTTTGTTTATGACC
This sequence comes from Megaustenia siamemsis, assembly GCA_032433765.1. Taxonomy (NCBI): domain Eukaryota; kingdom Metazoa; phylum Mollusca; class Gastropoda; order Stylommatophora; family Ariophantidae; genus Megaustenia; species Megaustenia siamemsis. The sequence continues at coordinate 105,452,688 of JAVIAB010000139.1, read as the reverse complement.
CTTTGAGTCATTGTTAGTTCTTTTTGTCTTATGCGACAGAACCACTTTATCTGTTGTTTCTTTATGTATTCGATAGCTGGTTCAATTTCTTCCATGGGTCAGTGTTTCTTACTGTCCCTTAAGCTGTATCCTGTCATTCTTCTGACACATTTCATTTCTGTGGTCGTTATCTTTCTTATTGTTCTAGAGTCTAGCGTCGCAATTCTGGCACAGAGTTGGTAGAAAAATTGACTTCACACTAACTTATAAATTAGGTTTTCACACACACACCCACAGTTTGTTGCACCAACCCACTAAAAACACATTCAGGTATATAAGGCTACCTCCTGTAAGGGTGCCATCCTTAAATGGAAAAAGAAAGAGAAAAGGAACATGAGAAAAGGTGAAAGGAAAATGAGGAAAGGTGAAAAGAAAAAGACAGGTAAAGAGAAGGAAAAAGCAAAGAAAACAGGAAAGAGAGAAAAAGGAACACAACACCTGAACACTTGCACTTAAAAGCATCTACCTTTCTGCAGTCATGAGTTCAAGTTATTGACTTCCGCTAAGTAATTGATAAATGTTTGCCTAGATTTCTTAAACAGCAGTAAAATTGAATAATTGTGAGTAAAAGGAAACGACCACTCCAATTGTTGAAGCTGTATCCTGGAGAAGATGTACACGGTGACTGTGTTCCACAGTGATACAATTATCTGACAATCCACAAAACGAGTCACAAACAGGCGTGAAAAGAGAGACGGAACCACACAAGCAGCACAAGTATCTGGCGTCATCAGAAATAGACAAATGTCAAAAGCCTTAATGACTTACAATGAGGGCTAAGATGGCCTCCTCCACACAGGACATTTCAATCAAAGCCATCTTTCTGTCATTGCTGAAAACATAAAAGAAATGTCAAGGGTTTCACCATTATTTAAAATCATGTCAAAGAAGTGCACTCACAAAATCTACAACAGAACAAAGACTTTCTATTTACACTGAACCCTTGCTGCTCCTTATTCATCCAAGAATCCTTCCTATCTTTTCTGCTCATGCTCGTTACATGGTTGTAGTGTCAAAGGTCCCAACCACTGAACCCTTCCTATCTTTTCTGCTCATGCTCGTTACATGGTTGTAGTGTCACAGGTCCCAACCACTGAACCCTTGCTCCTCTCACCATGCTGCTTATACCTCCTGGGTTGTCTCTGTTTCTGAGTAGCCAGCATTGGGCACGCCCATAAATAACAATATTCAGATCAGTACAGAACACAGCAAATATAAGTTGCAAAAACACAGTGACTGTGCATTAAGTCACATGCCTGCTGGCATAAGTGTTCATGTCTCTCCACAACTTCTGATCTCAGCTATTTATCAATTCTGTTGTTGACCTTCTGCCAAGTCATTCTCTTAAGCTGTCTGGTATCTCTTCATCCCTCGATTTGTCCAGTTGTTACAATATATTCCAGCTGTTCCCTCTCTTATTACATAGCCAACAAATTGTTTCCTAATCTTGTCTGTTATCCTATTGTCCATGACACCCATGTTAAGACTGGCTCTACCATTTTCTTGTTTCTATTGTTAAAAATATGTGATTGCATAGTATCAACAACTCACTTGAAAAACTTGAATGCTCTCACTGTCCCATACTGTGAGAACAAACTGCGGATGTCATCCTCTTCAAGTGTAGCTCTGTGAAAAGAGAGAGAGAAAAAAAACAATTAGACTTGACTGTTTGTGCCATGATAGATGAGATTCTGCCTTCAGTACTTCTAGTTGCAAACTAAGCAGTCTGTTATAAACGAGATTATATGATTGTAAGGAAATAAGGAGAGCAGGGACAGTGTAGAGAGAGTTGAGTATGTGTGTGGGGAGATGATATTCCCAAGTGTGAAGAGCTATTGTTGTGGGTGAATAGAGAGGATGAGTGGGGAAAGGTAAAGGGGAAACAGAAGGGACGAAGTTAAGAGAATTCATTGGGAAATTAAAGGAAGTGGTTTTTGATGGCTGAGGGGCCTAGAGAGGAGAGCTCCTCACAATAAAACACTAGACCGCATAATGGGAGACCAGAACCTGGTTATCAAGATCCCCTGCAGATACACATTGCTCTCAAAGTGTTACACAAGGCTGTTCATTTTCACCTAAAATCAACATTTTAGTTCTTGGAAATTGCAGCATTATGCAGAAAAAGATAAAAGGTGATGAAATATAGTTTAAGTAAGTCTTTACATTTTAAGATACAACTGTTGAATCACTTGAATAGAAGAAGTATGTGTATCTTCCTGAAAAGATACAAATGAGAAAATGAAAGTATCGGCAACAAACAACTGTGTTAGAGGTAATACAACCTAGCATAGCTGACTGTAACCCACAACACAATGCAGAGAAACGCATGTGACAATTTGGAGAATGACAAATAGTAGTCTAGAATGCAAGAATTGATAACCAATCATGTTGTTCAAATCTTGGGCAATTTTAATTTGCAATTCTAGAATAAATTATATATGTAAGTTATTCTATTATGGTGCTACACTGTGGGGATCAAACTAGTCTGGTAAAAGTTTTTAAAAAGTTACCATTAGCACACAGAGATTAGATTTTGCTGTAACAGGGATATTGGGTGTGATTTAGGGCCTACATGTGAAATGGTGACATTACTCTAGTAGAGCTGGTATGAATGAAATTGAGAAAATCCATTTGTTCACACTTCCGCTATTTGAATTGCTTGTGTTCGCCCGAAGACTAATGGTGTACACGCTTCGTCATCAGTCTTTAAAGGAAAAGTGGGCGTGTTGTGTAGCCCAAGCTATCTGAATTGAATGTCACTTGCAAATTGATCTAATTTGCTACTATTATCACCTTCATGGTCTATGGTCCTGTATTTAAGACAAAAATAAAACAGCACAACTTTCATTGTCAGGAAATGACAGGTGGTCATTGAGAGATTCTGTAGATGAGAGCAGATATTAAGAGAAAATGTAGCACTGTAGATAATTGAAAGATTCTGTAGATGAGAGCAATATTGAGAGAAAATGTAGATAATGTAGCTCATTGAGAGATTCTGTAGATGAGAGCAGATATTGTCAGATACAAACTTACACATTGTACAAGTGCAACACTGCAGTTGGAGGGAATATATAATTTTTGGAGCCCATCCTCTTGAATCTGTGATGAGGTGAGTTCACAAAGTCTTTAGTGAGGCCAGCATCCTGCAACAGAAGATGTGAAAGCTTGACTAACAGTAGAAGTACAGTCATGGATTAAGGTTCATACAACAAACAAGAAATCTGGCTGATGTGATCACCTTGTACTGGCAAAACCAACACACTTAATATGGTCAAAGTTACATGCACTATAGATCTGTAAATGTAATTACCGATTGTCCATCCTTGGGCATCTGAATAAGCTGGTGCTTAGATGGGGCAACACGAAGCTGTTTTCCCCACAGTCGAGCCTTGTCTAGGTATGTAATTGCTGCAACCAAGATATAGGGAGACAAAGATAAGATCATAGATTCAAATTATGACAATAGCCACTAAATTAATTCACTAGCTTATCGGGACAATTACAAATTGGGACACAAACACATACGAGACTTCCTTGAGATAAAGCATCCACACAACTGATTGATTTATCTACTTCTATATTAAATAGATTTGATTGTGATACTCCCAGATAAAGATGACCTACAAAAACTAAACAAAGATATCCACAATGAACATACCCTGCTGTGCTTGTGCAGGATCAGCCATCTGAACCAGAGCATTGTCTTTCTTATTGAAAAGAATCTTCACCCGATGCACATTACCATAGACACCTTTGATCACCACAGACAAAAAAAAATTATCATAAATTCATCTATTCAACCACTTGATGCAGCAGCACAGATACAACTATAAAGGAAGGCTAATCAAAATATGTTAAAGATGCAAGCAATTAAATGTTCTGACTAATTATAGCTACCATATTACACCAGGACAAATTTAGTTTTAAAAATGAAACTGTCTGACAATGCATTATTTAGTATAGTTTTATATTTGCAAATAAAAGAAAACAGATTAAACATAAAATGACTAATAGCTCTAATTAATCTATAATGTATAAGATGGACCTAAATGGTAAATGACGTGAAAATGTTACAGACTTACCTGAATTATATAAAGTACATACAATATAAGCACTTTCAATAAATTATGACAATATTATCAAAATACAAAAAAATACAGGAAATATATAATTTATATATTATTAGCAGGTTTTCTTTTTCAATTCATTCATCAATAATACATGTGAGTTTAATCCAATACATTTCTCACAGGCAAGCATTTGATTAGTTATAAACATCTCAAAGACATACAACACACATAATTCTATGCCAATTCTGGAAACAATCTGCCTCAAACGAGATCTTCCAGAACAAGTGTCTTCTACAGCTACTGTGCTCCATAAGAGAAGCTGGCACCAAATAATAAAGCATGACTGGCTGGAAAAGAATATGCATCAGAGAGAGGAACAGACAGGTCAAATGTTAAATGATTTGGTAGTACACCACAGCAGCTAGAAGTGGATGAAATCTTAAATAGATTATAAAAAGGATATATCCATAGGGACCAAGTGGAAGCTTTTGACACAGTGCCCAGTAGGGAGAAAGCAATGAAATTATTCAATTTTGCAAAAGCTGATACAGCAATTGTAGAAGTGTAATTAGAATAAAAGAAGATCCACCCCACATTTGGATTGCAACAAGGATTTAGTCTCTCATTCACATACATAGACAGCATATTTCAGGATGCCAGCAAGACACAAAATGAACTACTCTTTGTTGATTAACCCATTTACAGCTTTCAATAAAACACAGCAACATGAGTAGTAATATATATTTTTTGTGCTATGAAAATAAGCACTTATAATTCACAAATTATGGCAACAAAAGCAGTTGTTAAATAAACAGGGCCTTAGAACACATAAAGTGGCTTCGGAATACCTAGGAACAATCTATTATCTGAAGATGTCTAAATCACACAAAAACATATAAAGTATAGTCATTTCCATCTTGTGCTATAAATGCTCAACATAGTCACTCATGAATATCTTCATAAAAGAAAACTAGTCACCAGATATTTGCTTGATGTGACCACAAGAGACAGAATGAGACATCAGGGACAGAGTGCATGAAACTACATACAGAGACAACGTGAAAAGGAAATCATCTTGGGGGGGAAAATAGCAAGACTGTACAAAACATTTGATTGTGAGAAGAGATGAAAGACAGCCCATGGTAGAGGCCAGAACCAGAACTTTCTATTTCTCTGGACGTCCAAAGGGATATTGGAGAGAGAGAGAGATCTTAAAAACGAGAAATGGAAAAACAAATAAAATCTGTTGCAATACCCTAACTAGCCAGCAACTTTGTAGACATCAGAAACAATTTCAGAGAGAATTTCATATAAAATGTCAAGAGTACAAATCTAGAACTAGACGAGAATAACAAAAGAAGAAATATTTGCTAAATTCTAATATATTGATGAATTCAGGGAAGAGTAGGTTGCAGCACAGTAGTACATGAACACAGCATTAAGTGGACGTCATGTGTCAGAAATGAGGGTGTCAACCCAAAATATCCACAGCAAAAAAAGTAGAAGATGACAAAATGTGTGGAGGTAGAATGTTAGATATACATGACAGTGCACTGCTCTAAGCAACAGGTTAAAAAAAATAATAATGTTCAACCCTGGGTGCAAAAAGCACTGGGCAACACAAATAATTGAAATAAATAATGACTAAAACTTAAGACATACCAAACAGTATGAACAAAGCATCTGGTGTAACTTTCTACAAGGAGTTTGTCAAACAGTAAGCAAATTTTGGTTGTTTCCAGTTTGTTTTATTGTTTTATAGACAAGGCAGATTTGACAAAGTGATTTGACGAGGTAGGGCAGAGGTCAGTTCAGGCGACAACAGCAGCAGCATGTGGTCAGGCGTGTAGATCAGATCAGACAAAAGGCGGTCCAGCAACGCATCAGGATGAGATGTGGTGGCGGGGTACAGGACCAGGGGGAAATGAAAAGACAAAAAAAAAGAAAGAAAAAAAAATGGTTAAGTACATGATTGATTTAAGCTTGAAGGCTGCAATGAAAGAAGTGAGCAAGTTTAGTATTCACAGGTGAGACATCATTATAACATCACTAGGACAAATATTTCATCTCAGTTCATCTATTTATATATATTACATCATGGTCACTGCATTCTACTTCTTGTCAATCTACAGTTGATGATATATTATTAAATTTAATGTATCAACTTCAAATCGTGCCATAGGACACAGTTATAGCTAAGATAGAAATATTGTGCTATTGAGCATGTGACCATTGCAGCAAGTACTTTGGATTGCTATTGATACCATCATTGGTATTTCAGTGCTAGGTCCATATGTCATGTCATGTCAAGGCCAGGCTGAAAGTTAACTCATAACACTGCACCGAAATCAATGTCAGAGATTCTCCTTACATCCATTGGATGCTCCACTGATCTGCCCCAGGGTTATTTTTACATGCTCCGGTAGACTGTGTAACATTGTGGTAATTGCTATGGAGACCACAGAAACAGGTGATAATACTGAATTCTGGCATCTAGTGACATCCCCAATTTCACAAAATAGTTTTTGCAACAAAACCAAATTTATATAGTTTTGTTACATTTCTTAACATAAGTTTCTTTTTTTAAATAAATGAAGAGGTACTATACTCAAATCAATTAAGTTGATACATCACAAATGACCTGTTTTAAAGCTTACTCATCGAACAACAGTAGCACCTAGTACATAGGGGATAACAACAAGAGTGCCATGTCTGATGTCATAAAATGTACTAATGCTGGAGATTAGATTCATTTCATTGCAGTAGAACCAAAAAGTGTGCAAGTAACACAGTACTGAGATCAGTGTGTATGACACTACTGAGATTTATGTAATGAGAAATATCTTGAAAATGAGTTGTCAAGTGTGATTAGTTTCTGGTGTTCTCATCTATGACATGTTGGTTGAGGGCTTTTTCAACAGGAAGTGGCAACAGGTTTATGGCAATGTTATCTCTTTGATTTATGCATTTCTCAATCATCATAAGATAAACACACCCATTGTTAAATTTGGGAGACACCACTTGAAAATGTATGTGATAATGATTTAAATATAACAAGACATGCCACAGAATTCTTAATGAATGTGAACAAAATAAATTATACAATGTATTTTAATAGACTACTTAAAATGTAACAAGTTTACTCACAGCTACAATTAACTTAAGACACCCCCCCCCCCCAATCTGCATAGTTATTGCATGCCAAACACCTACTCATTTTAATTAGCCATAAGAAACCAATTTTTCATGCAGCCAAATATGGCTCATAAATGAAGATCAAAGAAAATCATAGCACAGTCACGTTTCTCTCCCCTGCCCACCCCCTCCCTTTCACCCAACAAAAGAAAAATGGGTGCATGGTGTTTAATATCAGCCCACTTTCCCCATGCTGTGAACCCTAAGCACAGAAACATGAAAGTAATTTAGGTAATGACTTACCTCTTCATCTAGGTTGGACACCAGGATACATGGTCCACCACTGTTCTGATTCATGCCTCCCATACCACCCATGCGGTTGCCCATCTGGTTCCCGCCAAAATTGAAGCCACCACCTCCCAGGCCAGCCAAACCCAAAGCATTAGCTCCTACAATAAAAGAGAACAATATTTTACAGCTCTCATTATCAAACAGTCGTATTAACGAAAGGATATGGCTAATGCACTCTCTACTGACAATGCTGGTCAGTTTTGTTGAACAGCCTCCTGATAAATGTTCCAGACATTGGTCAATAGCCATTGAAAAATTGACATGAGCAGCATATGTCCACAGGGAACAAGGCAAGTAATTATTGTTGACTGCTTTCTAGCTTATTACTTGATGCCAGAATAAAACTTTTTCCATGTCAAATACAACATTTATTTGGAATGCCACGAAGTAGATAGTTTTAACCTTTTAAGTTAACTAACTACAGCAGCCCTTGACTAGAGCCAAAAAGAAAAAAAGTTGCAACATGTCTTAAATTAATCTTAAATTATTTAACAACTTTAAATTTATTATTTTTATAAAAAGTCAAAACAGCGTATTTTATGTTAATGAAAATGATTTCTAAGTCACAGTAGTGTTATGGGATGGAGAGAGAACACAAGCAATAAAGCTGTCAGTGCCTATAGCTGATGACTTGTAAACCAGAACTATCGAGGACACCATATTTTCATGGTATCCCTAAAGAGATTAACCAATCTAGTTCAGCCAAGTGAGCGGGGGGATCAATCAATTGAAAAGGCAAACATGGTTAACTCAGAATTATACCAAAAGGTACAAATATTTTTTATGGAAATCATTACAACTGATTACATTACAACAATTTGACATAAAATCAATGCCATCATACTATTTTATTGAGCAGGTAGTGTCTCATTTATTTCCAAATCTCAAAATAGATTCTGCTCAAATTTCACAGACCTTACGAAAATGTGTTCATCAGTACCTACAAAATGTAATATTAGTTTAGATCTAACCATCAATTCTTAGAAACTACAAAGCCTGAAGTTATACAGCAACAATGAACACTACTGGTCCAGGTTTCATCTAAATAATCTTTCATTTGAATTACAAATACAAATATTCACCTGAGCCCAGGACACCAGCACCTCCAATTCCCATTCCCATGTCTATAGAAATAAAAATCAGAAATCAGTATTAATGTTTGAAGAGCTAAATAGTTTGCTCACATTAAATTGTATTCTTATATGTGAACTTGTTGAAACAGATATATGTTCAGTGTGATGCTCTGTTTTTCCATTCATACACTTGCACTGAATTCTTATCTGATAATGAATATATAGAGGTTTCACATCTTAACTAAATAAAATATTCCAACAAACAAAATCATGAACTTTCGCAAGTTACGCACATCTCTTGTCATGTATTGAGTTATTTGCAGGTCATCATCACTATACATAGAACATGTCCTCAAATCCCCTCCTCAGCAAGTCCCAGTGTCCAGCGGCTGACTCCTCCAGTTCTGTGTTGATTGATAGATAAGCCTTCTTATATGTCCACTAAATTTCTCGTTTATGGCTGTACCCATCTTAACTCCCATCTGAAGAAGTGAAATGGACTCCATCGAAGTCCTGTGCCCTTCCTACATCTCGGAGGGCATTGATGATGCCAGATCCCATTAGTTGAAAGTCTTAAATGACAGCGCAGCTATTCAACTTGTCCGCTCTTTCATTGTGCCGTACTCCCACATGTCCAGGGACAAATGTGACCATACATATTTTTGACTTCTGCAATGACTCTACCCATTACTACATGTCAATACCATCTAACTCAAAGATCACTGCATCCACTTACAAGACACACAATATTGTTATCAAATCAATCTTTCCGTACAGAAGCTTTTTATCTAAGCAACAGAAGAGATTTCAGAAACAACATTGGTTTTAAGAATCGACCTACATATTTACATTGTAACATTTTTTATATTTAAAAAAAAAAACTATCTTTACGACACATAGTACCATTGCTGGTGTATGTTGGGGAGCAACAATAGAACAAGAGGGATAAAGGCCACTTGGTCAAGCAGTCGCCACGACATGTGCAACTCAGGATTTTTATTTCACACCCCCCCCCCCCCCCCCCCATAGAAAAAATCCTTTCTGTCTACTGCAGGCTCCGAACACTGTACGTCAGCCTTTCAGCCAGCGGAACAGTGGTTTTAGCCGCACGGCCACGCGCACCTCATTATAACATTAAATATGAATAATTACACAATTCAAGGTATTAGATGTCACCAATACCAAGATGATTAAATACATGTAAAAAGAAGTATAATGGTTCACACTATTCAAATTGATAGTGAAGCACTATGCAAAACATGACATGGCACACAGTACATCAAAACGTCAAAAGAGAGAAGTTACTGGTTTCCCCAATTTAAAAAAAAAAATCAATCTACATATTTGTATAACATATGTATATATGAATTAGATAATTGAACAAAAGATTTCACCAATACTAAGATGATAAAAAGACATACGGAAAATGTTTTGCCCAATGAACAACTGTGTTGTTACATTCACTTGGTTATAAGCAAATGTATAACACACAAGCTAATACTGACCATTATCATATCTACCATTATCCATGTGATCACCAGTAGGTAGGTCAGGTCGAGTGAAGTCTCTGCTCTTGTCATTGTTGTACTTGACATTTAAATTTGTCATCTTTGAGTAGTCAATCTTCAGAGTATTGCAGCCATTGTAGATGTTTTGGTTATCAAGTGACTGCAAATTTGAGAATAACACCTCATTAATTTGACAATAGCATTTTGTCATTACAGAAACTGGAATACACACTGGGATGAGAATAAGCATCTGATCAGGATGTGCAATATATGTTCATGAGTACACTGATATTCCTAAAGATAAGAATAAAAAAAAAACACTCACATCTTTAGCTGCAGCTGCTGAGATAGGATCTGCAAACTGGATAAGAGCTTGAAAAGTGTCTGCAAAATTGAACCAGAGCAGTTTAGCTTTTTGCAATAGACAAAATAGCAATTCTATGACACAGCATAAGATAACTATCTATGGACCTACGAGCTGTACCCGGCCCATAGGGCATAGACCCAGATACTCTTTCTCTCATTCATCTAAATAAATCAAAATTTGTATTCTAGCAGTTTTTAATCCTTGTAAAGATCGTTTATCAAATCTCCTCATTAGATTAACCACACTATTAAAAATGTACAAAACATACAATTACATTATGAAACATTTTCAATAACAAAAATGTTAGACAAATTTTAGGCAAATAATCAATCACATAATGTGTGTATATGTTGCTTGCTAGTGTCTGGGCAAAACATGAGTAATGTCAATTTAGGAGTCCCTGCCAGTGAGGTCACACTAATGGCAAATTTGTTAATCATTAGGCTTAAATATTTCACCATTAATTAATGCTAATATATGTTGGTGTCTTCATCTGGGCCCGCCAATCTTCACCCTTCACCTCTTAATATATGCTTAAGAGTCACACTGTATTCTTTCTACATGGGATTTTTTTGTTTGTTCTTTTTCTGTATGTAGTTTAGGATTGGTTCATGGCACTCTCTCTTCTGGTCACTCCAAGCACTAATCTTTCGTTTTTGCCATGAATCACACTAATAAAACCATGTAACAACAAATCATGCCTTGCCCCAGAATACCTATATTGTGAACAAAGTTGTGGACTTGAGCCAGCACTACAGTTACAAACTGGTGTTTCATTTCCATAGCACTAACATTAACACACACACACACACCCCCCATGAAAATTAAACTAAACATCTCGTCTCATCTGTGCCAGATAGGTTGTCCCTTCATCTTTACAAAAGATGAAGCAAATAATGTAAACAGAGAAAATAAGCACGCCTTTATATATGTCTATGTGGGTGGCAAGTTTGTGTGTCAGAGCAATGATCTGGGGACAAAACTTACTGTTCTTGGTGAAGGTAATAATTTTGAGTAGCTTCCCAAACCTTGAAAACAACTGAAAGATGTAAATAATGAACATCATAAGTTTCAGAAAACACTTCTGGCAGGTACAAAAAATTGTTCAGTTCAAAACATTGAAATATATGTTACAACTTGACAGGGTAATGAGACAGAACAAAACCGACGTTTCAAGCTGGGGGAACAAAATTAGGTAGAAATATATCATCTGTACTTAGTTGCAATTATGTTTAGAACAATACCATTGTGTTATAACTTCCTAACCAGACTGACAGCTGCCCTATTCTTATAATTGTGAAGTTTTGCTATGGTATTTGTGGTTTATGAACAAAAAAAACGGGTGGAAAGCAACCAGAACTAATGTGACAAAAGCATTATGTTCTTTAATCATTCATCTGACTCTCATAATACTTCATTAGGAACTTTTTATCCACCATTAGCATTTTTTGTGCACCCACGTTTATCAATTGATAAATTATCACTCTAGCAATGTTTACATTATAAATATTCAACTCAAGGATATGCCATGTTATAGTTTCACATTGAGTAATATTTCTTCTTTGATTAACTGAAAACAGTAATTAAATAAATTCTATCCAAGCTGGTAAGAAAAATCCATTAGAAATATTCCAACAGAAATGTTGCCAAATGAGAAAAGATATTGTTACATACAAAACTGTGGGATTCTCTTAAAGATAAATGTGAGCTTCAATATTCAATCACTGTTAAAATAAAGTTATTATGGATCCAGCGACCTTTGAGCTGATGCCCTTCGGCCCAATGCCATGTAGTAGTATCTGCAGGTAGTATGTGTTTCAATGAGTTTGTGTCTATGATAAGCTGTGTGAGTACTGGTTTGTTCATGTTGTTCCCCAGTGCTTGCAGAGTCGATTTGGAATCCGTAAATATAACTTTCTTCGATGGTGTGGTATCGAAAATTGTATTTAAATGATAAATTGCTGTTTCTATAGCTGTTATTTCTGCTTCATAATTGTTACAGACTTCGCCACAAGGTCCACAAATTTCTTCTACTCCTCCATCTGGATAATGTATTAATATTTCATATCCAGCTTTTGAAGTAGCTGGAAGTGGCTGCACCATCTGTGTATATATGTATCCAGTCTTCTGGATAAGTATTTATTGTTTTTCTTGCTGCTAGTGTTACTGATACTGGGTCTGCCCTTTTATTTGTTCTGTCACATATATCTACATTTATTTCAGGTTTTTTATAATTCGTACTTGGTGGCATTTCTTTGATGACCCTTGATGTTTGTAGTCATTTTTCAGGTAGATGGAATTTCTTTTGTATATTTCTAACATGTTGTAATACTGACATCTGCTTAATTCTTTGTTTTGGAGTCCATGTATCTACTAATTTTCTGTTACGGTGGTCTTTCTCCATTCTTTTTTGTCTTTCATAGAAAATCATAGCTGCCTTGTTTCTCCTCAACTCTAAAGGTTCCACATTGCAGTGAATTTTGCAGGCTGCAACTGGAGTGGACCTCATTGCACCACTCATGAGTCGTAATGCATTATTTTGTACCTTGTCCAGTGCTATGTTAGTTGTTTTGCTGCATGTCACTAGGAGCGAGCTACCATGGTCCAAAACAGTGCGAACATATCCCAGATAGAGATTTCTAAGTTTCTTTGTCTGCTCCCCATAAGGTACTGGAAAGCCTTTTCATTAGTTGAAGAATTTGTATTGCCTTCTTAGTGAGATTCTCTACCTGTTTCTTCAGGTTCAGTTGTCGGTCTAGTTGTATTCCTACATATGTAGGGTGTTCCTCTTTTTGTAGACTATTGTGTATTCGATTGAGTTTGATGTTTGCCTTAGCTATTTTGTTACTTCTAGTAAATACTGTATATACTGTTTTCTGTATATTTATTTTCATTTTCCAGGTATTACAGTATTCTTCTAGGTGCCTCAGGTCTTAGTTGTGATTCAGCTGTTCTAATATTTTCACATTGAGCAATATTTCTTCTTTGATAACTCAAAACAGTAATTAGTAAGTAAATTCTATCCAAGCTGGTAAGAAAAATTCATTAGAAATATTCAGAACAACAGAATATGTTGCCAAATGAGAAAGGATGTTACAAAACTGGGATTCTCTTAAAAGATGTGAGCATCAATATTCAATCAGTGTTGAAAGTAAAAATGATGATGTTTATAAATGTCTCTAAAAATACCTGATGTAAGATTTCCAAAGTGACAGCATACAAGACATTTTCAACCATGACACGCAGAACAGTTCTCTCCCCACCATGACCACCACCTGCTCCAAGAAGACCCTGTGCTGCCTGCAGTGCAGCCTGAGCACTTGTGTTCTGTCAGATTGTAGTAGAATACACATTCTCATAATGGCAAATCAGTCAGCAGTGTCACATAACAGCATTAACAAATTGATAGAACACTCATGCGATTATTACATGATTGAATGGATGTCTGTCACTTCTAAATTATCAGATATTCTCACATTTTAAATGAAACCTTTCTACTCACTAATTTTATTCATAAATTATATAATTGGTGTCAAATTATTGCTGTTGAGCACACACTTTATCAGTTGATGGTGATATTTAAAATATCCATGTTACGGGAGACGGCTTGACAAATCAGTAGTACCGTTCTACCTCCTATATTCACCCATCACAAATTCTACTTTCATGAAATGATGCTTCAGACACAAATGTTTGATCAAAATTATTCAGATTTAGATGACACAAAATGACTTCATCATCAGCACCAACATAATTGGCTATTTATTAAGTGAGTTTTTTTGGTAATTACTAATTTATGAATTCACCTACTCTTTGAAAATGAGTAGTAGAGATTTCTTGTGGGAAATGTGCGTTATGATGGATCACATCATCCACAAAATATGCCACGGTTATTTAAAACATTATTTTACTAACAATTTTTAGCGGACATGTGAATCTGTTTTTGTAAATTAATGGTAAAAAATGCACTCACAGCAAAGTATACCTTGAAAGCTGAAATGGACATTATAAACTTACATGAGTATTTGAAGCATCTGTTTTGAGCTCTCTGTGATTTGAAAACTGTACATAACATGACTTGTGGCGAACTTGAGCTGTGTTGCTTTTGAAATAGGACACCATGTTCATTGCACATGCTTCATCCTGGAACTCAAGGAATGCCTGCAAGAAAATGTCAACACCAACATGTTGTAAGAAACAATCTACAGCATAGCTCAACACAAAAATCCTAACACTTGTTATGTGCACTTAAACCTAACATTTGAATCAGCTTACCTGATTTTTCTGTTTTAGCACCAGAACATTTGTCATTTTCCCAAATGGCAAACCAAGCTGGACAACATCTGTTTCTGCTGCATCATTTGGCAAGCTGCGAACATGCACAACTCTAGAGGGTGGATTGCCACCATTGTCAAATTTGGCCTGAACAGAAACAATAGCATTATTTTAGTTTGTGTAACAACTCATTTTCCATTCAGAATCTACTAATGATAAAATCTTTTCTACAAACTATCACACCTCTACTAATAAAATCATGTCTTCTACAAACTAAAACTATCACACATTTATAGGACCAAATAGCTTCTGCTTTCCCTGCAATTGATAGCTTACAATTAAAACTTGCCCTACATAAAGATAGGTCATGACAAATGTTCATGGTTAAATACCTTCTTTGCATCATTTGAGTCTCCCATGCCATCGTTGACTTGCATCATGTCATCAGGGCCACGCTGTAATGGAATAAAAATTACTTTTAGACGTTGAAGTCATGTTCTTTAACTGAATAAAAGTTATAGCACAGTAATTCTAACATGATTTTCTGTAATGGAATATAATGAGTCTTAGCATTGTAATTCTATCATGTTGCTACTCTACCAATTATCAAAGGTCCTACCTACATTAAGTAAATGACTCACGTGTAAATCTTAAAATTTAAACGGATTGAATTCACTATTAGTTATATTACCTTCATTCCAGAGCTAGAGTAAAATTCTCTGAAAAAAAAAATACATGGTACATTACAAAATTGTAACACAAACAATGCAGTATAAACAAACTTGTTATCTCTACACAACATTACAAGACCTACCCAGTGACAACGATAATATGCTCATTGGTCAATTATGATGGCACAATGGTTATTAAAGACAGTCCCTGTCTTTAATAATTTATTTAGACATAGCATTTTCAGACCACTTAGGGATAAATTGAATCTGGTAACTTCCGTGAGCTATGAAAAGCCAAATCCGATTTTTTTCTACATCACCGCCATTTCCGGAATTTGGCCGAAATTGGTTAAAGGGGCACACACTTTAACGCATTTTCCCGGAGATGTCACATGACTTGTGTTACTATTTATATATGTCCGGTGAAAGGTTAGAAAATACCCTACTGTCGGGTGAAAGAATTGAGTACTCGTAGCTGTTTTCAAGATATTTGTGTTTGAATGCGTTATTTATATATTTTAATGATTTTTTTGCCACATTAAAATGAATTTTAACAGTATCAATCCTAATGCACCGTTTTAGTGTATTCCGTTAAAACTGGCTCGGAACGCATACTTTTTTAATTAAGCTGGTTATAAGAACTCTTCAGTGTGAAAAGAGTTGTGAATTTACTATCGTTTCCGGCTTTGAAGAACATGTGGACGTTGTTTATATATTTAGAAATCTTTGTTTGAAAATCGGTGAAAAAAATTTGGATCGATGGCTTTTTCAACTTCATTTCCGGGATTTCTTCCAGTCTCCAAGATGATATTGTGGAATTAGATAATGATTTCCACGAAGATAATGCTGTATAAGTGACTTAGAAAATGTTTTACCGTGTCAGTTTAGTAGTGATAGTGAAAGTGATTCTATTGATCAATATCATGGAGACAAAGAAGAAAATATAGGTCTAATGTCTGTGGTGGGCCTGGATGTTGATGGTTGGAGCGATGTAATTTCTCCTGTCAAAAGTCCAGGATTTCCTTGGTGTATCAGGGCCTATGCAGGTCTTGATGCAGGTGCGAGCCCATATGATTATTTTAGTTTGATTATTGAAGAATCTTTCTATCAGTTTGCTGCTGATCAGACTAATTTGTATGCAACGCAGCGTGCTCAGCGGACTGGGAAAGAATATCGATACTGGAGCCCAGTTTCTGCTGCTGAGATAAAACTTTTTTTGCACATTTACATTGTTATGGGCATTCACACCTTGCCTGAATACACTATGTATTGGAGTACTGATGATCGTCTTGGTGTGCCTGGGGTGTCTAGTTGTATGGGAAAATCAAGATTTGAGAAGATTTCTCAATATTTTCACCTAAATGATGCCAGTAAACAGCAGCCAAAGGGTCATGTAGGCTATGACCCCATTTATAAAGTTAGACCATTATTGGATATGGTCAGAAAGAATATGGCATCTATTTATTCCCCTGGCAAAAACATCAGTGTTGATGAAGCAATGCTTGCTTACAATGGCCGCCTATCTTTCAAACAATACATCAGTGTTGATGAAGCAATGCTTGCTTACAATGGCCGCCTATCTTTCAAACAATACAAAGGTAAGCCGAATCCCTGTGGCATCAAAGTTTGGTGTTTAGCAGATTCATCAACGGGATACTTACTTGATTTTGATGTTTATGTTGGCAAAGTAGCTGAACCAATGCCCCATGGTTCAGGACATTATGTCGTGACAAAGTTAGGCAGACAATTTTTTGGTAAATACCATCACTTTTACTTTATTCAACAATTCGACAATTATTTCTCATCGCTCCAACTTACCAAAAATTTGCTCGTTGAGAGAACATATTCATGTGGAACGATGAGAGCAAACCGCAAAGGGTGGCCAGCTGCTTTCAAGTCCAAAGCCACTAACAAGTTGAAAAGGGGGGATGTGCAGTTCAAGCAGCAGGGAAATGTGGCTACGGTTTGGAAGGATAAGAAAGTTGTCAGTTTGATCAGCTCTAACACTACGCCAGGAATGACACAGGTCTCAAGACGTACAGTAGGTGGCCGAGTGGACGTTCAGATACCAACTCCAGTGTCTGTCTATAACCAGTTCATGGGTGGAGTGGATAGGTTTGACCAGCTTACTTCCTTCTACCCTGTTGGAAGGAAGTCTGTAAAATGGTGGAGGTATCTGTTTCGTTTCCTCGTGCAAACAGCGATTGTCAATTCATGGATAGTGTATTCTTGCTCTCATCGCCCACACCCTAAGTCAAAGGATAGTTCCCAGTTATCCTTTAGACTGAGTTCAGATCTCCTGAAGGGCAATATTTGTAGGAAAAGGAAGTCATCCCAGCAGCCCTCGACTTCAGGTGTGGGCACAAGTAGTCTCAATGAGCATAGGATGATTCGGATGCATGGCCTGAAAAAGGTGTGTTATTTTTGTGCAAAGCTCCAGTCGGGTCATTCTGGCAAACGACCACATTCTACTGTTTTTGGCTGCAGTCTGTGTCAAATTCATCTGGTAAAGGAGGACTGCTTTGCCAAGTATCATGCGGAATTGAACCTGTGATGTTCGGTGAGTAAATACTTTTTTTATTTAGCATGTATATGCTTTTTTTCACACAGCTTTTGTGATTTCTCCAACAATTTTTTTTTTGACTGATTTTATTTCTTAATTCAAATTGTAAACAAACGCGAACGATCGCATTGTGATAAGTCTTGGTTTTTATTAAATTGCGTTCAATTCTCCTTTTAAGTTATAATTATTAATTTTTTTAAGTGCAGCCGTTATTTTACAAACACGTTTTAAAGTTGACATGTCACATTTTTTGGTGGAGTTATTCCCTTTTCTTAAGATCCATAGAGGTAATGAGAGTAATGACAAAAACCAGATTTTTAATTCAGCATCCATTTAAACATAAGCTAGGTACTTTGGCTTTTTTTTTCAAAATAATTTCTAATAATTGAAACCAGGATAGCTAAATAGCCCTCGAAGTGAGTAAAACAGTGATACCTGAATCATGTTTGTACGACAATTAGAAAAAAAAGTTACGATTTTTTAAGTGAATTATTTCTGTGTTAAATGATGCAAAGAAGAAAAAACCATAGCGCCAGGTTGGCCATGCAAAAAGAAAGCCAAATTTTAAATAAGAAGCCAAATTTTTTTTTATTAAATTAAAATTATTATCATTACATTTGGTGTACATTTTCAAAATAATCATTATATTTGGTGTACAATAAAAAAAAATAATACTTTTTATTTGATTTGCGTCAAAAATAAGTCATTTAAATTGATTTATATCAAAGTAATGGTAATTTTCAGGAATTTACGTCAAAAATAACAGTAATTCTCTGCAATTTATGTAAGAATAATTATAAATTTCTATGATTCACATAAAAATAATACTGAATTTCTGCTAAAGAAGTCACATCATTATTATTATTATTTTATGTGTATAAGAAGTATAATTTTATTATTAATTTTTTTTATTCATTAAAAAAAATATATGTATACAGTATATAAATAAAAAAAAACTTTCAATTCAATAATTGGGAATATTTATTAATATTAGGCAACTGGAAATACTACATTTTAAATTAAATATAACTAACTTATAACTATAATAAAAAAAAAAACGTTGAGTGAGTCTGAGTTAGAGGCACTTGATGATGGTTGAAGAGACCAAGCATGGGGGAAACCGGAAATTTTGTATAATGATGGTGTGGTCGTTCAAATGCCAATAATTTCAATAGGGGCTATCATATCCATTTAAAATTTCCCACAAATATGTAGAAGTGGTTATAGAATCAGGTTATCTTTATTATTTAAACCTACGTTCGCAGGATTTTTTTCTGCAATGACTCAAGTTCAACAGTGGACATAAGTCTTTGATCCCTGCTGGATCGCCGCCATGCTAATCAATGGGGAAAACAAATGCCGATAATTTCAATAGGGGCTATCATATCCATTTAAAATTTCCCACAAATATGTAGAAGTGGTTATAGAATCAGGTTATCTTTATTATTTAAACCTACGTTCGCAGGATTTTTTTCTGCAATGACTTAAGTTCAACAGTGGACATAGTCTTTGATCCCAGCTGAATCGCCGCCATGCTACCAATGGGGAAAATTTTCGATAATGGTGAGATTATTCAAATGCCGATAATTTCAATAGGGGCTATCATATCCATTTAAAATTTCCCACAAATATGTAGAAGTGGTTATAGAATCAGGTTATCTTTATTATTTAAACCTACGTTCGCATGATTTTTTTCTGCAATGAATTAAAGTTCAACATTCGAAATAGTCGCCGATCGGCCATGTTATTTATATGGAGCGAGCAGGGGCATCAATTTTCGCGATTGCCGCAACATCCTAACACGAATCATTTTGAAATTTCCCACACTTATGTAAAAATGGATGCTAAATCTAAATATCCATATTATTTTACTGCGTCATGCTTTTTTTCGGGTGAAAATATGATGAGACCGTCGTATGTAGCTGGAACATGCGTTGTAAGACAAAATACAATCGTTTTAGATCACTTCCGACTTTTTAAATAGGCGGACGGAACTCTCATTGTTAGGAAACAACTTAAGTTTCGTATAAATAGCTTCCGGAAACATCATCGGAAAACGATTTGCATATACGATGTAAAAATTCAGATTTTTTTCAGACGGCTCCTGGCCACATATATTTACTTAAGTGACGTCATAACCGGTAACGGCGTCTATGGAGATATCGAAGTATCTACATAAGCCATAAGCATACACAAATTTGAAAGCGACTTGAATCTTCTGCCATTTTGAAATAATAATTTAAAGGGAGCATCTCCATTCCATAGGTAGAAATCACGCAGAGCGCCATATTTGATAGTCAAATCCCATGTCTCAGAACAGCACTGCTTTTTAAAATATTTAAATTATTTAAATAGATTAAAAAAACTAATGGGTTTAAAAATTCATTTACCATTTAATGGATATGTGTATGGATTAGTATAATCTAGCTTGTTTTAAATCACAACAGACTATTTTGACATTTTTATTAAAGTACCTATTTAGACTTACTCTTTGATGTTTCTTGTGGAAATTTTACTAGTTTAGCGTCCCAGATTCAGATTATTTCTGCTTGGAGTCACGTACCGTAGATACTTCGGGTATCCAAGAGACGCAGTCCCCGGATTTTTCGGTTGCCAAAAATCCATCTCATCCGGCCAGTCACGCGTTCGGAAAGCTCCGAATTTTACATCGTATGTAAATCGTTTTCCGATGATGTTTCCGGAAGCTATTATACGAAACTTAAGTTATTTCCTAACAATGAGAGTTCCGTTCACCGATTTAAAAAGTCGGAAGTGATAGAAAACGAAAAAATTTTGTCTTACAACGGATTTTTCAGCTACATACGACGATTTCATCATATTTTTACCCGAAATAAGGAAAGAATACGTTAAATAATATGGATATTTAGATTCAGCGTCCATTTTTACATAAGTATGTGAAATTTCAAAGTGATCCGTGTTATTATAGTACGGCAATCACGAAAATTCAAGACAATGCTTGTTCCATTGATAAAGCATGGCCGATCGGCGACTATTTCCACTGTTGAACTTTAATTCATTGCAGAATAAAAACCTGCAAACGTAGACAGAAATAATAAAGATAACCTGATTCTATAACCACTTCTACATATTTGTGAGAAATTTTAAATTGATCTGTTAGGCAGCATTGAAATTATCGGCATTTGAATGACCTCACCATTATCGGAAATTTTCCCCGTTGATTGCATGGCGGCGTTCAGCTGGGATCAAAGACTATGTCCACTGTTGAACTTTAATTCATTGCAGAATAAAAACCTCCTAACGTAGACAGAAATAATAAGATAACCTGATTCTATAACCACTTCTACATATTTGTGAGAAATTTTAAATTGATCTGTCGGGCAGCATTGAAATTATCGGCATTTGAACGACCACACCATCATTATACAAAATTTCCGGTTTTCCCCCATGCTTGGTCTCTTCAACCATCATCAAGTGCCTCTAACGTTTTATTTAGTTATTATAGTTAGTTATATTTAATTTAAAATGTAGTATTTCCAGTTGCCTAATATTAATAAATATTCCCAATTATTGAATTGACAGTTTTTTATTTATTTATATAAACACATATATTTTTTTAATGAATAAAAAAAAATAATAATAAAATTATACTTCTTATATACATAAAATAATAATGATGTGACTACTTCTTTAGCAGAAATTCAGTATTATTTTTATGTGAATCATAGAAATTTATAATTATTCTTACATAAATTGCAGAGAATGACTATTATTTTTTACGCAAATCAAATAAAAGTATTATTTCTTTTACATGAAATACCAAATATAATGATTAGTTTTAAAATCTACACCACATATAATAATAATAATTTTTGGCTTTAAAAAAAAAATTGGCTTTTTTTTATAATTTGGTTTTTTTTTTGCATACCCAATCTGGCGATGTGGTTTTTTCTTCTTTGCATCATTTAACACAGAAATAATTCACTTAAAAAATCGTAACTTTTTTTCTAATTGTCGTACAAACATGATTCAGGTATCATTGTTTCACTCACTTCGAGGGCTATTTAGCTATCCTGGTTTCAATTATTAGAAATTATTTTGAAAAAAAAAGCCAAAGTACCTACGTACCGTACGTACCCTTGCACTTTTTGACTTTATTCAGTTGCTGTCGAATCTGTCATTTGAAGGCCCCAGGGTTGGGTTTAGGGTTTGAAATAGTATTACTATTGGCTAGTAATACTAATAATTATAATTAGTCTAAGAAAGAGGCTACACAATCGACAAATCTAGCGATATTATCGGATATTATTAATATATTCAGTTCAATTTGAAAAAAAGCAAAATTTCTTTAAATTAAACTTCTTGAAATAATTTGAACGTAATATTTAATAAAGTATAAAGAAGAAGAATTATTTTATAATTTGTACATTAATACATTCTAATATAAAACGAGGAAATTAGAGAAATCGCCAATCAACCACTAATATCTTCAGTAATAAAGAAAAGACGATGGTCATACGTTGGACATGTAATGAGAAGAGATAATCGAATAGCAAAGCAAGCCCTCATCATGCTCATGTGGGAAACAGGTAAAAGAAAAAGAGGAAGACCCAGGGAGACACTGAGAAGAACATTGATGAGAGAGGCAAGAGCAGCAGGAATCGGCTCCCTCAATGAGATAGAACTGTTTGCACAGAACAGAGACAGATGGATGGCGAGATTTGATAAAATATCTTTAAAAAAAAACTGCTAGAACAAAAATTTCATATAGGAGAAGGTGTATCTTGGTCTACGCCCTATGGGCCGGTTACGGCTCGAAAGGTCAATAGATAGATAGAATATAAAACATGCAAATTTAAAATGACTACCAGTCCTCACAGTGGCAAGAGAGGTGAGTTGAAGTACAAGTTCAAGTATTAGTAGTCTTACCTTATTTACTACTCAAAATTATTAAAGCATAGTCTATAAGTTTAAATGTGTATCTATTTACGAAGTTTAGATTCATTAAAAACGCTACTACACGAAGTCACTGGCTGAACAGTAATAGCATTTATTCATTTTCAACTGTCACATTGTGCGGCCATGAAGTATGATGAAGAAGGCTTAGAAGGCACGCACCCGATGAGAGTTCCACCACACCAGTGTCTCAAGTCAGACAAAACTTAATTTTTGTTTTAAATTCATAATTTAAACAATGCAATTCATTCGTTCCATTCCTGTAGAAGAAACAAATGTTCATATTTGGTTTTTATTGCAACGCTAACCTGTAAAACTTACCCGTTCATAACAGAAAGCCACCAACTTGCAGGACGGTTTCTTTGTTAAAGATGTCTGCCTCGCTCACGCGCTCACTACATATACGTCACAACAGACGCTCTCGCGAGACGCGGCGAGACTTCGAAATTATTTATTAATTGCGTGAACTAAACTTAATGGCTTATAATTTATATTAATCAAAATATAATTTATAACAATTTAATATAAATTAATAATATTTATTTATTCAATTTTGAAATAACCGTTGGGAATAGTATATGAGGGTTGGGGAAGGGTAGGAGACAGGAAACAAAAGATGTCTATTTATAGACGATGACGTATGTGTTGTGCATGTCTCTATGGCAAGCCACACACCCATCATCATCAAGTGAATCCATTCAGAGGAAGAGCTATGTTTACAGCACTCGGAAAAAAATGACAAATAATCAACAGAAAAAAATATATGGGCCAAGGCAGGATCGAACCCGTACTCAGTGGCACAGCGCCTTGCCACGAAAAGCCAACGCTTATGGGAAAGCCTTCGCGTAAGGACATTGCCTACGAAGCTAATTTTTTAGTTAGCTGAGTGGCAGTGTTCCCTAGCGTTTGGCTTTTCGTGACAAGGCGCTGTGCCACTGAGTACGGGTTCGATCCTGCCTTGGCCTATATATTTTTTTCTGTTGTTGATTATTTGTCATTTTTTCCGAGTGCTGTAAACATACCTCTTCCTCTGAATTGATTCACTGATTATATCGCCTCGGAAGTTTCCCTCTATAATAATATTCATGTATTATTATTTGTCCCCTCATCATCAAGTGCCATACCTGTTGGCCTAGGTGATCATGTCTCTCCACAACTTTTAATCTCAACAGTTATTTATCATTTCTGTTGTTGGCCTTCTGCCAAGCCATTCTCTTAAGCAGTCTGGTATCTTTTCTCGTTGCTTCCCTCTATCTCTTCGTCCCTCAATTTTCCCAGTTGTTACAATATATTCCAACTGTTCCCTTCTAATTACGTGGCCAACAAACGGTGATTGTTTCTTCCTAATATTGGAAATTAGCTCTCTTTTTGCTTTGACATCTATCAGAAAGTTTTCATTACTTTTATTAGCTGCCCATGGTATTCTCAAAATTATTCTGTAAAACCACATTTATACAGCCTCCATTGATTTTCTTGTCTGTTGTGCTGTTGTCCGTGATTCTTATACAAATGCTGAGACTGGCTCTAGAACAGACTGCAACAATATTATCAAAGTGTCATTTGTCTAAAGTATTACCAGACGTTAGGATTTCGCCAAACACGCCCAGCGGCGCGGCCAGCTTTCATCTTATTGTATTACAGGAGACGAAGGTGCGCCTCCCAGCACCAGAGCTGGAAGTTGTCAGCGATCCACAGCTGATGGCTTGCGCCAGGTTCGGTGAACCAGTACCATCCAAAACCTGCTCCACCTTTTCGTGGTGCCTCTAGTAACAGACTAACCTGCCTAGTCTGGCCAAGAGATGTAGGGATCGAAGAGGGAAGACAACCCGGTATTCAAAAATGTCATGCTGAAGTCGAATGTGTTGGGCCGAAAGGCGCAAATATAAGTTATACTGTAAACCACAACGCAGACGCGCCTACTTAACGTCCTTTTAAGGGCGGATGATGATGAGGTACACTCCTTAAGTCATCGGACGAACGCAAGCAAGCATTGTATTACAAACAATAGATCAAGGAGATAATGAAGTGCTAGGGAGAGGCTCTCAGCACTGAGGGTAATGGTGGCTGTGCACTTTCAACAGCATCTTCTTGTCCTGCTGTACCAAGGACTGGAGAAATATAACAAATCAGACGCAAATCAGTACGACGTTTCGGCTAAATAGGCCTGCAACAGGAACAAACATAAAACACACACACAGATATGTATTTAAAATAATAAATGTGTATCGCCCACTTATTACGTAAGAGAGCAGCGATAGCTCAGTCATTAGTGAGCTGGACTACAAAGGACTAGACGTTGGGTTCTGCTTCTTCTGCGATCATGACGTTATTCAGACTATGATTCCGGACTCTCTTAAGAAGGCAGCTGTTTGTTTAAGTGATCCGGTTGCCTCGTATAGTGAGGTTGGGTTCGATCCTAAACGACGGCTTCCGGGTTCATCCAGCCTTAATTAATAAATGGGTACCGGATTTTTTTCTGCGGATATACATTTTTTTTGTTGCATTCGTCAGCTTTTACCTCTGCCGAAGTCCCTAGAGACTAGGAACTGAATTTTGCGTGTTCATCCGTTTTTCCCTGGCAGCCGTGTGCACAGGTGTCTCTCGCCGCACAGGCAGATAAATCCGATTTCGAAGGTACTCATATATTTTCCGCCCATGAGTAATCGACGTTTCAAGCCGGCTGAGATCAGTGGTGGTTGCCACAGAGAGAAATCATAAATATAAACTATGTTTAGTCATATCTCATATCTTAGTGTCTATCTGTGTTAGTCACGTGTCTATCTATCTTTCGTTCGCCTGAAGCATTGTCTATATCTGCAATGTCGTTTCCTGTATAAATGTTACTGTCTTTTGTAATTCTTGCAGTGGCCCATATAGTTTTGTCTGTAGTGTTGTATCTATGGGCCAATGGATTTTCCTCAGTCTACTATATTCAGTGCAGTCTTGAAGTATGTGTTCAGCAGTCTGGGGCGCCTGTCCACATGTACAAGTAGTTGAGGTGCCGATCTTGAATTTTGTATACATGTGACTATGGAGTCGATTGTGTCCTGTTCTGAGACGTATAATGATAACTTGTTCATATCTATTCATATTATAAAAGGCATCCTGATTTGGGGCTTGTGGTCCTCTGATTGATTTGATTATCTGTTTCTTATGATGGTATGTAACAGGTGTATCTAGTTGTGTGCCTGTTGAACCTTCCTTTGCCAACTGATCTGCTTTCTCATTTCCTGGTATTCCACAGTGAGATGGGATCCACTGCAGGGCAACCCTGTGGTGCTTGCAGAGTTCAGTCAATAAGGTCTGCAAATGTGGTAATTTTCTGGATTGTAGTGCCTGGAGTACTGATCTTGCATCTGTCAAAAACACTACAGGCTGTGGGCTAAGATTAATGTTCAGCAGTTTTTCTATTGCTAACTTTATTGCTTGTATTTCTGCATCATAATTGTGACAATATTTCCCTGTTGCTATTTTATTCATATCCCTAGTGTTATTTGGGTATTCTATATATGCACCTGCTCCCCCATTTTTTACTGCATTCTGTGCTGATCCATCTGTATACACACGAATCCATAGGTCTTGTGGGTATTCTTCATCCAGGAAACTGAGAGTTATTGTTTTTCGCTGTAGACTATTCTGTTCCTCTTTATCAACTATTCCTTTCACTTCTGTCCGTATTTGAACTGATAATCCTGATTCCTCTGTCCAGGGAGTCTGTTCTGGTATGGGCAGTAGGGGGTTAACAGCTCTTGGCATGTCTGGTGTTTGTCTACTAATACGCTTGGCTTGGTGTATAAAACTGCTTCTCTTAAGTCGTCCCAATGCAAGATTTTGGAATCGGTCCTTCATTGGATGTCTCGGCATGCAAGCAAATTTTTCTGCCTGTATCAGCACCTTTGTGTCCCTCCGTTCTCTCAGTGCTGGTATCCTCCACAATTTCTCCATCTCTAATATTGGTGTTGATTTCATTGCTCCTGTGATGACCCTAAGTGCCTGGTTTTGTACTTTATCCAGTTCTTGAAGTGTGGTGTTTGATGCTGAACACCATGCAGATGATCCATATTCTAAATGTGGGCGTATACTCTGTTGGTAAACTTTACTGAGTATTTTCCCACTCGCACCCCACGTAGTTCCACACAGCTTTCTTAGAATAGCCAATTTTCTCCTTGCTTTTTGGGTTGCCTTATTTATCTGCTGTTTCCAAGATAGTTTGTTATCAAATGTAACTCCGAGATACGTAGCCTGTATGTCTTCTTTCACAGGCTCATTGTTTATATAGATGGCTCCTGCTTTTTGTTTTGGGGAAAGAGTGAAAAGTGTAGTACTGCATTTGTCTGTATTGATGCTGATACACCATCTATTTGTCCATGAATTCAGTGCATTCATAGCTCTTTGTAACAATTTGGAGGCCACTGTTGCATACTCCTCTGTGCACCACATTACCAAGTCATCTGCATACATTGCCACTTTGATACCATGTGGTAGTTCAGTAACTAGGTCATTGATGTAGATCAGAAAAAGTGTTGGAGATAGTACCCCTCCTTGTGGAACGCCCTGGCGCAGTAAGACCTTCTTACTCTTAAGACCATCCAGTTGCACTCTGGCTCTCCTGTTATGCAGGTATGCTTTGACCCATTTGTACATCCTGCCATTTACTCCATAATTTCTCAGTTTCTTCAAAAGCCCTTCCTTCCATACCTTATCAAATGCTTTCTTTAGGTCTATCCATGCTGCTAGTACCAGTTTCTTTTCTTGAAACGCATCCTCAATTTCCTGGGAAAGATAGGTTGCCTGATCTTCGGTAGAGTAACACTGTCTAAAGCCTGCTTGTTGTGGGACAAGGAGATTTTCACTTTCCAGGTACCACTGCAGTCTGAGATTGATTATACGTTCCATTGTTTTGCACAAACAGCTTGTAAGGCTGATTGGTCTATAGCTGGATGTCATTGAACCATCTTTTCCTGGCTTTAGTAATGGTATCATAATTGCTTCTCTCCATGCCTGTGGCACTTTACCTGTGATCCAGCAAATGTTGTAGATCTGCAGTAGTTTTGCTTTAGCTGCAGTTCCCAAGTTCTTAATCATTTCATTAGACACTCCATCACTACCTGGTGACTTTTTCATTTTTAATTTGGATATTGCCAGCTCTAGCTCTCTTTGTGTAATGGGTATTTCCATGACTTCATGTGCAGTCTCTTCTTGTCTTGCATTTTGTTGTTTTAGACGGGTCTCTTGACGTTTCTCTAGGCTAATTTCAATATTGTTGTCATTTGCAAAGGAGTCTGCAAAGTGATTTGCTGCATGTTTACCTGTTAGAATGTTTCCATCCTTCTTCAGTGTAATTTTTGTGTTCCTTTCTGTACCCTCATCATTCAGCTGTTTTACAAGCTTCCACACTTTTCTTGTGTCTCGTTCTAGATTCAAGTACTCTGTTTTCTCTTTCCAACTTCTCCGTCTGGTTTGCAGTTTAGCCCATTGAAATTTGGCTTTAGCATGCTGATAGTTATTGTGGTGTTCCTGGCAGGGTTATTTTCTGCTTGTTTTCGAGATGTTTCCATGTCATTGTGCAGTTGCTCTAGTTCACTATTCCAGTATGGTTTGTAGTGTTTCCGTGCCCCTCTGGGTATTGTTTCACTGGCAGCTTGTATTATTAGTCTACTGAATTCATCAACTATCTTGTTGATGTCTCTGTCTGTATTTAGATCTTTAGTCAGTACACTGGTGTAATGTTGATACATTTTCCAGTCTGCCTTTTTGTAATTCCATCTGGAGAGAGTGCTGCTCTCCCTGACGGCCTCATTTTGCACCACTAAAAAGACAGGTCGGTGGTCGCTGCCTCCAAGTTGTTTCCCAACAATACGTGTGATATTCCAATCCAGGTCTGGTGAATGGAAAGCAAGGTCTGGTGTAGATGTGGTATGCCATGATCTGGAATAGAATGTTGGTGGATCTGTTGCCTGGTTTAATAGTATAAGCCCATTGTCATCCTGCCAATTTTCAAGTTCTTCACCTCTCTTGTCCATATCTTCATAGCCCCAGCTCTGTGAATGGCTGTTAAAGTCTCCACATACAATTATTCTTTCTTTTAATGTAATTGTGTCTAGTGCTAGTGGGCGGTCACTCGGACAGTAGTAGTTTAGTAGATGGAAGTCTGTATTTCCTGTCCTGAGGTGCAGTATTTGATATTCCGCCCCATCCATATACACTTCAATCTGACATGCATTAATGTTGTTCCTTACAAGAGTCAGTATTCCGCCCTTTTGTCTGTTTTTCCTGTCAGATCGGTAGCACTGGTATCCCCTAATCTTCAAGGCTATGTCGTTGTTTAGATGGGTTTCCTGCAAACAGCATATGCTTACTTGTTCTTCATGCAGGATATTTTCTAATTCTATCTTTTTACTGTACCCATCTCTTTTGCTGTTGATGCCTTCAGCATTCCAGTGCATTATTTTGAGTGGTCTTATTTTGGGTTGGCCAGTAACTCTATTCTCTCGCCCCCTGACTCCACAGAGCGATTGAGAAGGACATCCAGTAATATAGGTTGGGCCCTTTCGAGGCTGAGGGCCCGGCGCTGCACCTGCCTGAGTGTCCATCACAGGGCGAGTGCCATATCGATTTGCAGTTATAGGCATGCTTCCCATTGGCGTGAGTGCGTGGCATCCTGATTTTTGTAGTGCGCCTTTTGGCTGGTTGCCTCCGACTTCAGCACTTAAAATTGCTAGAGCAGACTGTGGTCTTGCACGGGTGTAGGAAGGCCTGGCCAGTCTTGGTTTTCAGTCCCTGGTGACTGTTAAGCCCCATCCCCACGACAAGGAGCTGGCCTTGATGGGGTTAGTCACGTGTCATATCTTTGTGCGTGCATGTCTGTGTTAGTCATATCTCATATCTTTGTTTGCATGTCTATGTTAGTCATATTTCATATCTCTGTGTGCATGTCTATGTTAGTCATGTCTCATATATTGATGGCTGTGTGATAGGAGAGCTATGTCATCAGCAAAGTCTAAATCATCAAGTTGTTTGGTCAGTGACAACTGGATCCCATTTCTGTTGTTTTGAGTTATTTTCATAATTCAATCTATGGCCAGTAGAACGAGAAATGGAGACAGAAGGCATCCCTGCCTTACTCCTGTTCTTATTTCAAATGCTTCTGTAAGCTGTCCTTCATGCACCACACTACATTTCGTTCCTTCATACATTATTTGACATTGACCTACAAGAACACTTAAACAAACTCAATAACTCAGGCACAAAATACAACATGAAATTCAACATCAACAAAACAGAAGTCATGAATGTCGCCAAAAATAAACAGAACATCAACATAACTATAGAAGGCAGACAACTAAAACAAGTAGAGGAATTCAAATAGCTAGGAAGTCTAATGACAAACGATAATTCTCAAACAGCAGAGATAGAATCAAGTTGCAACAAGGCTTGTCAAATCATTGGACAGTTATCGCCACTATTGTCCAACAAGGAAATAACTCTGGAGGCAAAACGAGCACTATGCAATACAATCTTCATCCCAACGTTGTGCTACCAATGCCAGACCTGGACCCTAGATGCAAGAACAATAAGAAAAAATAACTTCTACAGATATGAAATGTGTTAGACGAATGACAGGAAACAGTCTGAGCGATAGGATCAGAAATGAAGAACAGAGAAAAAAGCTAGGAATAGCTCCCGTCATGGAATATATAAGGAAACAACAGATAAAATGGTTTGGCCACGTGACAAGGCAGAAAGAACAAAACACAACACAACGAGTCTTCAACAAACGTGATAACACAGGACCCAAGGGTCGACCACGAAAAAGATGGATCGATGGAATATTAGAAGCACTAGGAAACATACCAGCAGCAGAGGCGAACAGAAGAGCAAAAGACCGCAAATCTCCCCTCGACGCTGAAAGGCAGGTGATGAAGGAAAGAAGAAGAAGAAGATACATTGTTTTTTTATCAGGTTAATAAACTTTATGGGGATTCCGTAATGACTCAGCAACTTCTAAAGCATTCTTCTGTCTAAACTATCAAATGCCTTTTCGTAATCTATGAATCCAATATAAAGTGGGGATTTTAGTTCTAAACTTTGTTCAACTATTATACGTAGAGTAGTTATTTGATCAGCACATTTCTTCCTAAAACCTGCTTGTTCATCTCTCAAATGTTTCTCTATGGCCTCCTTTAGTCTCTCCAGAATGATTCTGCTTAATATTTTTCTTGGCACTGATAGTAGCATAATTTCCCTATAATTTGTGCACTCCTGTAAACTTCCTTTCTTTGGTAGTTTGATCATATAACCTTCTTTCTAGTGCTTTGGTATTTGTTCCCTCTCCCAATTTTTTTCTAATAATAGATTATGTAACATCTTGGTAGAGGTGTTAATATCTGCTTTGATGGCTTCCGGAGGAATTTCATCTGATCCTGTGGTTTTACCATTTTTTAATAGTTTAATGGCTTTCATTATTTCTTCTTTACTTGGTTTTCCACAGTTAACGTGTAACTCTTCTGCTGGTAGTATATCTGGAGGATTATTTGAGCCGGGTCTGTTACAAAAGTTCTTCAAAGTTCTCTTTCCATCTCTCCATTTATTCCCTTATATTACTAAGCAGATTTCCTTTCTTATCTTTAATAAAGGCATTGATCTGTTTGTATTTTCCACTTAATTTCTTTGTGCTGTTGTACAGTTCGTTCATATTCCCTTTATTTGCTGCTTCTTCTGCCTCTTTAGCTAGTTCATCTATATGTTTCCTCTTATTCCTTTTAATGCATCTTCTCACTTCTTTGTTCATCTCTGTGTAAGCTTCCTGTGTCTTGGCTTTTTTACTTCTTGTTTTTCTTTTATTTATATCTGCTTTCTTCTGTCATCATTGCCTTATCCTGGCGTTCTATTTTCCCTAGTGTTTCTTCGCATGTCTCTTTCCATGTATCTGTTACCTATTTGCAATGATCTTCTATATTTATTGTATTTTCTAGTTGTTGGAGGACTTGGTATTTGTTTGATATTGTGACTGCGAATTTATCTTTAATTCCTTGTTCTTTAAGAAACCCTACATTGAAATACTTTCTACCATTATTCGTTGTAGTATACCTTTCTAGTTTAATTTTAAGTTTGGCTATCAGAAGATGATGATCAGAAGCTACATCTGCCCCTCTATATACTTTTACATCCTGTAAGGATGACTTAAACATATTATTAATACATATGTGATCAATTTGATTTTCCGTTCTATGATTTGGTGACACCCATGTAGCTTTGTGTATTCTTTTATGTTGGAATATTGTTCCTCCTAGGCTCACTTGATTAAGGGCGCAGAAATTCACAAATATCTCTCCATTCTCGTTTATATCTCCAAGTCCATGTTTTCCCATAATCTCTTCGAAGCCTCCGTTGTCTGATCCTACTTTAGCATTTAGGTCTCCCATCAAGATTATAATATCCTTGGCTCGTCTTGCATCCATCTGACATTGTAGCTGTTTATAGAAATCATCTTTAACTAAATAATCCTTATCGTTGGTTGGTGCATAACATTGGATGTTAACGATGTGGTCTCATGTATATCTACTATGTCTGAAACCTGCCTGAACTGCATGAATCTAGTGTTCTCATTTCCCCTGTATCCTCTTCACGATAATTTGTAAGAGTAATTTACTGTCATGGTGTATTAGAGCAATCGTTGGGAAATTGGTAGGCAACTTGAGATTTCCTTTATTTGGAGTTAAAACCACCAATGTATGAACATATGGTAAAGACATATACCTAGTGGACATTCCTTTAGAAGCCATCAAAGCAGGTACTAACGCTTGTACTACAATATTGCACACATTAATAAATAGTATACGGATAAGAGAAAATACTTAAAGACTGAAAAGATTATATGATGAATAATGAAACTACCGAGGAAAAACAATTCACAGGAGTCACCGACTGCAGAGGAATAATGCTGCCATGCTATCAGTAAATGAAGAAAACAAATATAAAATAGAATCATCATGAAATGACTAAAATAAAAGAGGCAATAGAGAAACATTTGGGAGAAGTAAAAAGCAGGTTTTTAGGAAAAATCGATTGTGCGCTGACTAGTCAACCACAGTGCTTATCAGAGTTGAACAAAGTGTCTTCCTTACACTTGATATCGAAACTTATTTTGTTCTTGTCATCGAATCTGGCTCGATACTTTCGGGACTTCCCCATAATCTAATAAAAGCAATATATGAAGGAATGGAATGTAGCGTCGCACCTGAAAGGGCAGCTTACAGAGCCAGTGCAAATAAGAACAGGGATGAGACTATGATAGTTGCTATATAGCACTTCTCTTCCCGCTGGCCACAGATCGGATTACAAGAACAATAGAGAACAACGGGTCGCGGCACTGACCAAGCAACTTGATGGATATTCTACTGATGACATAGCTCTCGTCTAGCACAATCACAAACAAATGCAAGATAAAATGTACATGTCTATCTAGAGGGTTCAGCGGCTAGAACTGAAAACAAATAGAGATCAGGCCAATGTCATGAGAATTAATGCAGGTGACTACAATCACATAGCATTGCCATCAGAGTGCAGTACGTCATTTCTTGCTGTCATCACACTGGACAGAGAATGTAGACAACAGAGAATGTAGACAACAGAGAATGTAGACAACAGAGAATGTAGACAACAATACCCGTTAGTCGTCCAGGCAGAAGTACAGACCCTGATTTTCGAGATCTGTGCTGAGAGTGACGCTCTTATTTACACATATGGGTCTGTCAATCGGCACGTGCGAAGATCGTGGGCTCATGTTGGAGGTAGAACTGTGAAGATAGACAGTTCGCATTGACTACAAATAGTTTAAGCATGGAAACTATGGCTGTCACTAAAACATTAGCATGGCTTGATACACAGCTTTATACATATGTGTTTCCTCACTGACTCAACGAATATGCTCAGGAAGATCCCAAGCGGCTGTGATCGACGACAGTGGTTAGAGTCTCTGGGCAGGTCTATTTTAAGTGTCTACTTAATTTTCGTGCAAGGACTCGCGGGTGTAAGAGGTAATGTACGGACTAACAGTCTTGCCAGTTTGGCTGCTGTTGAATGCGGAAGGGTAATGGA
Organism: Megaustenia siamemsis; assembly: GCA_032433765.1. Lineage (NCBI taxonomy): Eukaryota > Metazoa > Mollusca > Gastropoda > Stylommatophora > Ariophantidae > Megaustenia > Megaustenia siamemsis. Next base: position 105,418,601 of record JAVIAB010000139.1, on the reverse strand, counting down.
CCGTTGGGACATTCTGAATGCCCCCAGGGACGAAAAAACGACTCTAGAAATGACCCTGAATAAGCAGCCATGAACAGACTTCATGAATATCATGTCAAGGTTGGAGTTGCCAGATAAGAGCGATACGTAGGAATCTAAAGAAAACTAGCCAACAAACACACCATTGGTGTCCTTAGTGACTTCACGTTAATGGTTAGCCTTTGGAAGAGATCTGTGCACTTATAGACTTGTTCGAAGTGAAACAGGACGACCTGTAGACTAAACCAGATAGCAGTTGAAAGTAAATGAGTATAAAGAAAGACAGATTTATTTGGATAATATCACAAGGGAAGCAGAAAAAGATGCTGGTGAGAACACTATGGAGAACCTGTACGATACCATCAGGAAGTTATCAAAGAGAGCATGTAGGGTAGATAAAACCATCAAAGGCAAAGAAGGTCCAGTGTTAACGTCGCAAGTAGAATAGGTAAAAACGTGGGTGGAACATTACTTAAAGAAATAAACATGAGAAGCAAAAAAATATGAATAAAATATAATCATCATCATGGGCCATACCAGTTGGCGTAGGTGATCATGTCCCTCCACAACCTTCTATCTACCGTGCATCGTATCAATTCTAAATCTCAATTCTCATGTTGATGTTTTCCATGCCATATCACCAAGCTATCTAGTATCTTATCTCATTGTCGATCGTGATCTCTCTTTCCCTCTATAATTGTCAGTTGTAACCAAGTATTCAAGTTGAACTAATTTGAAAATAAATGTCTCAGGAAAATACTTGGTATAACGTGGAACGAATTAAAAACAAATGAGGAAATGAGAGAAATTGCCAATCAACCACTAATATCTTCAGTAATTAAGAAAAGACGATGGTCATATGTTGGACATGTGATGAGAAGAGATAATAACCGAATAACGAAGCAAGCCATCGTGTGGGAAACAACAGGTAGGAGGAAAAGAGGCCGTCCTAGAGAAACACTGAGAAAAACATTGATCAGAGAAGCAAAAGCAGCAGGAATCGACTCCATCAATGAGATTGAAATGCTTGCACAGAACAGACAGGTGGCGGGATTTGATAAATGTTTTTTGCAAGAATTGAGACAGTTAGACAGACAGCTAGACAGACAAACAGACAGACAGCTAGACAGACAGACAGATAACTAGACAGACAGACAGGTGGCGGGATTTGGTAAATGTTTTTTGCAAGAATTGAGACTGCTAGACAGACAGACAGACGGGTGGCGGGATTTGATAAATCTTTTTTGCAAGAATTGAGACTGCTAGACAGACAGACAGACATACAGACAGGTGGCGGGATTTGATAAATGTTTTTTGCAAGAATTGAGGCTGCTAGACAGACAGACATACAGACAGGTGGCGGGATTTGATACATGTTTTTTGCAAGAATTGAGACTGCTAGACAGACAGACAGACAGACAGACATACAGACAGGTGGCGGGATTTGATAAATCTTTTTTGCAAGAATTGAGACTGCTAGACAGACATACAGACAGGTGGCGGGATTTGATAAATGTTTTTTGCAAGAATTGAGACTGCTAGACAGACAGGCAGGCAGGGAGGCAGGCAGATAGACAGACAGACAGACAGATAGATAGATAGATAGATAGATAGATAGATAGATAGATAGATAGATAGATAGATAGATAGATAGATAGATAGATAGATAGATAGATAGATAGATAGATAGATACAGCAGCCAACGAAAAGTAATATTGGAAGGGAAATTACAAGGTAAAAGAGGAAGAGTGAGAGCAAGACAAACATGGACGAGTAGCATCAAAAGATGGACAAGTCAGCCTATGACAACCTGCACCATCAAGAGACAAAACGGAATGGCGCTCCATGATAGCCAACCTTCGATGCGGAGACGGCAGTCAATAATGTTGATGATACATAAAAACAACCACGAAGAACGGAGGATAACCCATATGTCAAAGGAATGGTGGAATGAGGCGCCACGAAGGGTGAAAGCAGGTCAGCCGTTCTTAGTGAAAAAGAGTGTAACATCCAATCAATGCAGGACAGGAACAATCAATATATACAAACACTTGGATGGTTGTTGGAATGGGTGGTAGAGCGAATGTGTAAACCGGGAATACACCAACTGTCGTGACGCCAAATTTGAACTAAAATAAAGACTAAAAAATAAAGAGTATAAATAAATCTTGTGTTTTTATTTTGTAGCTCTGCTGTAAGGGTCCATGTCTCACAAGCGTATATAAAAATCGATATCATTAGGGTGTACAATAATATATATATATATATATATATATATATATATTATAATATAATATAATAAAGAATAGTAAATCTATTTAATTATGATCGTAAAAGGTGCATAAAAGACGAAACGTGAAACTACGGAAGAGTTAGAATGGTGTCCTCCATGAGCAGAAGAGTTCCTGCTAGCATCACAAACAGGACCACGTCAATAGAATCCATATTGTGCCAGCTGTCCACACTCCAGCTCTACTACCATGGCTTCTGCAACCCAGTGGGAAATTGTCGGCAAAGCTAAAAAATCAAAAGTTCCAACTAAAACGCTGTCAAAAACGCAAAAAAAAGCAATTTGTGGAGAAAATGCCAAAGATTGATGCCAATGGTATAATTATAATTAAATTTTAAATTAAAAATTTTTTATTAATCTAATTTAATTAAATAATTAATTATTAATCTAATTAATTATTCTTCATTTTTTAATTATAAATTATATTAATAATACAATTTTTTAAAATCAATATTAATTATAATAAATAAATCTAATTTTAATAACAACACGAACACAAGAGGAGTAACACTATTTTTTAAAGCTAACTTATATAATATATTCATTAACACATAATTAATAATAAATATTTGATTTTTTTTTTTTTTTTTAATTTTTTAATTTTAATTGCCGGTCTTGAGTCTCAGACTAGACTCAGTCTGTGCCAGTTGACAGTCTAAGTCTTGACAAGTCCAAATTAGTTGTCTAGTCTACTATAACTAAGAGGCTAAGTAGTATTAGTAAGACTCACTCAATAGACTGCCTGAGCTCTGTCAGTGCCTGTCTGATGAGTAGTCAGTAGATAATCAGTGTACTGTACAGTAAAGTGTAGTCTGTAGTAATGTAATCACAAGATATCATAAAGCATTACAAAATTACTGCCTAAAAGTAAAATAAAATAGTAATTATATTATACTCAGCTTATACTTAACTTCATTGACTTCAAAAAAGCAATCGACAGCATTTATAGAGATTCTTTGTGGGAAATTCCGAAGCAATATTCAATATGGCTTACCATAAAAAAATCATAAATATTATCAAAGACATGTATGATGGATACACATTCGTACAGAGGAAGGACTGTGCACATGTTTTCCAATAGAAACTGGGGTTCAACAAGGATTTATTTTATCGCCCTTGTTATTTGAAGTTGTTATTAACTTCATAATGAAGAAATGTTGCACTAGTAACAAGGGAATCAAATGGATACAAGGAGACCATTTGGAGGACCTCGACTTTGCTGATGACATAGTCCTCATCAGCAGTCAGATAAAAATGATGCCGGAAAAAACAAAGGAACTATCATTAACAGCCAGCAATATTGGGCTGAGATCAGTCATGAAAAGCATAATTCCAACAGATGACAGAATATACATGGAAAACAAACCAGCAGAAGAGATTGATCACTTTATCTATCTTGGAAGTCACATTGATCGGGAAGGGGATACAAGTAAAGAAATTAGAATCAGAATAGCTAAAGCTGCAATGTCTTTCAGAAGCCTTGAAAAGTTGTGGAAATCAAAACTCATCAGCACAAACACAAAACTTAAGACTATTCAAATCAATGTTCAGAATGCAATGATAATGACCCGCTAATAATTCAATAACTCAATATTCAAATCAAACTTACTATTAACTCTTACGTATGCATGTGAAAGCTGCAAAACAACAAGAGATATAGAAACAAAGTTGAAACTAAATTGTTGAAACGCATTTGAAAATAAATGTCTAAGGAAAATGCTTGGTATAGCATGGAACGAATTTAAAACAAACGAGAAAATTAGAGAAATCGCCAATCAACCACTAATATCTTCAGTAATCAAGAAAAGATGATGGTCATATGATGAGGAGAGATGATAACCGAATAACAAAGCAAGCCCTCATGTGGGAAACAACAGGTAGGAGGAAAAGAGGCTGACCCAGAGAGACACTGAGAACATTGATCAGAGAGGCAAGAGCAGCAGAAATCGGCTCCCTGAATGAGATAGAGTTGCTTGTACAAAACAGAAACAAATGGCGAGATTTAATAAAAAAATCTTTACAAGGATTGAAAATTGCTAAAATAAAAATTTAGATAAGAAAAAGAGTATCTCAAATATCTGGGTCTATCCCCTATGGGCCAGCTATGGCTCAAAAAGTCACTAGATAGAATTATACTCACATATTACCAGTTAGGTGCAGATATGCACAATGAATAAAAATATCCATATTGGTTTACAATAACTATATTATAACAAAATGTAGTTTCCACAACATGTATCAAATACCTACCAACAGTGACTATAACTTGACAGGCACTTCATGAAAATCTGACATGTCTATCATTGAGGAGATGCCTTGGTTTAGATGTATAAATAGATCCATGATCACTTTTGGGACTGTGGGTATTGTTATTTTTCATTATTTTTGTTTTATCCCTGTTGTTGATTTCAAGTCCTATTGTCTCTGCCATGGATGATAAGGTATATGTGACATTTTGCATCTTGTTGATATTGTCACTTTGGAGCACTATATCATCAGCAAAATCTAGATCTTCCAAGTAATTCTTGTGTTACCATTTAATGCTATTATTGCTTCTGCAACATTTACTCATTATGTAATCAATTTTAATTCCAAATACTAATGATGATAGTATACACCGCCATTTGACTTCTGTTTCAATTTGAAACCAGCATCCCCTCCTGTACGAATTGCGCAAGTATAGCCGTCATATATGTCTTTTTTTATAATGTTTGTAATTGTTAGTGGTATTCTGTCATGTTTCAAGATATTCCACAAGGACAATCTATGTATGCTGTCAAACGCTTTTTTAAAATCAAGGAAACTGCAGATTAATGGTTGTTGTTTTCCTGTATGTTCTTCTAGTATTATCCTTAGAGTGAATATTTGGTCAAGACAGCTTCTACCCTTTCTGAATCATGCTTGTTCTTCGCACGTATTATCTACAGCATCTTTTATTCTATTCAGCATTATTATACAGAAAATCTTGGACGCAACTTATAAAAAGCGTAATTCCTCTCCACTTATTGCAGTCTTTAAGAATGCCGCTTTTATGTAGTTTTATAATCCCATTCTTACAGTTCAAAGAGACTTTTTCTTCATCCCAAATTTTATTAAATAACTTTCTTAGATGGAATAGATTTTGAGTATTAAATGCTTTCAGCATCTGTGCAGTTATTTTATCTATGTCAGAGGCTTTATTATTAGCCATGTGTTTCACTGCTAATTCCATTTCTGTTATAGTGATTTCTTTTATATTGATGCCTAGATGTGGAGTTTGTGCTTTATCTGTTTCAAACTTCATCAGATGACTGGGATGTGGGAGGTTAAGAATATTCTGGAAATGTTTAGCCCATTGGGCTTGTTTGTTAGCACTAGAAGTTAGTAAGGTGCCATCTTTACTCAGAACAAGTCCACCATTTGTTGTAAAGGAGCCTGTTAGTTGTTTCTGTACATTATATAATATCTTGCTATTTCCAGTTTTGGAGGCTAATTCTGCTTCAACTGCCAGATTATCTATATAAGTTCATCATGTCTTGCAGCATTTTTTACCCTATTATCAAGGTCTTTATATGTTGCTTTAGCTTGTATTTTACTAATAATAGTACATAAAATATACATCATAATAATACATAATAACATATATAATAGTACATAATAATGAGAGAGGTCAAAGCAAAAAGAGAGCTAATTTCCAATATTAGGAAGAAACAATCATCATTTTTTGGCCATGTAATGAGAAGAGAACAACTGGGGTATATTGTAACAACTGGAAAAATTGAGGGACGAAGAGATAGAGGGAAGCAGAGAGAAAAAATAACAGACAGCTTAAGATAATGGCTTGGCAGAAGGTCAACAACAGAAATGATAAATAGCTGCCGAGATCGAAGGTTGTGGAGATACATGATCACCTACGCCAGTAGGCCCGGTACTTGATGATGATGATGACATAATAATACTTTTTAAAAATACTGTCATAATTTTTTACCTGTTAATTTTTGTGCCATGATGCATTAGCCAGAGGAACAAACTCAAGAGTTGAATAAATAATGACATATTCTCTAGAGAGAGAGAGAGAGTCAAAGTCCATCAAAGAACTGCCATGCAATGTATTCAGTAGAGAAAAGAGTACCATACACTAGAATGGGGGTCAGACTTGGCATTAGAGAGATTTGTATTGTCCTATGAGATGTCAGCCCCTGACAGATGCCATGAGATGTTTCAGCCCCTAACAGATGCCATGAGATGTGTCAGCCCCTAACAGATGCCATAAGATGTGTCAGTCGCTGATTCTTTGTAGAGACAAAGATGAGAGGATACAAATGCTACATTGACCTGCGTTTACCACCAGCAAATAATATCCCACTTCTGACAGTTATATTGAAATGTGCAATATGTAATGTAATAACCTTTGTACATTCTCTGAACTTGTCACAGTACAATGAGAGTGTAATTGAATGGCAACATAAATAAAGTAAGCTGTGTAATTAAAGAATGTAATGTAAGTAACTGAGGAGGGGGCTGGGTAGTCTAGAGGTATGACATCAGCTTCATGACAGAGAGGGCCTGGGTTCAAATCCCACCTGAAAAGATGGTGATTTTTCAAAATTAGGAAAAAATTAATCCATGTGGTAGGGTGTCCGGTTAGCGCAATCGATAGGCGGTTGGCTTACAACGGCAACAGCCGGGGTTCGTACCCTGGCGAGGACACCTGGGTTTTACTAATTCCCTAAAAATTAGTACCTCTGAAGTCGGAGTAAATCTGCCTGCATGGCGAGGGGAATCCTGTAATGGGATAAAACAGACTTTACACGCAAAATTCAGTCCCACAAAATTGAGTGGGTGGGACTTCGTCAGAGGTCAAAAGCTGACGAAAGCGAACGAACGAATCCATGTGGTTTCTTTATGTTACCCTCTCCTGATCTCTTGGATAGTGAGATTCGATGTCTCACATTCTTGGATAGCGAGATTTGATGTCTAACATTCTTGGATAATGGCAATAAACAAGAGTCCCTGTGTGCACTCGTACACGTTAAAGATCCCTTGGCAGTTAAAATGAAAGAGAGTAGGCTATAAATATAGTCGCTGTCTTGGCAGAATGGTCAGACAAAAACATCCTCACACCATGGATCCTGTGCTATGGAGTGTGTGTGTGTGTCTATGGACCAGGATGGACTCCTCAGATTTTCTCAAGGGGGATGTTGGATCACCTATGGATTCAACTTGTGTTCAGAGATGGTGATACTAACTACAAAAACAAACAAATAAACATGTCAGTAAAGTACACAAAAGTGTTAACTCATTAGTCCATACGTAACCTTCTCACTTGATTTCTTTTGTGACCTTTTAGCTCCAGTGAAAGAAGACAAAACTATCTACTCTGTATTTTTGGATAAAGAACCACATGTTGATCAAGGAAATGCAGCAAGTGCTCGTCCAAGCAATGGACCCATCACTGCTAACAATGCCAAAAAAACAGCAATTCCAAAGAAGAAAAAACCCGACCAAGATTTGAAAAAACAGGACAAGGCAGTATCTTTGGATGCAACAATTGCACAGGTAAGCCATCTTAACTTGATAGTGTGCATAAATTAGAGATATTTGTTCCCAACCTTACAAAATATTAAATGTTAACATTTGAAATTATGCAGTACATAGTGTTTGATAGCAAGAAGAGATACAAATGATTCAGATTTCAACTTGATGCCCTCGATATGGCCACCGACAGCAACTGAAAGCTGAAATTAATTACCATAGGAAAGTTACTTTTAACCCTAGATTACGTTACCTATCTGTGACTGGCGTGTTTACGATACCTTATAAAAAATTACTACCACTTAATTGTAACATTCATCATCATTGTCATGTGCCATACAGGTTGACGTAAGCGATAAATGTCCTTCCACAATCTTCTATCTACCATGCATCATATCCGTTCTGGTGTTGACTGTTTTCCATGCCATGACATCAAGCTATCCTTTTTTTCTCTTTTTATCGTCCATGATCTCTCTTTCCCTGCCTTTTTCCAGTTGTAACCAAGTACTCCAACTTTTCCTCTTCTCATGATGCGCCCGAAAAATGTTGATTGTTTCTTTCTGTTTCCTAGGAGCTCCCTTTTTTAGTTGGCCTCTTTGAGAGTTTCCTCGTTGGTCCTTCTAGCTGTCCAGGGAACATTCAACATTCTTCTGAGAAATCCCATCTCAATTGTAACATTAGGGCCTCTAAAAATAATATTTTCTTTGAAATTTTGACACACAGCTGTGTGTTTACACTAGGCAAGACATGGGTACTCAAATTTCCTGGCTCGGGTTGATTTATAACAATGAAGTTAACTGCATGAACTGGATGTTTTATATTGTCTATTCATACAGCCACTGTAAGTCTGTTAATATGTTGGCTACCTCATAGCGTTATTCACTGCGTTCCCTGGGGTACAAAGGGTTATTTGATGTCATGTGATGACAACAGAAATTGACCATTTCAAGAAAATTAAGAGAATAAAAATTGATAATTATAAAAATTAGTAAGCTAAAAAATATTTTAATATTATATATACAAGACTTAGCTAAGCCTCAGGTGGAGGCACACCTCACAGCAGCAGAGCTAGAAGTTGTCAGCGACCCACAGTTGATGGCTTGCACCAGGATCGGTGAACCAGAACCATATTGACCCTGCCCTGCTCCACCTCTCCGTGGTGCCTGTAGTAACAGACTAACCTGTCTAGTCTGGCCAAGTGAGCAGGAATCGAAGAGGGAAGACAACCCGGTACTCAAAAACTATGTGTTGGGCCGAAAGGCACTTATACTGCAAACCGTAACACAATTCAGATATGCCCACTTAACGTATTTTCAGGGCGGATGATGAAGAGGTGTACTCCTTTAGTCATCGGGCGAACGCAAGCAAGCAAGCTGAGCCTCGATCCAGTTAATTTTTTTTATTTCAAGTTTTTAAACTTAAAAGGCCAACCCCTGTTAAAATACATGTATCATGCCATATAAGGAGTCAATGGTTTGGACTAGGTATGAAGGTTGCATGGATAATGTCGTACGTGGATTAGCATTTCCTGATTTCACAAAAACCCTTCATCCTGCAGGGAAATTGAACACCCACCGGTTTGGCAAGCAGCTGCTTTCATCCAGTTAGGCATGTGCTCAATGTTGAAGGAATTATAAAACCTCAAATAGCGATACTTTAGATTCAGTTGAAGTAGAAAACCTCAAATAGCGATACTTTAGGTTCAGCTGAAGCACAAAACCTCAAATAGCGATACTTTAGGTTCAGATGAAGTAGAAGACCTCAAATAGTGATACTTTAGTTTTCAATGAAGTAGAAGACCTCAAATAGTGATACTTTAGGTTCAGCTGAAGTACAAAACCTCAAATAGTGATACTTTAGATTCAGTTGAAGTAGAAAACCTCAAATAGTGATACTTTAGGTTTCAATGAAGTAGAAGACCTCAAATAGTGATACTTTAGGTTCAGCTGAAGTAGAAGGCCTCAAGTAGTGATACTTTAGGTTCAGTTGAAGTAGAAGAAACATTCTGAAAGAGGCTAAAGCAAAGAGAGAGAGAGCTAATTTTGTATATTAGGAAGAAACAATCAATTGAGAAGGGGACAGCTGGAATATATATATATTATTTATATATTGTGACAACTAGGAAAGTTGAGGGACAAAGAGATAGAGGGAAGCAAAGAGAAAAGATACCAGACAGCTTAAGAGAATGGCTTGGCAGAAAGTCAACAACAGAAATGATAAATAGCTGTCGAGATCGAAAGTTGTGGAGAAACATGATCACCTACGCCAGCAGGCCTGGTATTTGATGATGATGAAGTACAAAACATAAAGTAGTGATCGTTTAGGTTCAATTGAAGTAGAAAGCATAAAGTAGTGATCGTTTAGAAGATTCAGTTGAAGTAGAAAGCATAAAGTAGTGATACTTTATGTTCAGTTTTAGGTAATTTGTTTTACTTGTAAAGCAAAATGAGTAGATTTACAACTCTACTTTCAGCTTGACCACCATGAACTGGAGAATGTTTTGAGCCAGTCACAGATGAGGTTTCCAGACAACCAGGATGTCTGGTTGAAGGATCTTGCCTCCTTCCTTAATCTGAAATTGGAAAAAGTCAAAGATGCTGACATTACTTTCAAAGGGAAACCACCAGGTAGGATGTTTACCAAATGTTATTGTCTAATTATATTTAATGAACCACTCTTGTTACATGGATGTCAGTCTGTGACATTTAACACTTATTGCATGGATGTCAGTCTCTGACACTTAACACTTATTGCACGGATGTCATTGATTGATGGATGTGGTTTATTTGCATCTTTCTGCCCAACACATCCAAATTCAGCTCGATGTTTCTTTTATTGCAGGATTTGTTTGGTGGTTGTAACATGTTTGAATACTTTCCTAGGTTATCCTTTGGAATTGATGCCACCAAATTGCCAGAAGGTACTGAACTCTGTTGTGAAGAAGTTTTCAAACCTGACCTTGGACCACCTGTTCTACCACTTTGTACAAACAGTGCTGGCTGAATCTTCTAAAGGTAGGCCTGTGACTTGAATTAAAACTAGCATCATGTTTTGTTGTTGCTCCTTGTTTTTATTTCAAATGAAAGGCTGATATGAGTTTGATCTTTCTGCAATGTCAAGTTGATCCAGTTTTATAATGAGTTTTTATCAGTTTTCCCAATAATAAGTATTTCCTGGAAATAATGATGTTCATACACAGATTAAAATTGCCTTCTTTTTTTTTTTAACATGGAATGGCAATTAATGATTTTTATTGTACAGCTATATAGTGTGCTGCCATCAAAGATCATGAGAAAATAAATGTGAAATAAATGTGAAAACTACGTTATTTGAACATGTTCTGCATGGAGTTAAATAATTGTCATGATAGGGTTATAGCATTGTGAAACATTTATGTGATTGTACGTACATTTTATTTGCAATTATACAAATAAACATGTATTTAGTAGTAGGGAGGATTTTGTATACACCAATTAAAATGATGATGATGTCTTCAATCTGCTTAGATCTTTTAACCGTTTGTTGTTTCATCTGTTGTTGTTTGATCAGATCAGTGAATCATTTGTTACTTCATCTGTTGTTGTTTGATCAGATCAGTGAATCATTTGTTACTTCATCTGCTGTTGTTTGATCAGATCAGTGAATCATTTGTTACTTCATCTATTGTTGTTTGATCAGATCAGTGAATCATTTGTTACTTCATCTATTGTTGTTTGATCAGATCAGTGAATCAATTATCCATTGTTGTTTGATCAGATCTGTGAATCATTTATCCATTGTTGTTTGATCAGATCAGCCCACACTGGGTTACAAGATTTTCCTGCAGCTTTTGGCAAAGCACAAACCAGACATTGCTATTGAGAAGATGGGCCAGGTATGTCAGTCATGGAACAATAGAAAACTAAAAGATGAAGCTTGTGTAAATGTTAGAAGATCTCTAGAAACTCATGTAGCATGCTTTGACAAATATTTGTATATTTTCTTTTACAGAAGGTAAGACATCAATCAGATAACTAAGATGTATTACATAATTGTATATAAGGGCACAACCTTTTCTCAAGCTATAGTAGTCTGCTATTCCATCATAGTTTCATACTTGAGCTCTTTCTGCATGCTTCAATACAGTCTAGCTCACGTCCATTTCAGACAAATCTGACATGACTCACGCTGTGTCACTCTACACCTATCTAATTTTATTTTATGTAAACCATATTACATGTTTTTAATTAGCTATTATGTTTCTTGCTCATGTTCTTCGCTGGAGAGTTCCTCCTTCTACACGGGGTGTTTATAAAGAAATCGAAACCAGAACTTTCCTGTCCAGAATGGGCAGTATGGACAAAATAGGTAATCACAACGTATTTCAGTCCCTGAGAAAGGTACATATTTCAGTCCCTGAGACAGGTACATATTTCAGTCCCCGAGAAAGGTACACATTTCAGTCCCTGAGAAAGGTACATATTTCAGTCCCCGAGAAAGGTACACATTTCAGTCCCTGAGAAAGGTACATATTTCAGTCCCCGAGAAAGGTACATATTTCAGTCCCCGAGAAAGGTACATATTTCAGTCCCCAAGAAAGGTACATATTTCAGTCCCCAAGAAAGGTACATATTTCAGTCCCCAAGAAAAGTACATATTTCAGTCCCCAAGAAAGGTACATATTTCAGTCCCCAAGAAAGGGACATATTTCAGTCACCGAGAAAGGTACATATTTCAGTCCCCAAGAATGGTACATATTAAAGTCCAAGGTACATATTTCAGTCCCCAAGAAAGGTACATATTTCAGTCCCCAAGAAAGGTACATACTTCAGTCCCCAAGAATGGTACATATTAAAGTCCAAGGTACATATTTCAGTCCCCAAGAAAGGTACATATTTCAGTCCAAGGTACATATTTCAGACCCAAAAGCTACAGACCTATAAGGGTTTTTGCTAGAGGTTAAATGAAAGCTGGTGAGCATAAAACAATTATGAAGTGGTGGACAGGATCAGCGGTGTACCATCAGGGCAAGTGACAGTAAGATAGTGCTTTATCAAACCTTTGATGAAGTGGTTGACAGGATCAGCTGTGTACCATCAGGGCAAGTGACAGTAAGATAGTGCTTTATCAAACCTTTGATGAAGTGGAGACAAGACTTGGTTTGTTTTCAAGAACGGATGTATGATTTATAAACAAAACAGTACTGTTTAATTGAGACATTGTGAATTTAATTCATTTGACAGAAATTTTTATATGCTTAAGATTTTTTTTTTTAAGTAATCACATTATCTTCCTTTTCTGTGTCCTTTTTTTTTTTTATTTGGGTCTCCATTATGACTATTGTATTGTTTGATGTGTGTAGCAGTGGTTCCATGAATAATTAATTTGTTCACTTTGTTACAGTATCTGGAGTTGTTGAAAATACACCAGAATCGACCTTCCAATTGTTTGGCTATTTTGTGGTCAGTTGGTCAATGTGGAGTGAAAAATTTCAGATGTGGTCTCAAGGGTAAGCTCATTTCTTGTTGTTTTTCATTTCTGAATGTGATACCGGAGTTCCAACCCACGTCTGTTTGCTGCCCTAGAGTCATCATTGGGGCTAGGATTTTTATGTAATCTTTTCCTGACATGTATTTATGAAATCCAAGTTAATCTCAACACGTTTCATGCCGTTCTGAACACTCTGACGCTGTTTTTATTGCTCATATAAATGCATATTTTGACCACAATTTAGGTTTAAGTCATATTTTGACAAAATTGGGCAAGTAAAAGCTTGTATTTGTTTATATTCAGTAATATTATGTCATCATTTTAGGAACAATAAAACTTTCATTTAGATGACCTTTATTAAGCAGAAAACATTTGGCTTTTTCATTTTATTGCTAAGAAACATGTAAACTTGTCTTAATAAATACAAAGTGTCTATAACTCTGACAACGTAATTCAAAATAAATATCTAGTTGGAAAATTAAAGACCACTTTTAGTTGATTTACCGTATGTCACGATAAATGTTTGAAGTTAAAGTATAAGAATCTTTTGGCCAAAACACCACACCGAAGTAGCAATGCACAGGAGTGACAGTAATGTGAAGAAAGTTTGTTCTGAAGTGAGACTTCAAACAGGAATTGCTATCACAAGCGCCTTCACAGTTTGAAGTGGAGACAACTTAGTCAGACACTCCTTTGGTGTGAAAGTAAAGTCAGAGAAATGCTCTGCCTCAGAAATTGCTCGTTATCAAAGACAAGGACATGAAAGCAGAGCCCACCCACACCGATTTTGGGTTTTAATTCCATCAATAGAGATGCAGTGTGCCAAGCATCTGTATGTCCACTCATGTCATCAGGTACAATGTGATATATTCCCCAACTCCTGTGTCTCCTAGCAAGCTGTGTTCAGAATAGAGTGCTATATCCAACAGCATCTGGGCCAAGTGTGTAGATAAATGGCTTGTCATGTCCTGTGTCTCCTAGCAAGCTGTGTTCAGAATAGAGTGCTATATCCAACAGCATCTGGGCCAAGTGTGTAGATAAATGGCTTGTCATGTCCTGTGTCTGTGAAAACTTCCATAGTGTGTAGGGATCTTGGGACACATTCCTCTCTGAGGTTTTTCTTGCTCAATTTATGGCCATGCGTGCAATGATACCACTGACCAACCACAAGGAGTGTACAGTAGAAATCAAAATGTGGCGATGAGAAAGGTAGAAAACCACCCAAGAGAGTAGGTCATAGACACTTGTACAAGTGGTTAGCTACAGTTCTTTGTAAGGAAAAAAAGACCTCACGGTACAGTGTTACATCTTCTGGGTTGACTGCAGTCTGATGTCACTTCTGATAGATCATAAAGACTGTCAGAGTGTACTCTTGCCCATTTACTGTGATATCAAAGGAGAATTTGCTTAAGAGTTTCATTATAGAGAGTTTTATTATAAGTTCTACTGGCCTGATTTTTGCTTGTGTCAGTTTCAAATCCATTTCTATCTACATAAAGTGGAATCTGGTGCCAGCTTCATCACTGTTCATGTCCTGGCTACTATAATTCAACTACAGAGATCACATTTTGCTGTGGTCTTGTCGGAAAAGAAAAACAGATTTGACCCATTTTGATGAAAAAAAGTGTTTTAATGTTCTATCAAAGCAAGATAGGTCCAGCCACTGTACATATTTTTTACTTTTAACTCAAAATAAATTACTTAGTTATATCTTTTAATTTTTATAAATATTTTTCAGAAAAAAATCTGGATTATCAGGGTATGCTAAGAAATTATGTTGGATCAACATAATTTTGTTGTGGAAGTTAAAGGTTGCCCCCAAGACAAATTTTAGTTCCATAACATATTAAACTTCACCATGTAGGTCATGGTCATATGTTGAACATTTGCTGTGAAGAGACAACAAAAGAATTTCAAAACAGGCCCTTCTATGGGAATCAGCAGGATACAGGAAAGAGGAAGTCCTGGAGAAACACCAAAAAGAACAATTACAAGAGGGGCAAAGTTGGGAGATATAGACTCAATAGATACGATCGAACATCTCACCAAGAATAGAGATGGATGATGAAAAACAATATGAGCCCTGGCCAGGGAGGCTCTGAGGGGATCAAGATATTTGGTTACAGTGTTGGAGAAGTGATGAGACTGGTGCTCTTCTTCACCCTTTTGATGCTGTTGTTGTGTAAATTGTTACAATTGTTTTGATTATTGCTACTAAGATTTTATTTTGACATTTTGTATGTATAATCAGTCTGGCTAGATTTGATGCTGCCTGCTTTAGAGGTGCGCCAGGTTGCCCATTATCCTGTAGAATACTTGGAGCAGCTGATTGGGTAGGTAGCCACAACATAGTATATGTTCTGCACCATATGAGGTATATAGCTCAAGTTCATATTTCATTACTGTAATTCTTTATCAAGTAATTTAATCCTGGCTCCAGACAACAGGGTCAATGTCTATTGTTGGTCTTGTCCATGAACGACTTCAAAGATAACAGCAAAGGTACTGGCTGGACTGATTGCAACGTGTCAATAAACAAAGCACAGTCTGATAGCCTAAGTGCCACGTTGTTCGAATTACTGGCCATTAATTGAACCTAAGCAGGCAAACGATTACCACATCCGATTCCCACGGCTCTGTGAAGGTAAACACAAAGATTTGTAGCAAAAGTCCAATGAAAATATTATTTCTCAGAATTACAAAGGACAGTTTTGTGAATATATCGTACAAATGTGTCTCACAAATAAGTATTGTAATTTTTAGTTAAGTGAGTTAGTTCTCATCATCATCATCATGTGGCATACCAGCTGGCATAGGCGATCATGTCCATGTCCTTCCACAATCTGGATCTACAGTGCATCATATTATTTCTGTTGACTGTTTTCCATGCCATGACACCAAGCTATCTAGTATTTTCTCTCTTTGTCGTCCGCGATCTCTCTTTCCTCTTATTTTTCCAGTTGTAACCAAGTATTCCAACTTTCCTCTTCTCATGTGCCCAAAAAATGTTGATTGTTTCTTTATAATGTTTTTAGGAGCTCCTTTTTTGTGTTGGCCTCTTTGAGAATTTCTTCATTTGTCTTTTTAGCTGTCCAGGAAACTTTCAACATTCTTCTGAAAAATCCCATCTCTGTGGGCTCTAATCGTCTTTTCATTTGTTTGTCTACTGTCCATGATTCGCTTCCACAGGTCAGAATTGGTTCTATATAGTACCGATGAACTCTCCTTATTTCTATTGACAGATTTGTTGCATAAGATATTTTTCATTTTCTGAAATGCTCTTTTGGCCTGAGCTATTCTGCTTTTTATTTCTGTGGTGCATCTTCCATCTGATGTTATTATTGTGTGTGAAGTATTTGACGTGTTGCACTTGCTTCAGATTTGTCCTGTTTATTTTTATGCTACATGATGGTTAATGATTGTTTCTTCGATATAGCCATTACTTCTGTTTTCTTACTATTCAGACTGAGACCTTTCTTGTTGCTTTCTTTTACTATTATGTCTATAATTTCTTGCAGTTGATTCTCTGTCTCTGCTATTAAGACTGTGTCATCCGTAACTTGCAAATTATTTATGTTGTGACCGTTGACTTCAATCCCTTTTTGTCTACTATTGATCTTATAAACTGACCACATTACCACAAAAAATCATGTGCCGAAGGTCTGTACAATTTATGGTCACCAACACCATATTCCCTATATGCCATTTGGTGTGACGGAGGTACTTTACTTTACTTTTTATTTATCTCGTAATATGTTTGCTGTAAAGTGAAAACAAATCTGGTGACAGAACACAGCCTCGTCTGACTCCTTGTTTTATATATGTCCTGTTTGGTTGCTAATTCGTATAGCTGCTGTTTGTTGCCAATACATGTTTTTTATGATTCACAGATCCTTGCCATCAATGTTTAATTTCTCCAACATATTTATTACTTCCACATGCTTTACTTTGTCAAATGCTTTTGTGTAGTCTATAAAGCACATATATAGATCTTTCTATACCTCTATAGATCTTTCTATCAATGTTCTTAAGATGTATATTGCATTATTGGTGCCCTTTCCTTCCACAAATCCACATTGTTCCTCACTTATTTCTGGTTTTATTTTGTTCCTTACATGTCTCATGATTATTTTTAGTAATATTTTAGTCATATGGCTCATGAGACTAATAGTGTGATGGTCTTCACAATCAGTGGCTCCTGACTTCTTCGGTATGGCTACAAAGATAGACTTTAGTAGATCTTCAGGTATGTGTCCAGTGTTATATATGTCATTGAGTAATTTTGTTATGACTTGTACTCCCAGCTCTCCTAATGCATTTATCTCTTCGATTGTTATAATGTCAGGACCTGGAGCTTTGCCTCTTTTCATGTGTTGAATTGCATCCTCCCCTTCACTCTGCATTATTGGTGGTCCTGTGTCTTTGTTTGAATTGTTTAACTCTGGTCTTTCATTATCATAGAGTTGACTAATATATTCTAACCATCTTTCCATTGTCTTCTCCTGTCCCATTATTATATTTCCTTCCTTTGATTTCACACATCCTGAAACTGTGACTTCTTTTCTTCCTGTTAATTCATTTAACTGATTGTGCATAAATTTTGAGTCTTTCATTTGTTGTTTTTCCATTTCTTCACATTTCTGCTTTAACCATCCTTCCTTTGCTTCTCTGCATTTGTTCTGGATCTCTTTGTGCAATATTTTGTATGAACGTTCTTCTTTCTTATGTTTTCGTCTTTCGTCAATTAGTTCTTATATTTCTTCTGTCATCCATTTCTTTTTGTTGATTCTTTTTGTCACTGGTATTACTTCTTTTGATGTTTGTTGAATCGATTGTTTGAACATTTCCCATTGTTCCTTGATGTCCTGTATTTTCTCAATAACATTATATCTATTTTGTACTATCGTACTGTACTTATCACTCATCTGTTTATCTACTCTAGGCATATCTAGTTCTAATTTTATATTTCTTGGTGATTTCTGTGCATTCCGCAGTTTTATTCTTATCTTTCCAACTACTGGTACATGGTCACTATTGCAATCTGCTTCTGGTCTTGTTTTAACCGATGTTAGCCCATTCCTAAATCTTCTCTGTACCAGTATAAAATCAATTTGTTTGTGTACTTTTTTGTCTGGGCTTTGCCATGTCCACCATAGTCGCCTAGGGTGTTGTTTGCTTGCTTGCGTTCACCCAATGACTAAAGGAGAATTCCTCTTCATCATCCACCCTTAAAAGTACGTTAAGTGGACGTGTCTGCGTTGTGTTGTGGTTTGCAGTATAACTGTGATATTTGCGCCTTTCGGCCCAACACATCCGACTTCAGCATGACATTTTTGAGTACCGGGTTGTCTTCCCTCTTTGATCCCTACTTGATTTGGCCAGACTAGACAGGTTAGTCTGTTACTGGAGGCACTGCGGAGAAGTGGAGCAGGGTCTGGATGGTTCTGGTTCACCGATCCTGGTGCAAGCCATCAGCCGTGGGCTGCTGACAACTTCCAGCTCTGGTGTTGCATGTGCCTTCACCTCCGGGTGTTGTTTGAACCAGGTGTTACCTATAATCATTTCATGTGTCTTTGCCCAATCTATCCCCTCTGTCATTTGTCTCTCCAAGGCCATGTCCCCCAGTAACATTTTGCACTTTAGCTGTTCCTACCTTTGCATTGAAATCCCCTAATATAATAGTTATTTCTTGGGATTTACACTGTTCCATGGTCATCTCTAGCTCGTTGTAAAAAGTGTCAATGTCTTCTTCTTCACTATTACTGGTTGGTGCATAAGCTTGAATTATGTTGATATCCATTGGTCTATCTCTCAATTTTACTAGCAGAATTCTGTCTGATACTGGCCAAAATCCTTTCACTGTTTTGCTTCTTTCTCTATCTAACATGATGCCTACTCCTCTTTTGTGTGTGGTTCCCCCAGAGTAAATTACATGTCCACTGTCGCGTTGTAATAATCCTGCTCCTGTCCATCTCATTTCACATAGTCCCAAGATGTTCAATTTCATTCTCTTCATTTCTTGACTGATGTTTTCTAGTTTGCCAACTTGGAATGCTGATCAATGTTCCAAGTTCCTATTTCTAGTGTCTTTTTATTTTTGATCTTACATACAGTAGCTTGATGACAATTGGGTGTCATCAGTGGCACATGATGTTCCCTACCGTACAAGGTGGCTGTGGAGTCCCCATTAACGTCATTATCTGTAGATATTAAGTTTTGTTTTGTCATGATTATTCTAGGCAATATAAGAAGGTAGTTTGCCATTCCTTTCCTTCTTGGCAGTGACTGTACTAGTCGGAGATCGCAGCCATTGTCTCTATACATGAGATCCGCTGCCTGCCATCATGGAGTGGGGACCATAACCAGCACCACTTGTCCGCTGCTCCCACAACACCATCCACCACCTTCTCCAATGGTTTCACATAACCCTTATAGGGGGACTAAACGGGAGCCTCACCTTGCCCAAGGGTGTCCCGAACACTAGCGGAGGAGAGGAGATGTCTTACTCCTCCTTTTGTAGGGCAGAACCCCGCTAACCTGAGTTAGTGATACTGACCATGTTTTCTCAAGCAGTCATTGTTACCATGTGAGGTCTCTTTACTTTCTTCACATCTTATATAAAGTGTAGCTCGAGATTATTAAATTAGTTGACGAGGTTTCTTCCAGTTGATGTGTTAACAGAATTTTTGTTGAAAATAATCTTACAGCTGCTAGTTCAGTTGAACTTTGTCCATATTGCAACATGTACAAGACTTTTACTCTCCCTTCCCATGAACAAGCCTCCCTATACACATTTAATTTTTGCACTCATGGCGTTCCAAATGTATTATTTGTACATAGGTATCAATGACATTCCTAATCTATTCTTTTGATATCATTGATTCTGTCATACATCTTCTTCCCCTGACAGACTGCAACAAATTTTAAGGACATGACAGAAACACATGTTGAACAATGTCAGATGTTGTTGTGTCTATTTCAGCTGCCACAAAAAGATGGATGGTGCCTATGGTGTGATCACGCTGAGAGAATATTTCCAGGTTCTGGATGTCGTCTTCAATCCCAGCTTCAACCTTTCTGGGGATCTCAGAAAGAGGCTGACCTCCTTATATCCCAGAATTAGGGTGTGTTTTCTAAATGTTCACTTTTGTCCACATCTTACTTTTCTTGATCTGAATGTTGATTTTTGTTTGTCCAGTACTTCTTTTGATATAAATGTTGACTTTTGTTTGTCCAGCCCTTACTTTTGTCCTCACTTTTCTTTCTCCCCCTTAATTACAACTATCTGTGCTCTTTGCAACTTTCAGCCCATACACTTAACTTTAGAATACCATTTTTTTGGATACCAGACTTGCCTCCCCTCTGTGATCCCTCCTCTCTGTGATCCCTCCACACTGTGATCCCTCCACGCTGTGATCCCTTCTCTCTGTGATCCCTCCCCTCTGTGATCCCTCCACTCTGTGATCCCTCCACGCTGTGATCCCTCCCCTCTGTGATCCCTCCTCTCTCTTTGCCCAAGCTTGTCTCTCTAGAAATAACATTGGTTGCTAAAGTAAGATATTTATTAGCTATGGTTGATTTTATCTTCATTTTAGTAGAATTCTACAGAGCTGCCGGCAGCTTTCAGTTCAGTACTACTTAGCTTTGCTAACATCTTCCAGAGCAAGTTTAACAAGGAAAAAGTGTCTATCAGGGATGTGTACAGAGCTGCCGGCAGCTTTTAGTTCAGTAGGGAACAGGCAAATAATTGCAATGCTAAAAATAGCTTTACAAATAAAGAACACAACACAATACTGACGTTTCGGCCTGTGGCCTTCTTCAGAATACATGGACAACGACAACAAGCGGTGAAGCACAATTACTACATGTTAGATGATAAAGTGGAGGGCGAGGAAAGTAGGATGCAAAAATAAGAAAAGAGAGAAATGAATTTTACATGATGAGAGGTATGATGGGCGTCAAAATATATAAAATAGAAAAAGAGAGAGAAAAATGTATAATAAATTGTACTTAGCTGAGCTCAGAGCAGGGAGCAGGAAAACTGTAATCCGTGCTGAAAGGCGATAGGTGCCGTGAACACTTGAATGACATCACCCAAGAAGCGGACACTCCTGTAGCAGCCCACTTTAACTCGAGGGGCCATCGAGGTAAGACTGATGTCTTGGTAACTGGCCTAGTATCATGCTCCTCTGATCACCACAGTCGGCTCACTCTTGAGCACCGTCTGATCGCTCGTTGGGGCTGCCTCACCCCTCGTGGCATCAATGTATCCCTGTCCCTCTGAGGACCCTCCTGCCTCCGACTCCATCCTCCTACCTATGGACCTCTCTTCCTATTTCTCTTCTTGGGTCCTCTACTCCTCGTCCATCCCTGCTTTTCATATCCTCTTTGAGTAACCCCCATCTTGCCTTCTTCCTCCTAAACCCCCCCCCCCTCTCCCTACACCTTTTTCTCTTCTGACTATCTTCATGTCCTTTACCTCTTTATCACTATATCACCTCTCCACCTGGACTGTACGTACGATCTCTCTGCCCACCTCTATTGTCCCTCGTCCTTCCTACCACCCCTCTGCTGATCTACTCCTAGCTCACCCCTCTCCTCTCTATTAACTTGTAGTCACTACTCATCTATACCTACTATTCCAGTATCCCCCTTATCCTGATGCCCACTTTCATTCCCCCCTTTGTTCTATCATTTCCCTACTTCTTTACCTCCTATGGTTCATACCTCTTGCACACCATCCCCTATTGCTCCACTTCTTCCAGACTTTCTCTTTTTCCATTCACTTCTGACCTACCGCCTCTCCCCCTATCCAGTTTTCACATACCTGCTTCTTATCCCTCCTCTCCATACCTCCTCCTCCAATACTTCCCTACCTCCCGATAGACTAACTTCCTCCGGACCACCCCTCTATCGCCCTTCTCATTATACCGGCTTTATTATTCTTCCTCACCGTATCTCTTCCTCCAGTATCCAATCCTTCCTTTCGTTGACCTACCTCTCAACTCGTTCAGTTCGAGGCCATCCATTCTGTAGAGTCCATCTCTCTCACCCACTTCCTAGTTTACTACTTTGTCGTGTCATTCTATTTCTTTCTCTTAACCTCTCGCGTGATCTCTCACTTCCATTGTTGAGTGATTTATATGTATTGCTTGTTGTGTCCCAGGAGTATCCTCGTCTATGCCCCCTTTCCCCCCCCCCCCCCCTTTTTGGTTTTCCCGAAATTTGATCCTTTTTGCCCTCTTTACTGACCTGTCTTTGTCACGTGTTGCTTTCTATACACGTTCTCTGCGCTTTTAGTCATTTAGTCATTCCGACTGGTTTCAGCACGGATTACAGTTTTCCTGCTCCCTGCTCTGAGCTCAGCTAAGTACAATTTATTATACATTTTTCTCTCTCTTTTTCTATTTTATATATTTTGACGCCCATCATACCTCTCATCATGTAAAATTCATTTCTCTCTTTTCTTATTTTTGCATCCTACTTTCCTCGCCCTCCACTTTATCATCTAACATGTAGTAATTGTGCTTCACCGCTTGTTGTCGTTGTCCATGTATTCTGAAGAAGGCCACAGGCCGAAACGTCAGTATTGTGTTGTGTTCTTTATTTGTAAAGCTGTCACCATACCTTGGAGTGTTTAGCACACCCCACCATTGGCTCCTTTTAGTTCAGTACTACTTAGCTTTGCTAACATCTTCCAGAGCAAGTTTAACAAGGAAAAAGTGTCTATCAGGGATGTGTACAGAGCTGCCGGCAGCTTTCAGTTCAGTACTACTTAGCTTTCCTAACATCTTCCAGAGCAAGTTTAACAAGGAAAAAGTGTCTATCAGGGATGTGTACAGAGCTGCCGGCAGCTTTCAGTTCAGTACTACTTAGCTTTCCTAACATCTTCCAGAGCAAGTTTAACAAGGAAAAAGTGTCTATCAGGGATGTGTACAGAGCTGCCGGCAGCTTTCAGTTCAGTACTACTTAGCTTTCCTAACATCTTCCAGAGCAAGTTTAACAAGGAAAAAGTGTCTATCAGGGATGTGTACAGAGCTGCCGGCAGCTTTCAGTTCAGTACTACTTAGCTTTCCTAACATCTTCCAGAGCAAGTTTAACAAGGAAAAAGTGTCTATCAGGGATGTGTACAGAGCTGCCGGCAGCTTTCAGTTCAGTACTACTTAGCTTTGCTAACATCTTCCAGAGCAAGTTTAACAAGGAAAAAGTGTCTATCAGGGATGTGTACAGAGCAGACATTCTGAATTGTTATTTATACTTTGTTTAAGTGACTGTTGATCTCCTGCATATGTTTGGTGATGAGCCACAAATGGTCCTTTTCCTGAGGTTCTTATTGTCACTTGTATTAGAACTGTCTGGGTATCCAAGGCATCCACCAGCAACTGAATTGAGAGCTGTCAGTCAGCGACTCACTGCTGGCTACCTGCATCTGAATTAGCTAACAGGGCTGATCAAGACCCTGCACCACATCCCAGTGGTGCTCCTGAACTAACCAGTCTAGTTAAGCGAGTGGGGATCAAAAAGGGAAGGGACCCTGGTTCTCAAAAACCTATTTAATTAGAATGTAGCTGGATCCCTAACAACAGTAGGGAGTGTATTGGGGGGACACAAATATAACAGTTATGCTGCAAACCTCAACACACCTACATCCATGAAACTTGTTTTTAGGGGCGGACAATAAAGAGTAATCATTAATTGCTGACATAACAATAACTGGCTATATATTTGTAGATCTGTAGATTTATATTCTCCAGGGCCTGTCTATTCAACCAAGTTATTTTTTTATGTCTTTGTTTAGTGTTGACTCTTGGTTCATGAAAATTACATATTTTGTTTTTGACAGGAGCTAGCTCATGGAGAAGCACAGTCCCAAATTTGAGAACCTTCTTCCCCTCATACTTGGCAAGGATCAACGCAACTTCTAATGAAGCTGTGAAAAAGGAGGTGAGATTTAGCTCTTTCATATTATTTGATTATTGTATCACCTTCAAGGCTGTATATACACGGCTTGAAGTTCTTATATCTATCTATCTATTGTCCTTTAGAGCCGAAGACGACACATAGGGCAGAACCACAATCTCAAAAACAGAAACCTTGCGTGCCAAAATGGCACATCTTGCAGAGATCACTGCTCTAAAATCTATGGCGCTGTTTCCATAACAATACTTTTTACAATGACAGCTTGTCAAGCCATCGATCAACCTCCTTAGTCGCCTCTTACGACATGCCTGGAAGGTCACAGTATCACTATTCTTTACCTCCCTCATAATGAGGCCCCGGTAACACACAGGCAGAAGTTCTTATAGTATATATATAAATGAGTATGTAAATACCAACTTTTTGAGAGTAAGCTAACAGGCCACACTGCTAAACTCAACAACTAAAATGACATAACAATCCTGGACATAGCGAATGGCTGGGAGATCTCTTTGGGATATCTTTGATCTGTGTCCAGAAATCATTGTCAAGATTTAAACTTTATATAAACTATTTAAAACATACATTGTTTTATAGTATGTTATGTTCCTGTACAGCCAAATGGTTAATCTTCTTCTCTTCTTTCCTTCCTCATCTGCCTTTCAGCGTCAAGGGGAGATATAATTTGCGGTGTTTTGCTCTTCTGTTCGCCTCTGCTGCTGTTATGTTTCCTAGTGCTTCTAATATTCCATTGATCCATCTTTTTTGTGGTCGACCCTTGGGTCTGGTGTTCTCACAACGTTTGTTGAAGGCTCGTTATGTTGTGTTTTGATCTTTCTGCCTTGTCACGTGGCCAAACCATTTTATCTGTTGTTTCCTTACATATTCTATGGCGGGGGCTATTCCTAGCTTTTTTCTCAGTTCTTCATTTCTGATCTTATCTCCCAGAACCCTCAAGACAAACTTGATAACCAGAACCCTTATGACAAACTTGATGCCTAGAACCCTCAAGATAAACTTTATGACCAGAAACCTCAAGACTAACTTGATGACCAGAACCCTCATGACAAACTTGATGAATAAAGCCCCCAAGACAAACTTGATGACCAGAAACCTCAAGACTAACTTGATGACCAGAACCCTCATGACAACCTTGATGCCTAGAACCCTCATGACAAACTTGATGAATAAAGCCCCCAAGACAAACTTGATGACCAGAACCCTCAAGACTAACTTGATGACCAGAACCCTCAAGACTAACTTGATGACCAGAACCCTCAAGACTAACTTGATGCCTAGAACCCTCAAGACAAACTTGATGCCTAGAACCCTCAAGATAAACTTGATGACCTGAACCCTCATGACAAACTTGATGCCTAGAACCCTCAAGATAAACTTGATGACCAGAACCCTCAAGACTAACTTGATGACCAGAACCCTCATGACAAACTTGATGCCTTGAACCCTCAAGACTAACTTGATGACCATAACCCACACGACAGAAACTTGATGAATAGAACCCATAGAAACTGATGCTCTCCATCTGGAGAGGGGAGTGGAGTTGTACTGCTACTGGACATGCAGATCATATTTCGACAGAGTAATTAAAAAAAAAGTAAGGAGCCCCGTCATACCAAGTGGCATATAGGGAATATAGTGTTAGTGACCATACTTTTTACAGACCTTCATCACATTATTTTTGGGGTAATGTGGTCGGTATTATGCCTGTGCCACTTTACTTTCCCAGAAAAAATCCAGTGCCCACTTAAGGCTGGGAGAGCCTGGCAGCCGTCGGTCAGGATTGAATCCGGTCTCTTGCCCTTCGTAGGCTAGTTCACTAACCACTGAGCTATCACGGCTCCCAAGTTGACAGAGTACTTCCAATAAAAATCTGTGTCGACTGACACCATACATGGTACCATAAATTGCACCTATTGTTTAGCAGGTTGCTTTAGTAATACCAAAATCATCATGGTTAGTATGGTCGCCTAATGATCACAAGTGTTTGGGTTCAATTCTCAGATGTAGAAAATTGTTATTTTATTGACTAGGCGAATAGTTCAAATAGTTGGGCACAATAATATAAGATGTTTATTGACTAGGCGAATGGTTCAAATAATTGGGCACAATAATATAAGATGTTTATTGACTAGGCGAATAGTTCAAATAGTTGGGCACAATAATATAAGATGTTTATTGACTAGGCGAATGGTTCAAATAATTGGGCACAATAATATAAGATGGAGGAGAATGCACCACAGAAATGAAAAGTAAAATAGAGCCTAGGTCTAAATAGCATTTCAAAAAATGAAAAACGTCTTATGCAACAAGTCTATGTCAATAGAAGTAAAAAAGAGAGTTCATCTTTGCTATATAGAACCAATTCTGACCTTTGGAGGTGAATCTCTTTCTGTACTTGGTTACAACTAGTAAAATACATGGAAAGAGAGATCACGGATGACAAAGAGCTACAAGATAGCTTTAGACATAGAGAGAAGCTACTAGATAGCTTTAGACAGAGAGAAGCTACTAGATAGCTTTAGACATAGAGAGAAGCTACTAGATAGCTTTAGACATAGAGAGAAGCTACTAGATAGCTTTAGACATAGAGAGAAGCTACTAGATAGCTTTAGACATAGAGAGAAGCTACTAGATAGCTTTAGACATAGAGAGAAGCTACTGGATAGCTTGGTGTCATGGCATGGAAAACAGTCAACATTAGAATTGTTATGATGTATTGTGGAAGGAAGGACATAATCACCTGCTCTAACAAGTGTGGCACATGATGATGGCTTTGGGGTTCATTCAATTTCTGAAAATGGGTATCCTCTGACACCTATAAGAGTACAAGAGAAAATGAATAAGGAGAAATAATTCTTGATTTGATATCCTAATACTTGAGCTGCTAATTTAGAAGTTTTAAAATGTGTCTTGCTACAGGTGTTGGATTGCCTGGTGAAGTGTCTTACACTTGACAGACAGTCTTTCAGTGTGTGGTGCCAGCTCTATGTGAAGCACTTGTCTGCCTCAGGGTAAGTAGCTGAGTCAGGAAAGGAAATTCTTCTGAAATACATTTGTCCTCATTTATAATTGAAGTGAATTATTTCATATTTATGAATTACATGTAATTGCTCTTATGCATGCACTTTGATTAAAATAAGAGAAATAGTTCCTTATATATTCTGTACTTTTGTGCTGCATTTTGAAGAGTTCTGCATCTAAGAGCTAGTTTTGACTTTGAAATTAATAATCTCTACTCCAGACATCTGTTGGAGCACATCAACCATGAGTGGCCAAAGCTTGCCTCGCAGTTTGATAAGAAATTGCTTCAGCAAACTCTTCGGTCTTTTCTGTAACCAATGATGAGATGGAAGCCTTGAAGCGGGGAAACAGGGATGGTCTTGCTTTATGCCAGGCTGCTACCAAGGTGAGAACTTACTGGAGATTTTGTTGAGATTCTTGTCAGCAACCTGTGAGCTTGTTGTGTTGATCATTCTTCTGGATTTGCCACTCTTTCTGTCTCTGATAAAGTCTGTTGTCTGCTTCAGTGATAAAGTCTGTTGTCTGCTTCAGTGATAAAGTCTGTTGTCTGCTTCAGTGATAAAGTCTGTTGTCTGCTTCAGTTTTGCCAGTCTCTCTCTGTGTTCAACAGTTCCCTGGATGACCGAAGGCTGTCAGGGACTGATAGCTGAGTGGTTTTTTAAATTATTTTTTATATTTTTATTTGCATTCACCATCTTTCACCTCTGACAAACTTCCTAGAGACTAGCAACTGAATTTGCGTGTTGATCCATGTTTCCCTGGCAGCTGTGTGCACAGGCAGATAACTCTTGAGTTCAGAGGTACTCGTATTTTTTCCATCAATGAGTAATTAATGTTTCAAGTTGGGCCTCACTGCTGAGACCAGGGGTGGTTGCCGCAGAGAGAAATCACAAATAAAAATACCAACTAGTGCAGCCGGGATTTGAGCTCACAGCCTCTCTTCTTGAGACTGGTGTCTTGCCTTGAGACCAACCAGTCCCCCATCTGACTTGTTGAATTGGATCGACGTATCAGAACTGATCAAGATCCGTCATCTTCCTGCACTAGGACTGTAAATGAATTAACCAGTTTGAAGATTAATGATCAAACAAGGAAAGCAACTCTGTATTAAAAAACGTCACTCTGGAATGTGTTGCGTTGATGGCTGCTGGTATATTGCATCTTGCTGTAAACAACAACACAATGTATCTATGCCCTTTAATGTCCTGCCATGGGCAGGGAAAAGGAGTAGTTGTCTGCAAGTCCAGAAGAAAACAAGATACACTGTATGTTGAAATTTTGTGGGCATGGTACACATTCTTATCATAATAGTCAGTGAACTACCTACTTCACCACCTCTCGTTAAAGAAGATTGTATATTCATTCACCGTGTGATTTAAAACAAATATTTACTACAAAATTTAATACTGCACCAGTTGTTCTGCATGTGCTTCCTTTAGCACACCATTCGTCCTCAATGTAATTGTCATTTGGATAAGCATGTAATATTTTTTCATAAATGTTGGTTTTTTGCTATTGTATTTTGCAGGAGCTCTCAACTAAATTGTTTTTTGCTATTTTATTTTGCAGGAGCTCTCAACTAAATTGTTTTTTGCTATTTTATTTTGCAGGAGCTCTCAACTAAATTGTTTTTTGCTATTTTATTTTGCGGGAGCTCTCGACTAAACTGTTTTTTATATTTTATTTTGCAGGAGCTCTCAACTAAATGGTTTTTTGCTATTTTGTTTTGCAGGAACTCTCAACTAAATGGTTTTTTGCTCTTTTATTTTGCAGGAGCTCTCACCTAAATGGTTTTTTGCTATTTTGTTTTGCAGCAGCTCTCGACTAAATGGTTTTTTTGCTATTTTGTTTTGCAGCAGCTCTCAACTAAATGGTTTTTTGCTATTTTGTTTTGCAGGAGCTCTCAACTAAATGGTTTTTTGCTATTTTGTTTTGCAGGGCTCTCAACTAAATGGTTTTTTGCTATTTTGTTTTGCAGGGCTCTCAACTAAATGGTTTTTTGCTATTTTGTTTTGCAGGAGCTCTCGACTAAACTTACTCGTGGTAGCTTCCCATGGGGTTACTTGCTGTTTTTGCTGGTGCTGATTCTGGCATCTGTTGTTGTGTATGACATCAACTCCAGCCCTAACCTGCGCTGTAAGTTTTGTTCACAGTCAACAGCCTCTATTAATATATGCTCCAGGTTTACTGCTATATCACTGATGGTAAAATGAAGGAAATAAAGCAATGATGGGACATGGATTGTAGTGTGTTTGGTGGTGTGAATAAGGTTGTGACAAAAGATAAAGATGTCATTATTGTTTTCCTTTATAAATTGTCTGTTGCATCGTCAGGTTTTCTCTTTCCAAATGAATATTGACCATTATATAATAATGAAACGCTTTCTGTTGCCAACATGTATTTGTAGTTCAATTGTTTTCCCGAACTTTATTTCAGCATCCAGAACTCTTCGCTTCCTTGAACATTATGGCATCCTAGCCCTGCTTGAACAGACTTGGAAATATATAACCCAGTTTCTGACTATAATATCAGAGTAAGTATAATTCATTTATCACATTTGACAAAAAGTGGAGTATAGTAAAACTGATATGGAAATCTTTTGTTCTTTTCACAATTGCTTGATGACTACTTCTTCATTGTCTGCTCTTAAAAGGATATTAAACCTAGATTACATCACCTATCCATGAATCACGTTCTTAAATCACCTTCGTAAAATTTACAATCACTAGATGTTACATTTGAAGTTCCAAAAATTTTTGCTACACAGCTGTGTGTTTACACAAGGGGAAACACTGGAACCAGATGCTGTCATCATTTCCTGGCTTACATTTGATTTATGGGCAGAAATGTGAAACCATGATGCTGTGGCTACCGGTGGTGTTATGTTGTCTATTCAAACATTGGTTGTTATTTAAGCCATATGTTGAAGTATGCTATACACAGTAACATTTTGCTGACAGTTGAAGTATTCTAGACACAGTAACATTTTGCTGATAGTTGAAGTATGCTAGACACAGTAACATTTTGCTGATAGTTGAAGTATGCTAGACACAGTAACATTTTGCTGACAGTTGAAGTATTCTAGACACAGTAACATTTTGCTGATAGTTGAAGTATTCTAGACACAGTAACATTTTGCTGATAGTTGAAGTATTCTAGACACAGTAACATTTTGCTGATAGTTGAAGTATGCTAGACACAGTAACATTTTGCTGACAGTTGAAGTATTCTAGACACAGTAACATTTTGCTGACAGTTGAAGTATTCTAGACACAGTAACATTTTGCTGACAGCTGAAGTATTCTAGACACAGTAACATTTTGTTGACAGTTGAAGTATTCTAGACACAGTAACATTTTGTTGACAGTTGAAGTATGCTAGACACAGTAACATTTTGCTGATAGTTGAAGTATGCTAGACACAGTAACATTTTGCTGACAGTTGTAGTATGCTAGATACAGTAACATTTTGCTGATAGTTGAAGTATTCTAGACACAGTAACATTTTGCTGACAGTTGAAGTATGCTAGATACAGTAACATTTTGCTGATAGTTGAAGTATGCTAGACACAGTAACATTTTGCTGACAGTTGAAGTATGCTAGATACAGTAACATTTTGCTGACAGTTGAAGTATTCTAGACACAGTAACATTTTGCTGATAGTTGAAGTATTCTAGACACAGTAACATTTTGCTGACAGTTGAAGTATGCTAGATACAGTACACATAAATAGTTAGATAGTTACATGTAACACAGTAAATATGGACACAAGTTAAATAGTAGGTTACAAACTATAATGAAATATGTAATGAACTCTTTGTGTCACAGATTATCTGTTCCTGTTATTTCTTCTATCATTTCACACTCAATCCTTTATGATCATTTGCTTTTTAATGACAGTTTCGTTTACTTTATTTGTGTTTAGTGAAAGTGTAGTCTACTTTATTTGTGTTTAGTGAAAGTGTAGTCTACTTTATTTGTGTTTAGTGAAAGTGTAGTCTACTTTATTTGTGTTTAGTGAAAGTGTAGTCTACTTTATTTGTGTTTAGTGAAAGTGTAGTCTACTTTTTTTATGTTTGTAAAAGTGTAGTCTACATTACTTGTGTTTAATTGTAAACACAAAATCTCCTCGATTGGATTTTGTTGTTTTTGTTGCAGGTGGCTAAAGGACAAGTTTCCAGTGTACTCTGCCTACGTTAGAGACAATGTTGGTCCATTTCTGTTCCTTCTGTGGCAAAATGTCAGGGACTTTGTGATAGCTGCTGAGGTTACAACACGACCACACAGAGCATGGGTTGAGAAGAATGCCATCGACTTTTACTATTGGGTTTGTACAGGATCTCATTTTGCTACTGCATTTATGTGTAATTTAAATACAACTAGATCTACAAAATCTATGAGAGCAAATTGTGACAGAAAGTGAACAAAAGGCCACAGCCTTAATGTTAAAAAGATATAATATGAATGAAAACAAACACAAGAATGTAGAGTAAAGTTAAATGGAAAAATCCTGAAACAAGTGCATAGATTCAAATACCTGGGATCAATAATACCATTACAGACATTAGAAGCAGAATAGTACAAGCGAAGAGACAATCTACATTTCTTGGACATGTCATGCAAAAATAAGGCATTGGGAATACTATAACAACAGGCAGAATGAAAGGAAAGAAGAGCAGAGGAAAACCAAGAGATCAAATAGTGAACAGCTTATCTAAATGGCATAATAAAACATCGCCAACTGAAGTTATGACATGCATGATGGATCATGAGAGCTGTGATAGCTCAGTGGTTAGTGAACTGGACTACAAAGGACAAGAGGTAGAGTTCGATCCCAACCGACAGCTTCTGGGTTCACCAAGCCTTTAATGGGTACCAGATTTTTTTCTGGGAAAGTGAAGTGGCACGGGCATAATACCGACCACATTACTCCAAAAATCATGTGCCGAAGGTCTGTAAAATTTATGGTCACTAACACCATATTCCCTATACGCCACTTGGTGTGACGGAGGCACTTTACTATTTTTTTTTATGATGGACCGAGTGATATGAAGAGAGATGATCATGGCACCTGATGATTACTGTAAACATAAAATTGTGGATACTATAACTAATATATATATAAATTATATATATTTGTTATAGTAAGTAAATATTAAGCCTGGGATTCATAACCCAGGCGGGCCTACCACCCCTAGAGTGTCAAGAAGCAAAAGGGCTGAAACACTTGCTTGCCGGGGTCAACTTCTGATGATCAGATTACATCCTGCTGTGAAGTTCTGTACAAATAGTTTCCTACTACTAATATATATAAATACTATAACAACAAGCAGATTGAATGGCATGGCACCTGATGATGATACAATTTATGGTCAATTCATGTCTATTTGATCATGATGCAGGACAGCACATGTCTGAGAGTAGATGGCTACCTTTCTCTGACTTGATGTAGGACAGCACATGTCTGAGAGTAGATGAATACCTTTCTCTGACTTGATGCAGGACAGCACATGTCTGAGAGTAGATGACTACCTTTCTCTGACTTGATGCAGGTCAGCACATGTCTGAGAGTAGATGAATACCTTTCTCTGACTTGATGTAGGACAGCACATGTCTGAGAGTAGATGAATACCTTTCTCTGACTTGATGCAGGACAGCACATGTCTGAGAGTAGATGGCTACCTTTCTCTGACTTGATGCAGGACAGCACATGTCTGAGAGTAGATGACTACCTTTCTCTGGCGTGATGCAGGACAACACATGTCTGAGAGTAGATTAGATGGTTACCTTTCTCTGACTTGATGCAGGACAACACATGTCTGAGAGTAGATGACTACCTTTCTCTGACTTGATGCAGGACAGCACATGTCTGAGAGTAGATGGCTACCTTTCTCTGACTTGATGCAGGACAGCACATGTCTGAGAGTAGATGGCTACCTTTCTCTGACTTGATGCAGGACAGCACATGTCTGAGAGTAGATTAGATGGCTACCTTTCTCTGACTTGATGCAGGACAGCACATGTCTGAGAGTAGATGACTACCTTTCTCTGACTTGATGCAGGACAGCACATGTCTGAGAGTAGATTAGATGGCTACCTTTCTCTGACTTGATGCGGGACAGCACATGTCTGAGAGTAGATGACTACCTTTCTCTGACTTGATGCAGGACAGCACATGTCTGAGAGTAGATTAGATGGCTACCTTTCTCTGACTTGATGCAGGACAGCACATGTCTGAGAGTAGATGACTACCTTTTCTCTGACTTGATGCAGGACAGCACATGTCTGAGAGTAGATGACTACCTTTCTCTGACTTGATGCAGGACAGCACATGTCTGAGAGTAGATGACTACCTTTTGCTGACTTGATGCAGGACAGCACATGTCTGAGAGTAGATGACTACCTTTCGCTGACTTGATGCGGGACAGCACATGTCTGAGAGTAGATTAGATGGCTACCTTTCTCTGACTTGATGCAGGACAGCACATGTCTGAGAGTATATTAGATGGCTACCTTTCTCTGACTTGATGCAGGACAACACATGTCTGAGAGTAAATGGTTACCTTTCACAGACTTGGGGCTCAAAATGCATGTCAGCACATGTCTGAGAGTAGATGACTACCTTTCTCTGACTTGATGCAGGACAGCACATGTCTGAGAGTAGATGGCTATCTTTCTCTGACTTGATGCAGGACAGCACATGTCTGAGAGTAGATGAATACATTTCTCTGACTTGATGCATGACACCACATGTCTGGGAGTAGATGACTACCTTTCTCTGACTTGATGCATGTCAGCACATGTCTGGGAGTAGATGGCTACCTTTCTCTGACTTGATGCATGTCAGCGCATGTCTGGGAGTAGACTGACTATCATTAGTGAATGCTTGAGCTGAATGAAATGAGTAAAATGGCGGGCAAGATTAGTAATTGTCTAGAGCACCAGACACCAGTGGACAAAGTGATACAGAGACGATGGTGCTGGATAATACATGCACTGTGGAAGCCAAATGAGAGTATTACATGGCAAGTCCTTTAGAATTACCAGAGGAGAAAACAAAGGAAAAAGCCAAATATACTTGCAGAGGACAGGCGAAAGCAAAGATGGAGAGATCGGGAAGACATTGAGCAATATTAAGAGGAGTTAGGAACTGTTGAAGAGCTATACTTCACAGAGGGTTGAAAGTAAGAAGAAGTTTTTGTTGGAGAGCTATACTCCACAGAGAGTTGAAAGGAAGAAGAAGAAATGTTTGTTGGAGAGCTATACTCCACAGAGAGTTGAAAGGAAGAAGAAGAAATGTTTGTTGGAGAGCTATACTCCACAGAGAGTTGAAAGGAAGAAGAAGAAGTGTTTGTTGGAGAGCTATACTCCACAGAGAGTTGAAAGGAAGAAGAAGAAGAAGTGTTTGTTGGAGAGCTATACTCCACAGAGAGTTGAAAGGAAGAAGAAGAAGAAGTGTTTGTTGGAGAGCTATACTCCACAGAGAGTTGAAAGGAAGAAGAAGAAATGTTTGTTGGAGAGCTATACTCCACAGAGAGTTGAAAGGAAGAAGATATGTTTGTTGGAGAGCTATACTCCACAGAGAGTTGAAAGGAAGAAGAAGAAGAAGTGTTTGTTGGAGAGCTATACTCCACAGAGAGTTGAAAGGAAGAAGAAGTTTTTGTTGGAGAGCTATACTCCACAGAGAGTTGAAAGGAAGAAGAAGAAGAAGTGTTTGTTGGAAAGCTATACTCCACAGAGAGTTGAAAGGAAGAAGAAGAAGTGTTTGTTGGAGAGCTATACTCCACAGAGAGTTGAAAGGAAGAAGAAGAAGAAGTGTTTGTTGGAGAACTATACTCCACAGAGAGTTGAAAGGAAGAAGAAGAAGAAGTGTTTGTTGGAGAGCTATACTCCACAGAGAGTTGAAAGGAAGAAGAAGTGTTTGTTGGAGAGCTATACTCCACAGAGAGTTGAAAGGAAGAAGAAGTGTTTGTTGGAGAGCTATACTCCACAGAGAGTTGAAAGGAAGAAGAAGTGTTTGTTGGAGAGCTATACTCCACAGAGAGTTGAAAGGAAGAAGAAGAAGTGTTTGTTTGTTGGAGAGCTATACTCCACAGAGAGTTGAAAGGAAGAAGAAGTGTTTGTTGGAGAGCTATACTCCACAGAGAGTTGAAAGAAGAAGAAGTGTTTGTTGGAGAGCTATACTCCACAGAGAGTTGAAAGGAAGAAGAAGAAGAAGTGTTTGTTGGAGAGCTATACTCCACAGAGAGTTGAAAGGAAGAAGAAGAAGTTTTTGTTGGAGAGCTATACTCCACAGAGAGTTGAAAGGAAGAAGAAGAAGTGTTTGTTGGAGAGCTATACTCCACAGAGAGTTAAAAGGAAGAAGAAGTTTTTGTTGGAGAGCTATACTCCACAGAGAGTTGAAAGGAAGAAGAAGAAGTTTTTGTTGGAGAGCTATACTCCACAGAGAGTTGAAAGGACGAAGAAGAAGAAGTGTTTGTTGGAGAGCTATACTCCACAGAGAGTTGAAAGGAAGAAGAAGAAGTGTTTGTTGGAGAGCTATACTCCACAGAGAGTTGAAAGGAAGAAGAAGTTTTTGTTGGAGAGCTATACTCCACAGAGAGTTGAAAGGAAGAAGAAGTGTTTGTTGGAGAGCTATACTCCACAGAGAGTTGAAAGGAAGAAGAAGAAGAAGTGTTTGTTGGAGAGCTATACTCCACAGAGAGTTGAAAGGAAGAAGAAGTTTTTGTTGGAGAGCTATACTCCACAGAGAGTTGAAAGGAAGAAGAAGAAGTTTTTGTTGGAGAGCTATACTCCACAGGGAGTTGAAAGGAAGAAGAAGAAGTGTTTGTTGGAGAGCTATACTCCACAGAGAGTTGAAAGGAAGAAGAAGAAGTGTTTGTTGGAGAGCTATACTCCACAAGTAGTTGAAAGGAAGAAGAAGAAATGTTTGTTGGAGAGCTATACTCCACAGAGAGTTGAAAGGAAGAAGAAGTTTTTGTTGGAGAGCTATACTCCACAGAGAGTTGAAAGGAAGAAGAAGACGTTTTTGTTGGAGAGCTATACTCCACAGAGAGTTGAAAGGAAGAAGAAGAAGTGTTTGTTGGAGAGCTATACTCCACAAGTAGTTGAAAGGAAGAAGAAGAAATGTTTGTTGGAGAGCTATACTCCACAGAGAGTTGAAAGGAAGAAGAAGTTTTTGTTGGAGAGCTATACTCCACAGAGAGTTGAAAGGAAGAAGAAGAAATGTTTGTTGGAGAGCTATACTCCACAGAGAGTTGAAAGGAAGAAGAAGAAATGTTTGTTGGAGAGCTATACTCCACAGAGAGTTGAAAGGAAGAAGAAGAAGTGTTTGTTGGAGAGCTATACTCCACAGAGAGTTGAAAGGAAGAAGAAGAAGAAGTGTTTGTTGGAGAGCTATACTCCACAGAGAGTTGAAAGGAAGAAGAAGTATTTGTTGGAGAGCTATACTCCACAGAGAGTTGAAAGGAAGAAGAAGAAATGTTTGTTGGAGAGCTATACTCCACAGAGAGTTGAAAGGAAGAAGAAATGTTTGTTGGAGAGCTATACTCCACAGAGAGTTGAAAGGAAGAAGAAGAAGAAGTGTTTGTTGGAGAGCTATACTCCACAGAGAGTTGAAAGGAAGAAGAAGTTTTTGTTGGAGAGCTATACTCCACAGAGAGTTGAAAGGAAGAAGAAGAAGAAGTGTTTGTTGGAAAGCTATACTCCACAGAGAGTTGAAAGGAAGAAGAAGAAGTGTTTGTTGGAGAGCTATACTCCACAGAGAGTTGAAAGGAAGAAGAAGAAGAAGTGTTTGTTGGAGAACTATACTCCACAGAGAGTTGAAAGGAAGAAGAAGAAGAAGTGTTTGTTGGAGAGCTATACTCCACAGAGAGTTGAAAGGAAGAAGAAGTGTTTGTTGGAGAGCTATACTCCACAGAGAGTTGAAAGGAAGAAGAAGTGTTTGTTGGAGAGCTATACTCCACAGAGAGTTGAAAGGAAGAAGAAGTGTTTGTTGGAGAGCTATACTCCACAGAGAGTTGAAAGGAAGAAGAAAAAGTGTTTGTTGGAGAGCTATACTCCACAGAGAGTTGAAAGGAAGAAGAAGTGTTTGTTGGAGAGCTATACTCCACAGAGAGTTGAAAGGAAGAAGAAGAAGTGTTTGTTGGAGAGCTATACTCCACAGAGAGTTGAAAGGAAGAAGAAGTGTTTGTTGGAGAGCTATACTCCACAGAGAGTTGAAAGAAGAAGAAGTGTTTGTTGAAGAGCTTTACTCCACAGAGAGTTGAAAGGAAGAAGAAGAAGAAGTGTTTGTTGGAGAGCTATACTCCACAGAGAGTTGAAAGGAAGAAGAAGAAGTTTTTGTTGGAGAGCTATACTCCACAGAGAGTTGAAAGGAAGAAGAAGAAGTGTTTGTTGGAGAGCTATACTCCACAGAGAGTTGAAAGGAAGAAGAAGTTTTTGTTGGAGAGCTATACTCCACAGAGAGTTGAAAGGAAGAAGAAGAAGTTTTTGTTGGAGAGCTATACTCCACAGAGAGTTGAAAGGACGAAGAAGAAGAAGTGTTTGTTGGAGAGCTATACTCCACAGAGAGTTGAAAGGAAGAAGAAGAAGTGTTTGTTGGAGAGCTATACTCCACAGAGAGTTGAAAGGAAGAAGAAGTTTTTGTTGGAGAGCTATACTCCACAGAGAGTTGAAAGGAAGAAGAAGTGTTTGTTGGAGAGCTATACTCCACAGAGAGTTGAAAGGAAGAAGAAGAAGAAGTGTTTGTTGGAGAGCTATACTCCACAGAGAGTTGAAAGGAAGAAGAAGTTTTTGTTGGAGAGCTATACTCCACAGAGAGTTGAAAGGAAGAAGAAGAAGTTTTTGTTGGAGAGCTATACTCCACAGGGAGTTGAAAGGAAGAAGAAGAAGTGTTTGTTGGAGAGCTATACTCCACAGAGAGTTGAAAGGAAGAAGAAGAAGTGTTTGTTGGAGAGCTATACTCCACAAGTAGTTGAAAGGAAGAAGAAGAAATGTTTGTTGGAGAGCTATACTCCACAGAGAGTTGAAAGGAAGAAGAAGTTTTTGTTGGAGAGCTATACTCCACAGAGAGTTGAAAGGAAGAAGAAGACGTTTTTGTTGGAGAGCTATACTCCACAGAGAGTTGAAAGGAGGAAGAAGAAGTTTTGTTGGAGAGCTATACTCCACAGAGAGTTGAAAGGAAGAAGAAGAAGAAGTGTTTGTTGGAGAGCTATACTCCACAGAGAGTTGAAAGGAAGAAGAAGTTTTTGTTGGAGAGCTATACTCCACAGAGAGTTGAAAGGAAGAAGAAGAAGAAGTGTTTGTTGGAAAGCTATACTCCACAGAGAGTTGAAAGGAAGAAGAAGAAGTGTTTGTTGGAGAGCTATACTCCACAGAGAGTTGAAAGGAAGAAGAAGAAGAAGTGTTTGTTGGAGAACTATACTCCACAGAGAGTTGAAAGGAAGAAGAAGAAGAAGTGTTTGTTGGAGAGCTATACTCCACAGAGAGTTGAAAGGAAGAAGAAGTGTTTGTTGGAGAGCTATACTCCACAGAGAGTTGAAAGGAAGAAGAAGTGTTTGTTGGAGAGCTATACTCCACAGAGAGTTGAAAGGAAGAAGAAGTGTTTGTTGGAGAGCTATACTCCACAGAGAGTTGAAAGGAAGAAGAAAAAGTGTTTGTTGGAGAGCTATACTCCACAGAGAGTTGAAAGGAAGAAGAAGTGTTTGTTGGAGAGCTATACTCCACAGAGAGTTGAAAGGAAGAAGAAGAAGTGTTTGTTGGAGAGCTATACTCCACAGAGAGTTGAAAGGAAGAAGAAGTGTTTGTTGGAGAGCTATACTCCACAGAGAGTTGAAAGAAGAAGAAGTGTTTGTTGGAGAGCTATACTCCACAGAGAGTTGAAAGGAAGAAGAAGAAGAAGTGTTTGTTGGAGAGCTATACTCCACAGAGAGTTGAAAGGAAGAAGAAGAAGTTTTTGTTGGAGAGCTATACTCCACAGAGAGTTGAAAGGAAGAAGAAGAAGTGTTTGTTGGAGAGCTATACTCCACAGAGAGTTAAAAGGAAGAAGAAGTTTTTGTTGGAGAGCTATACTCCACAGAGAGTTGAAAGGAAGAAGAAGAAGTTTTTGTTGGAGAGCTATACTCCACAGAGAGTTGAAAGGACGAAGAAGAAGAAGTGTTTGTTGGAGAGCTATACTCCACAGAGAGTTGAAAGGAAGAAGAAGAAGTGTTTGTTGGAGAGCTATACTCCACAGAGAGTTGAAAGGAAGAAGAAGTTTTTGTTGGAGAGCTATACTCCACAGAGAGTTGAAAGGAAGAAGAAGTGTTTGTTGGAGAGCTATACTCCACAGAGAGTTGAAAGGAAGAAGAAGAAGAAGTGTTTGTTGGAGAGCTATACTCCACAGAGAGTTGAAAGGAAGAAGAAGACGTTTTTGTTGGAGAGCTATACTCCACAGAGAGTTGAAAGGAAGAAGAAGAAGTGTTTGTTGGAGAGCTATACTCCACAAGTAGTTGAAAGGAAGAAGAAGAAATGTTTGTTGGAGAGCTATACTCCACAGAGAGTTGAAAGGAAGAAGAAGTTTTTGTTGGAGAGCTATACTCCACAGAGAGTTGAAAGGAAGAAGAAGAAGTGTTTGTTGGAGAGCTATACTCCACAAGTAGTTGAAAGGAAGAAGAAGTGTTTGTTGGAGAGCTATACTCCACAGAGAGTTGAAAGGAAGAAGAAAAAGTGTTTGTTGGAGAGCTATACTCCACAGAGAGTTGAAAGGAAGAAGAAGAAGTTTTTGTTGGAGAGCTATACTCCACAGAGAGTTGAAAGGAAGAAGAAGTGTTTGTTGGAGAGCTATACTCCACAGAGAGTTGAAAGGAAGAAGAAGAAGTGTTTGTTGGAGAGCTATACTCCACAGAGAGTTGAAAGGAAGAAGAAGTGTTTGTTGGAGAGCTATACTCCACAGAGAGTTGAAAGAAGAAGAAGTGTTTGTTGGAGAGCTATACTCCACAGAGAGTTGAAAGGAAGAAGAAGAAGAAGTGTTTGTTGGAGAGCTATACTCCACAGAGAGTTGAAAGGAAGAAGAAGAAGTTTTTGTTGGAGAGCTATACTCCACAGAGAGTTGAAAGGAAGAAGAAGAAGTGTTTGTTGGAGAGCTATACTCCACAGAGAGTTGAAAGGAAGAAGAAGTTTTTGTTGGAGAGCTATACTCCACAGAGAGTTGAAAGGAAGAAGAAGAAGTTTTTGTTGGAGAGCTATACTCCACAGAGAGTTGAAAGGACGAAGAAGAAGAAGTGTTTGTTGGAGAGCTATACTCCACAGAGAGTTGAAAGGAAGAAGAAGAAGTGTTTGTTGGAGAGCTATACTCCACAGAGAGTTGAAAGGAAGAAGAAGTTTTTGTTGGAGAGCTATACTCCACAGAGAGTTGAAAGGAAGAAGAAGTGTTTGTTGGAGAGCTATACTCCACAGAGAGTTGAAAGGAAGAAGAAGAAGTGTTTGTTGGAGAGCTATACTCCACAGAGAGTTGAAAGGAAGAAGAAGAAGAAGTGTTTGTTGGAGAGCTATACTCCACAGAGAGTTGAAAGGAAGAAGAAGAAGAAGTATTTGTTGGAGAGCTATACTCCACAGAGAGTTGAAAGGAAGAAGAAGAAATGTTTGTTGGAGAGCTATACTCCACAGGGAGTTGAAAGGAAGAAGAAGAAGTGTTTGTTGGAGAGCTATACTCCACAGAGAGTTGAAAGGAAGAAGAAGAAGAAGTGTTTGTTGGAGAGCTATACTCCACAGAGAGTTGAAAGGAAGAAGAAGTTTTTGTTGGAGAGCTATACTCCACAGAGAGTTGAAAGGAAGAAGAAGAAGAAGTGTTTGTTGGAAAGCTATACTCCACAGAGAGTTGAAAGGAAGAAGAAGAAGTGTTTGTTGGAGAGCTATACTCCACAGAGAGTTGAAAGGAAGAAGAAGAAGAAGTGTTTGTTGGAGAACTATACTCCACAGAGAGTTGAAAGGAAGAAGAAGAAGAAGTGTTTGTTGGAGAGCTATACTCCACAGAGAGTTGAAAGGAAGAAGAAGTGTTTGTTGGAGAGCTATACTCCACAGAGAGTTGAAAGGAAGAAGAAGTGTTTGTTGGAGAGCTATACTCCACAGAGAGTTGAAAGGAAGAAGAAGTGTTTGTTGGAGAGCTATACTCCACAGAGAGTTGAAAGGAAGAAGAAAAAGTGTTTGTTGGAGAGCTATACTCCACAGAGAGTTGAAAGGAAGAAGAAGTGTTTGTTGGAGAGCTATACTCCACAGAGAGTTGAAAGGAAGAAGAAGAAGTGTTTGTTGGAGAGCTATACTCCACAAGTAGTTGAAAGGAAGAAGAAGAAGTGTTTGTTGGAGAGCTATACTCCACAAGTAGTTGAAAGGAAGAAGAAGAAATGTTTGTTGGAGAGCTATACTCCACAGAGAGTTGAAAGGAAGAAGAAGTTTTTGTTGGAGAGCTATACTCCACAGAGAGTTGAAAGGAAGAAGAAGACGTTTTTGTTGGAGAGCTATACTCCACAGAGAGTTGAAAGGAAGAAGAAGAAGTGTTTGTTGGAGAGCTATACTCCACAAGTAGTTGAAAGGAAGAAGAAGAAATGTTTGTTGGAGAGCTATACTCCACAGAGAGTTGAAAGGAAGAAGAAGTTTTTGTTGGAGAGCTATACTCCACAGAGAGTTGAAAGGAAGAAGAAGAAGTGTTTGTTGGAGAGCTATACTCCACAAGTAGTTGAAAGGAAGAAGAAGTGTTTGTTGGAGAGCTATACTCCACAGAGAGTTGAAAGGAAGAAGAAGAAGAAGTGTTTGTTGGAGAGCTATACTCCACAGAGAGTTGAAAGAAGAAGAAGTGTTTGTTGGAGAGCTATACTCCACAGAGAGTTGAAAGGAAGAAGAAGAAGAAGTGTTTGTTGGAGAGCTATACTCCACAGAGAGTTGAAAGGAAGAAGAAGAAGTTTTTGTTGGAGAGCTATACTCCACAGAGAGTTGAAAGGAAGAAGAAGAAGTGTTTGTTGGAGAGCTATACTCCACAGAGAGTTGAAAGGAAGAAGAAGAAGTTTTTGTTGGAGAGCTATACTCCACAGAGAGTTGAAAGGACGAAGAAGAAGAAGTGTTTGTTGGAGAGCTATACTCCACAGAGAGTTGAAAGAAGAAGAAGTGTTTGTTGGAGAGCTATACTCCACAGAGAGTTGAAAGGAAGAAGAAGTTTTTGTTGGAGAGCTATACTCCACAGAGAGTTGAAAGGAAGAAGAAGTGTTTGTTGGAGAGCTATACTCCACAGAGAGTTGAAAGGAAGAAGAAGAAATGTTTGTTGGAGAGCTATACTCCACAGAGAGTTGAAAGGAAGAAGAAGTTTTTGTTGGAGAGCTATACTCCACAGAGAGTTGAAAGGAAGAAGAAGACGTTTTTGTTGGAGAGCTATACTCCACAGAGAGTTGAAAGGAAGAAGAAGAAGTGTTTGTTGGAGAGCTATACTCCACAAGTAGTTGAAAGGAAGAAGAAGAAATGTTTGTTGGAGAGCTATACTCCACAGAGAGTTGAAAGGAAGAAGAAGTTTTTGTTGGAGAGCTATACTCCACAGAGAGTTGAAAGGAAGAAGAAGAAGTGTTTGTTGGAGAGCTATACTCCACAAGTAGTTGAAAGGAAGAAGAAGTGTTTGTTGGAGAGCTATACTCCACAGAGAGTTGAAAGGAAGAAGAAGAAGTTTTTGTTGGAGAGCTATACTCCACAGGGAGTTGAAAGGAAGAAGAAGAAGTGTTTGTTGGAGAGCTATACTCCACAGAGAGTTGAAAGGAAGAAGAAGAAGTGTTTGTTGGAGAGCTATACTCCACAAGTAGTTGAAAGGAAGAAGAAGAAATGTTTGTTGGAGAGCTATACTCCACAGAGAGTTGAAAGGAAGAAGAAGTTTTTGTTGGAGAGCTATACTCCACAGAGAGTTGAAAGGAAGAAGAAGACGTTTTTGTTGGAGAGCTATACTCCACAGAGAGTTGAAAGGAAGAAGAAGAAGTGTTTGTTGGAGAGCTATACTCCACAAGTAGTTGAAAGGAAGAAGAAGAAATGTTTGTTGGAGAGCTATACTCCACAGAGAGTTGAAAGGAAGAAGAAGTTTTTGTTGGAGAGCTATACTCCACAGAGAGTTGAAAGGAAGAAGAAGAAGTGTTTGTTGGAGAGCTATACTCCACAAGAGTTGAAAGGAAGAAGAAGTGTTTGTTGGAGAGCTATACTCCACAGAGAGTTGAAAGGAAGAAGAAAAAGTGTTTGTTGGAGAGCTATACTCCACAGAGAGTTGAAAGGAAGAAGAAGAAGTTTTTGTTGGAGAGCTATACTCCACAGAGAGTTGAAAGGAAGAAGAAGTGTTTGTTGGAGAGCTATACTCCACAGAGAGTTGAAAGGAAGAAGAAGAAGTGTTTG
This sequence comes from Megaustenia siamemsis, assembly GCA_032433765.1. Lineage (NCBI taxonomy): Eukaryota > Metazoa > Mollusca > Gastropoda > Stylommatophora > Ariophantidae > Megaustenia > Megaustenia siamemsis. Next base: position 105,374,959 of record JAVIAB010000139.1, on the reverse strand, counting down.
TTGGAGAGCTATACTCCACAGAGAGTTGAAAGGAAGAAGAAGTGTTTGTTGGAGAGCTATACTCCACAGAGAGTTGAAAGAAGAAGAAGTGTTTGTTGGAGAGCTATACTCCACAGAGAGTTGAAAGGAAGAAGAAGAAGAAGTGTTTGTTGGAGAGCTATACTCCACAGAGAGTTGAAAGGAAGAAGAAGAAGTTTTTGTTGGAGAGCTATACTCCACAGAGAGTTGAAAGGAAGAAGAAGAAGTGTTTGTTGGAGAGCTATACTCCACAGAGAGTTGAAAGGAAGAAGAAGTTTTTGTTGGAGAGCTATACTCCACAGAGAGTTGAAAGGAAGAAGAAGAAGTTTTTGTTGGAGAGCTATACTCCACAGAGAGTTGAAAGGAAGAAGAAGAAGTGTTTGTTGGAGAGCTATACTCCACAGAGAGTTGAAAGGAAGAAGAAGTTTTTGTTGGAGAGCTATACTCCACAGAGAGTTGAAAGGAAGAAGAAGAAGTTTTTGTTGGAGAGCTATACTCCACAGAGAGTTGAAAGGACGAAGAAGAAGAAGTGTTTGTTGGAGAGCTATACTCCACAGAGAGTTGAAAGGAAGAAGAAGAAGTGTTTGTTGGAGAGCTATACTCCACAGAGAGTTGAAAGGAAGAAGAAGTTTTTGTTGGAGAGCTATACTCCACAGAGAGTTGAAAGGAAGAAGAAGTGTTTGTTGGAGAGCTATACTCCACAGAGAGTTGAAAGGAAGAAGAAGAAGTGTTTGTTGGAGAGCTATACTCCACAGAGAGTTGAAAGGAAGAAGAAGAAGAAGTGTTTGTTGGAGAGCTATACTCCACAGAGAGTTGAAAGGAAGAAGAAGAAGAAGTTTTGTTGGAGAGCTATACTCCACAGAGAGTTGAAAGGAAGAAGAAGAAATGTTTGTTGGAGAGCTATACTCCACAGAGAGTTGAAAGGAAGAAGAAATGTTTGTTGGAGAGCTATACTCCACAGAGAGTTGAAAGGAAGAAGAAGAAGAAGTGTTTGTTGGAGAGCTATACTCCACAGAGAGTTGAAAGGAAGAAGAAGTTTTTGTTGGAGAGCTATACTCCACAGAGAGTTGAAAGGAAGAAGAAGAAGAAGTGTTTGTTGGAAAGCTATACTCCACAGAGAGTTGAAAGGAAGAAGAAGAAGTGTTTGTTGGAGAGCTATACTCCACAGAGAGTTGAAAGGAAGAAGAAGAAGAAGTGTTTGTTGGAGAACTATACTCCACAGAGAGTTGAAAGGAAGAAGAAGAAGAAGTGTTTGTTGGAGAGCTATACTCCACAGAGAGTTGAAAGGAAGAAGAAGTGTTTGTTGGAGAGCTATACTCCACAGAGAGTTGAAAGGAAGAAGAAGTGTTTGTTGGAGAGCTATACTCCACAGAGAGTTGAAAGGAAGAAGAAGTGTTTGTTGGAGAGCTATACTCCACAGAGAGTTGAAAGGAAGAAGAAAAAGTGTTTGTTGGAGAGCTATACTCCACAGAGAGTTGAAAGGAAGAAGAAGTGTTTGTTGGAGAGCTATACTCCACAGAGAGTTGAAAGGAAGAAGAAGAAGTGTTTGTTGGAGAGCTATACTCCACAAGAGTTGAAAGGAAGAAGAAGAAGTGTTTGTTGGAGAGCTATACTCCACAAGTAGTTGAAAGGAAGAAGAAGAAATGTTTGTTGGAGAGCTATACTCCACAGAGAGTTGAAAGGAAGAAGAAGTTTTTGTTGGAGAGCTATACTCCACAGAGAGTTGAAAGGAAGAAGAAGACGTTTTTGTTGGAGAGCTATACTCCACAGAGAGTTGAAAGGAAGAAGAAGAAGTGTTTGTTGGAGAGCTATACTCCACAAGTAGTTGAAAGGAAGAAGAAGAAATGTTTGTTGGAGAGCTATACTCCACAGAGAGTTGAAAGGAAGAAGAAGTGTTTGTTGGAGAGCTATACTCCACAGAGAGTTGAAAGGAAGAAGAAGAAGTGTTTGTTGGAGAGCTATACTCCACAAGTAGTTGAAAGGAAGAAGAAGTGTTTGTTGGAGAGCTATACTCCACAGAGAGTTGAAAGGAAGAAGAAGAAGAAGTGTTTGTTGGAGAGCTATACTCCACAGAGAGTTGAAAGAAGAAGAAGTGTTTGTTGGAGAGCTATACTCCACAGAGAGTTGAAAGGAAGAAGAAGAAGAAGTGTTTGTTGGAGAGCTATACTCCACAGAGAGTTGAAAGGAAGAAGAAGAAGTTTTGTTGGAGAGCTATACTCCACAGAGAGTTGAAAGGAAGAAGAAGAAGTGTTTGTTGGAGAGCTATACTCCACAGAGAGTTGAAAGGAAGAAGAAGTTTTTGTTGGAGAGCTATACTCCACAGAGAGTTGAAAGGAAGAAGAAGAAGTTTTTGTTGGAGAGCTATACTCCACAGAGAGTTGAAAGGACGAGAAGAAGAAGTGTTTGTTGGAGAGCTATACTCCACAGAGAGTTGAAAGGAAGAAGAAGAAGTGTTTGTTGGAGAGCTATACTCCACAGAGAGTTGAAAGGAAAGAAGAAGAAGTGTTTGTTGGAGAGCTATACTCCACAGAGAGTTGAAAGGAAGAAGAAGTGTTTGTTGGAGAGCTATACTCCACAGAGAGTTGAAAGGAAGAAGAAGAAGTGTTTGTTGGAGAGCTATACTCCACAGAGAGTTGAAAGGAAGAAGAAGTGTTTGTTGGAGAGCTATACTCCACAGAGAGTTGAAAGGAAGAAGAAAAAGTGTTTGTTGGAGAGCTATACTCCACAGAGAGTTGAAAGGAAGAAGAAGTGTTTGTTGGAGAGCTATACTCCACAGAGAGTTGAAAGGAAGAAGAAGAAGTGTTTGTTGGAGAGCTATACTCCACAAGAGTTGAAAGGAAGAAGAAGAAGTGTTTGTTGGAGAGCTATACTCCACAGAGAGTTGAAAGGAAGAAGAAGAAATGTTTGTTGGAGAGCTATACTCCACAGAGAGTTGAAAGGAAGAAGAAGTTTTTGTTGGAGAGCTATACTCCACAGAGAGTTGAAAGGAAGAAGAAGAAGTTTTTGTTGGAGAGCTATACTCCACAGAGAGTTGAAAGGAAGAAGAAGAAGTGTTTGTTGGAGAGCTATACTCCACAAGAGTTGAAAGGAAGAAGAAGAAATGTTTGTTGGAGAGCTATACTCCACAGAGAGTTGAAAGGAAGAAGAAGTTTTGTTGGAGAGCTATACTCCACAGAGAGTTGAAAGGAAGAAGAAGAAGTGTTTGTTGGAGAGCTATACTCCACAAGAGTTGAAAGGAAGAAGAAGTGTTTGTTGGAGAGCTATACTCCACAGAGAGTTGAAAGGAAGAAGAAGAAGAAGTGTTTGTTGGAGAGCTATACTCCACAGAGAGTTGAAAGAAGAAGAAGTGTTTGTTGGAGAGCTATACTCCACAGAGAGTTGAAAGGAAGAAGAAGAAGAAGTGTTTGTTGGAGAGCTATACTCCACAGAGAGTTGAAAGGAAGAAGAAGAAGTGTTTGTTGGAGAGCTATACTCCACAGAGAGTTGAAAGGAAGAAGAAGTGTTTGTTGGAGAGCTATACTCCACAGAGAGTTGAAAGGAAGAAGAAGTTTTTGTTGGAGAGCTATACTCCACAGAGAGTTGAAAGGAAGAAGAAGAAGTTTTGTTGGAGAGCTATACTCCACAGAGAGTTGAAAGGAAGAAGAAGAAGTGTTTGTTGGAGAGCTATACTCCACAGAGAGTTGAAAGGAAGAAGAAGTGTTTGTTGGAGAGCTATACTCCACAGAGAGTTGAAAGGAAGAAGAAGTTTTTGTTGGAGAGCTATACTCCACAGAGAGTTGAAAGGAAGAAGAAGAAGTGTTTGTTGGAGAGCTATACTCCACAGAGAGTTGAAAGGAAGAAGAAGTTGTTTGTTGGAGAGCTATACTCCACAGAGAGTTGAAAGGAAGAAGAAAGTGTTTGTTGGAGAGCTATACTCCACAGAGAGTTGAAAGGAAGAAGAAGTGTTTGTTGGAGAGCTATACTCCACAGAGAGTTGAAAGGAAGAAGAAGTGTTTGTTGGAGAGCTATACTCCACAGAGAGTTGAAAGGAAGAAGAAGTTTTTGTTGGAGAGCTATACTCCACAGAGAGTTGAAAGGAAGAAGAAGAAGTGTTTGTTGGAGAGCTATACTCCACAGAGAGTTGAAAGGAAGAAGAAGTGTTTGTTGGAGAGCTATACTCCACAGAGAGTTGAAAGGAAGAAGAAGAAGTTTTTGTTGGAGAGCTATACTCCACAGAGAGTTGAAAGGAAGAAGAAGAAGTGTTTGTTGGAGAGCTATACTCCACAGAGAGTTGAAAGGAAGAAGAAGAAGTGTTTGTTGGAGAGCTATACTCCACAGAGAGTTGAAAGGAAGAAGAAGAAGTGTTTGTTGGAGAGCTATACTCCACAGAGAGTTGAAAGGAAGAAGAAGTTTTTGTTGGAGAGCTATACTCCACAGAGAGTTGAAAGGAAGAAGAAGAAGTTTTTGTTGGAGAGCTATACTCCACAGAGAGTTGAAAGGAAGAAGAAGAAGTGTTTGTTGGAGAGCTATACTCCACAGAGAGTTGAAAGGAAGAAGAAGAAGTGTTTGTTGGAGAGCTATACTCCACAGAGAGTTGAAAGGAAGAAGAAGTGTTTGTTGGAGAGCTATACTCCACAGAGAGTTGAAAGGAAGAAGAAGAAGTGTTTGTTGGAGAGCTATACTCCACAGAGAGTTGAAAGGAAGAAGAAGAAGTTTTTGTTGGAGAGCTATACTCCACAGAGAGTTGAAAGGAAGAAGAAGAAGTGTTTGTTGGAGAGCTATACTCCACAGAGAGTTGAAAGGAAGAAGAAGAAGTTTTGTTGGAGAGCTATACTCCACAGAGAGTTGAAAGGAAGAAGAAGTTTTGTTGGAGAGCTATACTCCACAGAGAGTTGAAAGGAAGAAGAAGAAGTGTTTGTTGGAGAGCTATACTCCACAGAGAGTTGAAAGGAAGAAGAAGTGTTTGTTGGAGAGCTATACTCCACAGAGAGTTGAAAGGAAGAAGAAGTGTTTGTTGGAGAGCTATACTCCACAGAGAGTTGAAAGGAAGAAGAAGAAGTGTTTGTTGGAGAGCTATACTCCACAGAGAGTTGAAAGGAAGAAGAAGTGTTTGTTGGAGAGCTATACTCCACAGAGAGTTGAAAGGAAGAAGAAGAAGTGTTTGTTGGAGAGCTATACTCCACAGAGAGTTGAAAGGAAGAAGAAGTGTTTGTTGGAGAGCTATACTCCACAGAGAGTTGAAAGAAGAAGAAGAAGTTTTGTTGGAGAGCTATACTCCACAGAGAGTTGAAAGGAAGAAGAAGAAGTGTTTGTTGGAGAGCTATACTCCACAGAGAGTTGAAAGGAAGAAGAAGAAGTTTTGTTGGAGAGCTATACTCCACAGAGAGTTGAAAGGAAGAAGAAGAAGTGTTTGTTGGAGAGCTATACTCCACAGAGAGTTGAAAGGACGAGAAGAAGTGTTTGTTGGAGAGCTATACTCCACAGAGAGTTGAAAGGAAGAAGAAGAAGTTTTTGTTGGAGAGCTATACTCCACAGAGAGTTGAAAGGAAGAAGAAGAAGTGTTTGTTGGAGAGCTATACTCCACAGAGAGTTGAAAGGAAGAAGAAGTTTTTGTTGGAGAGCTATACTCCACAGAGAGTTGAAAGGAAGAAGAAGAAGTTTTTGTTGGAGAGCTATACTCCACAGAGAGTTGAAAGGAAAGAAGAAGAAGTGTTTGTTGGAGAGCTATACTCCACAGAGAGTTGAAAGGAAGAAGAAGAAGTGTTTGTTGGAGAGCTATACTCCACAGAGAGTTGAAAGGAAGAAGAAGAAGTTTTTGTTGGAGAGCTATACTCCACAGAGAGTTGAAAGGAAGAAGAAGTGTTTGTTGGAGAGCTATACTCCACAGAGAGTTGAAAGGAAGAAGAAGAAGTGTTTGTTGGAGAGCTATACTCCACAGAGAGTTGAAAGGAAGAAGAAGAAGTGTTTGTTGGAGAGCTATACTCCACAGAGAGTTGAAAGGAAGAAGAAGAAGAAGTGTTTGTTGGAGAGCTATACTCCACAGAGAGTTGAAAGGAAGAAGAAGAAGTGTTTGTTGGAGAGCTATACTCCACAGAGAGTTGAAAGGAAGAAGAAGTGTTTGTTGGAGAGCTATACTCCACAGAGAGTTGAAAGGAAGAAGAAGAAGAAGTGTTGTTGGAGAGCTATACTCCACAGAGAGTTGAAAGGAAGAAGAAGTTTTTGTTGGAGAGCTATACTCCACAGAGAGTTGAAAGGAAGAAGAAGAAGAAGTGTTTGTTGGAGAGCTATACTCCACAGAGAGTTGAAAGGAAGAAGAAGAAGTGTTTGTTGGAGAGCTATACTCCACAGAGAGTTGAAAGGAAGAAGAAGTGTTTGTTGGAGAGCTATACTCCACAGAGAGTTGAAAGGAAGAAGAAAAGTGTTTGTTGGAGAGCTATACTCCACAGAGAGTTGAAAGGAAGAAGAAGAAGTTTTGTTGGAGAGCTATACTCCACAGAGAGTTGAAAGGAAGAAGAAGTGTTTGTTGGAGAGCTATACTCCACAGAGAGTTGAAAGGAAGAAGAAGAAGTGTTTGTTGGAGAGCTATACTCCACAGAGAGTTGAAAGGAAGAAGAAGTGTTTGTTGGAGAGCTATACTCCACAGAGAGTTGAAAGAAGAAGAAGTGTTTGTTGGAGAGCTATACTCCACAGAGAGTTGAAAGGAAGAAGAAGAAGTGTTTGTTGGAGAGCTATACTCCACAGAGAGTTGAAAGGAAGAAGAAGAAGTTTTTGTTGGAGAGCTATACTCCACAGAGAGTTGAAAGGAAGAAGAAGAAGTGTTTGTTGGAGAGCTATACTCCACAGAGAGTTGAAAGGAAGAAGAAGTTTTTGTTGGAGAGCTATACTCCACAGAGAGTTGAAAGGAAGAAGAAGAAGTGTTTGTTGGAGAGCTATACTCCACAGAGAGTTGAAAGGAAGAAGAAGAAGTGTTTGTTGGAGAGCTATACTCCACAGAGAGTTGAAAGGAAGAAGAAGTTTTTGTTGGAGAGCTATACTCCACAGAGAGTTGAAAGGAAGAAGAAGAAGTTTTTGTTGGAGAGCTATACTCCACAGAGAGTTGAAAGGAAGAAGAAGAAGTGTTTGTTGGAGAGCTATACTCCACAGAGAGTTGAAAGGAAGAAGAAGAAGTGTTTGTTGGAGAGCTATACTCCACAGAGAGTTGAAAGGAAGAAGAAGTTTTTGTTGGAGAGCTATACTCCACAGAGAGTTGAAAGGAAGAAGAAGTGTTTGTTGGAGAGCTATACTCCACAGAGAGTTGAAAGGAAGAAGAAGAAGTGTTTGTTGGAGAGCTATACTCCACAGAGAGTTGAAAGGAAGAAGAAGAAGTGTTTGTTGGAGAGCTATACTCCACAGAGAGTTGAAAGGAAGAAGAAGAAGTTTTTGTTGGAGAGCTATACTCCACAGAGAGTTGAAAGGAAGAAGAAGAAGTTTGTTGGAGAGCTATACTCCACAGAGAGTTGAAAGGAAGAAGAAGTGTTTGTTGGAGAGCTATACTCCACAGAGAGTTGAAAGGAAGAAGAAGAAGTGTTTGTTGGAGAGCTATACTCCACAGAGAGTTGAAAGGAAGAAGAAGAAGTGTTTGTTGGAGAGCTATACTCCACAGAGAGTTGAAAGGAAGAAGAAGTGTTTGTTGGAGAGCTATACTCCACAGAGAGTTGAAAGGAAGAAGAAGAAGTTTTGTTGGAGAGCTATACTCCACAGAGAGTTGAAAGGAAGAAGAAGAAGAAGTGTTTGTTGGAGAGCTATACTCCACAGAGAGTTGAAAGGAAGAAGAAGAAGTGTTTGTTGGAGAGCTATACTCCACAGAGAGTTGAAAGGAAGAAGAAGTGTTTGTTGGAGAGCTATACTCCACAGAGAGTTGAAAGGAAGAAGAAGTGTTTGTTGGAGAGCTATACTCCACAGAGAGTTGAAAGGAAGAAGAAGTGTTTGTTGGAGAGCTATACTCCACAGAGAGTTGAAAGGAAGAAGAAGTGTTTGTTGGAGAGCTATACTCCACAGAGAGTTGAAAGGAAGAAGAAGTGTTTGTTGGAGAGCTATACTCCACAGAGAGTTGAAAGGAAGAAGAAGAAGTGTTTGTTGGAGAGCTATACTCCACAGAGAGTTGAAAGGAAGAAGAAGAAGTGTTTGTTGGAGAGCTATACTCCACAGAGAGTTGAAAGGAAGAAGAAGAAGTGTTTGTTGGAGAGCTATACTCCACAGAGAGTTGAAAGGAAGAAGAAGTTTTTGTTGGAGAGCTATACTCCACAGAGAGTTGAAAGGAAGAAGAAGTGTTTTGTTGGAGAGCTATACTCCACAGAGAGTTGAAAGGAAGAAGAAGAAGTGTTTGTTGGAGAGCTATACTCCACAGAGAGTTGAAAGGAAGAAGAAGAAGTGTTTGTTGGAGAGCTATACTCCACAGAGAGTTGAAAGGAAGAAGAAGTTTTTGTTGGAGAGCTATACTCCACAGAGAGTTGAAAGGAAGAAGAAGAAGTGTTTGTTGGAGAGCTATACTCCACAGAGAGTTGAAAGGAAGAAGAAGTGTTTGTTGGAGAGCTATACTCCACAGAGAGTTGAAAGGAAGAAGAAGAAGTGTTTGTTGGAGAGCTATACTCCACAGAGAGTTGAAAGGAAGAAGAAGTGTTTGTTGGAGAGCTATACTCCACAGAGAGTTGAAAGGAAGAAGAAGAAGAGTGTTTGTTGGAGAGCTATACTCCACAGAGAGTTGAAAGGAAGAAGAAGAAGTGTTTGTTGGAGAGCTATACTCCACAGAGAGTTGAAAGGAAGAAGAAGAAGTGTTTGTTGGAGAGCTATACTCCACAGAGAGTTGAAAGGAAGAAGAAGTTTTGTTGGAGAGCTATACTCCACAGAGAGTTGAAAGGAAGAAGAAGAAGTTTTGTTGGAGAGCTATACTCCACAGAGAGTTGAAAGGAAGAAGAAGAAGTGTTTGTTGGAGAGCTATACTCCACAGAGAGTTGAAAGGAAGAAGAAGAAGTGTTTGTTGGAGAGCTATACTCCACAGAGAGTTGAAAGGAAGAAGAAGTGTTTGTTGGAGAGCTATACTCCACAGAGAGTTGAAAGGAAGAAGAAGAAGTTTTTGTTGGAGAGCTATACTCCACAGAGAGTTGAAAGGAAGAAGAAGAAGTGTTTGTTGGAGAGCTATACTCCACAGAGAGTTGAAAGGAAGAAGAAGAAGTTTGTTGGAGAGCTATACTCCACAGAGAGTTGAAAGGAAGAAGAAGTTTTGTTGGAGAGCTATACTCCACAGAGAGTTGAAAGGAAGAAGAAGTGTTTGTTGGAGAGCTATACTCCACAGAGAGTTGAAAGGAAGAAGAAGAAGTGTTTGTTGGAGAGCTATACTCCACAGAGAGTTGAAAGGAAGAAGAAGAAGTTTTTGTTGGAGAGCTATACTCCACAGAGAGTTGAAAGGAAGAAGAAGAAGTTTTTGTTGGAGAGCTATACTCCACAGAGAGTTGAAAGGAAGAAGAAGAAGTTTTTGTTGGAGAGCTATACTCCACAGAGAGTTGAAAGGAAGAAGAAGAAATGTTTGTTGGAGAGCTATACTCCACAGAGAGTTGAAAGGAAGAAGAAGTGTTTGTTGGAGAGCTATACTCCACAGAGAGTTGAAAGGAAGAAGAAGAAGTGTTTGTTGGAGAGCTATACTCCACAGAGAGTTGAAAGGAAGAAGAAGTGTTTGTTGGAGAGCTATACTCCACAGAGAGTTGAAAGGAAGAAGAAGATGTTTGTTGGAGAGCTATACTCCACAGAGAGTTGAAAGGAAGAAGAAGTGTTTGTTGGAGAGCTATACTCCACAGAGAGTTGAAAGGAAGAAGAAGAAGAAGTTTGTTGGAGAGCTATACTCCACAGAGAGTTGAAAGGAAGAAGAAGAAGTTTTGTTGGAGAGCTATACTCCACAGAGAGTTGAAAGGAAGAAGAAGAAGTGTTTGTTGGAGAGCTATACTCCACAGAGAGTTGAAAGGAAGAAGAAGTGTTTGTTGGAGAGCTATACTCCACAGAGAGTTGAAAGGAAGAAGAAGAAGTTTTGTTGGAGAGCTATACTCCACAGAGAGTTGAAAGGAAGAAGAAGAAGTGTTTGTTGGAGAGCTATACTCCACAGAGAGTTGAAAGGAAGAAGAAGAAGTTTTGTTGGAGAGCTATACTCCACAGAGAGTTGAAAGGAAGAAGAAGTTTTTGTTGGAGAGCTATACTCCACAGAGAGTTGAAAGGAAGAAGAAGAAGTTTTTGTTGGAGAGCTATACTCCACAGAGAGTTGAAAGGAAGAAGAAGTGTTTGTTGGAGAGCTATACTCCACAGAGAGTTGAAAGAAGAAGAAGTGTTTGTTGGAGAGCTATACTCCACAGAGAGTTGAAAGGAAGAAGAAGTTTTTGTTGGAGAGCTATACTCCACAGAGAGTTGAAAGGAAGAAGAAGAAGTGTTTGTTGGAGAGCTATACTCCACAGAGAGTTGAAAGGAAGAAGAAGTTTTTGTTGGAGAGCTATACTCCACAGAGAGTTGAAAGGAAGAAGAAGAAGTTTTTGTTGGAGAGCTATACTCCACAGAGAGTTGAAAGGAAGAAGAAGAAGTTTTGTTGGAGAGCTATACTCCACAGAGAGTTGAAAGGAAGAAGAAGAAGTGTTTTGTGGAGAGCTATACTCCACAGAGAGTTGAAAGGAAGAAGAAGAAGTGTTTGTTGGAGAGCTATACTCCACAGAGAGTTGAAAGGAAGAAGAAGAAGTTTTGTTGGAGAGCTATACTCCACAGAGAGTTGAAAGGAAGAAGAAGAAGTTTTTGTTGGAGAGCTATACTCCACAGAGAGTTGAAAGGAAGAAGAAGAAGTGTTTGTTGGAGAGCTATACTCCACAGAGAGTTGAAAGGAAGAAGAAGAAGTGTTTGTTGGAGAGCTATACTCCACAGAGAGTTGAAAGGAAGAAGAAGTGTTTGTTGGAGAGCTATACTCCACAGAGAGTTGAAAGGAAGAAGAAGAAGTGTTTGTTGGAGAGCTATACTCCACAGAGAGTTGAAAGGAAGAAGAAGTGTTTGTTGGAGAGCTATACTCCACAGAGAGTTGAAAGGAAGAAGAAAAAATGTTTGTTGGAGAGCTATACTCCACAGAGAGTTGAAAGGAAGAAGAAAGTTTGTTGGAGAGCTATACTCCACAGAGAGTTGAAAGGAAGAAGAAGAAGTTTTTGTTGGAGAGCTATACTCCACAGAGAGTTGAAAGGAAGAAGAAGAAGTGTTTGTTGGAGAGCTATACTCCACAGAGAGTTGAAAGGAAGAAGAAGAAGTGTTTGTTGGAGAGCTATACTCCACAGAGAGTTGAAAGGAAGAAGAAGTTTTTGTTGGAGAGCTATACTCCACAGAGAGTTGAAAGGAAGAAGAAGAAGTGTTTGTTGGAGAGCTATACTCCACAGAGAGTTGAAAGGAAGAAGAAGTGTTTGTTGGAGAGCTATACTCCACAGAGAGTTGAAAGGAAGAAGAAGAAGAAGTGTTTGTTGGAGAGCTATACTCCACAGAGAGTTGAAAGAAGAAGAAGTGTTTGTTGGAGAGCTATACTCCACAGAGAGTTGAAAGGAAGAAGAAGAAGAAGTGTTTGTTGGAGAGCTATACTCCACAGAGAGTTGAAAGGAAGAAGAAGAAGTTTTTGTTGGAGAGCTATACTCCACAGAGAGTTGAAAGGAAGAAGAAGAAGTGTTTGTTGGAGAGCTATACTCCACAGAGAGTTGAAAGGAAGAAGAAGTTTTTGTTGGAGAGCTATACTCCACAGAGAGTTGAAAGGAAGAAGAAGAAGTTTTTGTTGGAGAGCTATACTCCACAGAGAGTTGAAAGGAAGAAGAAGAAGTGTTTGTTGGAGAGCTATACTCCACAGAGAGTTGAAAGGAAGAAGAAGAAGTGTTTGTTGGAGAGCTATACTCCACAGAGAGTTGAAAGGAAGAAGAAGTTTTTGTTGGAGAGCTATACTCCACAGAGAGTTGAAAGGAAGAAGAAGAAGTTTTGTTGGAGAGCTATACTCCACAGAGAGTTGAAAGGAAGAAGAAGAAGTGTTTGTTGGAGAGCTATACTCCACAGAGAGTTGAAAGAAGAAGAAGTGTTTGTTGGAGAGCTATACTCCACAGAGAGTTGAAAGGAAGAAGAAGTTTTTGTTGGAGAGCTATACTCCACAGAGAGTTGAAAGGAAGAAGAAGTGTTTGTTGGAGAGCTATACTCCACAGAGAGTTGAAAGGAAGAAGAAGAAGTTTTTGTTGGAGAGCTATACTCCACAGAGAGTTGAAAGGAAGAAGAAGAAGTTTGTTGGAGAGCTATACTCCACAGAGAGTTGAAAGGAAGAAGAAGAAGTGTTTGTTGGAGAGCTATACTCCACAGAGAGTTGAAAGGAAGAAGAAGAAGTGTTTGTTGGAGAGCTATACTCCACAGAGAGTTGAAAGGAAGAAGAAGAAGTGTTTGTTGGAGAGCTATACTCCACAGAGAGTTGAAAGGAAGAAGAAGTTTTTGTTGGAGAGCTATACTCCACAGAGAGTTGAAAGGAAGAAGAAGAAGTTTTGTTGGAGAGCTATACTCCACAGAGAGTTGAAAGGAAGAAGAAGAAGTGTTTGTTGGAGAGCTATACTCCACAGAGAGTTGAAAGGAAGAAGAAGAAGTGTTTGTTGGAGAGCTATACTCCACAGAGAGTTGAAAGGAAGAAGAAGTTTTTGTTGGAGAGCTATACTCCACAGAGAGTTGAAAGGAAGAAGAAGAAGTTTTGTTGGAGAGCTATACTCCACAGAGAGTTGAAAGGAAGAAGAAGTGTTTGTTGGAGAGCTATACTCCACAGAGAGTTGAAAGAAGAAGAAGTGTTTGTTGGAGAGCTATACTCCACAGAGAGTTGAAAGGAAGAAGAAGAAGTTTTGTTGGAGAGCTATACTCCACAGAGAGTTGAAAGGAAGAAGAAGTGTTTGTTGGAGAGCTATACTCCACAGAGAGTTGAAAGGAAGAAGAAGAAATGTTTGTTGGAGAGCTATACTCCACAGAGAGTTGAAAGGAAGAAGAAGTTTTGTTGGAGAGCTATACTCCACAGAGAGTTGAAAGGAAGAAGAAGACGTTTTTGTTGGAGAGCTATACTCCACAGAGAGTTGAAAGGAAGAAGAAGAAGTGTTTGTTGGAGAGCTATACTCCACAAGTAGTTGAAAGGAAGAAGAAGAAATGTTTGTTGGAGAGCTATACTCCACAGAGAGTTGAAAGGAAGAAGAAGTTTTTGTTGGAGAGCTATACTCCACAGAGAGTTGAAAGGAAGAAGAAGAAGTGTTTGTTGGAGAGCTATACTCCACAAGTAGTTGAAAGGAAGAAGAAGTGTTTGTTGGAGAGCTATACTCCACAGAGAGTTGAAAGGAAGAAGAAGAAGAAGTGTTTGTTGGAGAGCTATACTCCACAGAGAGTTGAAAGAAGAAGAAGTGTTTGTTGGAGAGCTATACTCCACAGAGAGTTGAAAGGAAAGAAGAAGAAGTGTTTGTTGGAGAGCTATACTCCACAGAGAGTTGAAAGGAAGAAGAAGAAGTTTTTGTTGGAGAGCTATACTCCACAGAGAGTTGAAAGGAAGAAGAAGAAGTGTTTGTTGGAGAGCTATACTCCACAGAGAGTTGAAAGGAAGAAGAAGTTTTTGTTGGAGAGCTATACTCCACAGAGAGTTGAAAGGAAGAAGAAGAAGTTTTTGTTGGAGAGCTATACTCCACAGAGAGTTGAAAGGACGAAGAAGAAGAAGTGTTTGTTGGAGAGCTATACTCCACAGAGAGTTGAAAGGAAGAAGAAGAAGTGTTTGTTGGAGAGCTATACTCCACAGAGAGTTGAAAGGAAGAAGAAGTTTTTGTTGGAGAGCTATACTCCACAGAGAGTTGAAAGGAAGAAGAAGAAGTTTTTGTTGGAGAGCTATACTCCACAGAGAGTTGAAAGGACGAAGAAGAAGAAGTGTTTGTTGGAGAGCTATACTCCACAGAGAGTTGAAAGAAGAAGAAGTGTTTGTTGGAGAGCTATACTCCACAGAGAGTTGAAAGGAAGAAGAAGTTTTTGTTGGAGAGCTATACTCCACAGAGAGTTGAAAGGAAGAAGAAGTGTTTGTTGGAGAGCTATACTCCACAGAGAGTTGAAAGGAAGAAGAAGTTGTTTGTTGGAGAGCTATACTCCACAGAGAGTTGAAAGGAAGAAGAAGTTTTTGTTGGAGAGCTATACTCCACAGAGAGTTGAAAGGAAGAAGAAGAAGTTTTTGTTGGAGAGCTATACTCCACAGAGAGTTGAAAGGAAGAAGAAGAAGTGTTTGTTGGAGAGCTATACTCCACAAGTAGTTGAAAGGAAGAAGAAGAAATGTTTGTTGGAGAGCTATACTCCACAGAGAGTTGAAAGGAAGAAGAAGTTTTTGTTGGAGAGCTATACTCCACAGAGAGTTGAAAGGAAGAAGAAGAAGTGTTTGTTGGAGAGCTATACTCCACAGAGAGTTGAAAGGAAGAAGAAGTGTTTGTTGGAGAGCTATACTCCACAGAGAGTTGAAAGGAAGAAGAAGAAGAAGTGTTTGTTGGAGAGCTATACTCCACAGAGAGTTGAAAGGAAGAAGAAGTGTTTGTTGGAGAGCTATACTCCACAGAGAGTTGAAAGGAAGAAGAAGAAGTGTTTGTTGGAGAGCTATACTCCACAGAGAGTTGAAAGGAAGAAGAAGTGTTTGTTGGAGAGCTATACTCCACAGAGAGTTGAAAGGAAGAAGAAGAAGTGTTTGTTGGAGAGCTATACTCCACAGAGAGTTGAAAGGAAGAAGAAGTTTTTGTTGGAGAGCTATACTCCACAGAGAGTTGAAAGGAAGAAGAAGAAGTTTTTGTTGGAGAGCTATACTCCACAGAGAGTTGAAAGGAAGAAGAAGAAGTGTTTGTTGGAGAGCTATACTCCACAGAGAGTTGAAAGGAAGAAGAAGAAGTGTTTGTTGGAGAGCTATACTCCACAGAGAGTTGAAAGGAAGAAGAAGTTTTTGTTGGAGAGCTATACTCCACAGAGAGTTGAAAGGAAGAAGAAGAAGTTTTGTTGGAGAGCTATACTCCACAGAGAGTTGAAAGGAAGAAGAAGAAGTGTTTGTTGGAGAGCTATACTCCACAGAGAGTTGAAAGAAGAAGAAGTGTTTGTTGGAGAGCTATACTCCACAGAGAGTTGAAAGAAGAAGAAGTTTTTGTTGGAGAGCTATACTCCACAGAGAGTTGAAAGGAAGAAGAAGTGTTTGTTGGAGAGCTATACTCCACAGAGAGTTGAAAGGAAGAAGAAGTTTTTGTTGGAGAGCTATACTCCACAGAGAGTTCAAAGGAAGAAGAAGAAGTTTTTGTTGGAGAGCTATACTCCACAGGAGTTGAAAGGAAGAAGAAGAAGTGTTTGTTGGAGAGCTATACTCCACAGAGAGTTGAAAGGAAGAAGAAGAAGTGTTTGTTGGAGAGCTATACTCCACAAGTAGTTGAAAGGAAGAAGAAGAAATGTTTGTTGGAGAGCTATACTCCACAGAGAGTTGAAAGGAAGAAGAAGTTTTTGTTGGAGAGCTATACTCCACAGAGAGTTGAAAGGAAGAAGAAGACGTTTTTGTTGGAGAGCTATACTCCACAGAGAGTTGAAAGGAAGAAGAAGAAGTGTTTGTTGGAGAGCTATACTCCACAAGTAGTTGAAAGGAAGAAGAAGAAATGTTTGTTGGAGAGCTATACTCCACAGAGAGTTGAAAGGAAGAAGAAGTTTTTGTTGGAGAGCTATACTCCACAGAGAGTTGAAAGGAAGAAGAAGAAGTGTTTGTTGGAGAGCTATACTCCACAAGTAGTTGAAAGGAAGAAGAAGTGTTTGTTGGAGAGCTATACTCCACAGAGAGTTGAAAGGAAGAAGAAAAAGTGTTTGTTGGAGAGCTATACTCCACAGAGAGTTGAAAGGAAGAAGAAGAAGTTTTTGTTGGAGAGCTATACTCCACAGAGAGTTGAAAGGAAGAAGAAGTGTTTGTTGGAGAGCTATACTCCACAGAGAGTTGAAAGGAAGAAGAAGAAGTGTTTGTTGGAGAGCTATACTCCACAGAGAGTTGAAAGGAAGAAGAAGTGTTTGTTGGAGAGCTATACTCCACAGAGAGTTGAAAGAAGAAGAAGTGTTTGTTGGAGAGCTATACTCCACAGAGAGTTGAAAGGAAGAAGAAGAAGAAGTGTTTGTTGGAGAGCTATACTCCACAGAGAGTTGAAAGGAAGAAGAAGAAGTTTTTGTTGGAGAGCTATACTCCACAGAGAGTTGAAAGGAAGAAGAAGAAGTGTTTGTTGGAGAGCTATACTCCACAGAGAGTTGAAAGGAAGAAGAAGTTTTTGTTGGAGAGCTATACTCCACAGAGAGTTGAAAGGAAGAAGAAGAAGTTTTTGTTGGAGAGCTATACTCCACAGAGAGTTGAAAGGACGAAGAAGAAGAAGTGTTTGTTGGAGAGCTATACTCCACAGAGAGTTGAAAGGAAGAAGAAGAAGTGTTTGTTGGAGAGCTATACTCCACAGAGAGTTGAAAGGAAGAAGAAGTTTTTGTTGGAGAGCTATACTCCACAGAGAGTTGAAAGGAAGAAGAAGTGTTTGTTGGAGAGCTATACTCCACAGAGAGTTGAAAGGAAGAAGAAGAAGTGTTTGTTGGAGAGCTATACTCCACAGAGAGTTGAAAGGAAGAAGAAGAAGAAGTGTTTGTTGGAGAGCTATACTCCACAGAGAGTTGAAAGGAAGAAGAAGAAGAAGTATTTGTTGGAGAGCTATACTCCACAGAGAGTTGAAAGGAAGAAGAAGAAATGTTTGTTGGAGAGCTATACTCCACAGAGAGTTGAAAGGAAGAAGAAATGTTTGTTGGAGAGCTATACTCCACAGAGAGTTGAAAGGAAGAAGAAGAAGAAGTGTTTGTTGGAGAGCTATACTCCACAGAGAGTTGAAAGGAAGAAGAAGTTTTTGTTGGAGAGCTATACTCCACAGAGAGTTGAAAGGAAGAAGAAGAAGAAGTGTTTGTTGGAAAGCTATACTCCACAGAGAGTTGAAAGGAAGAAGAAGAAGTGTTTGTTGGAGAGCTATACTCCACAGAGAGTTGAAAGGAAGAAGAAGAAGAAGTGTTTGTTGGAGAACTATACTCCACAGAGAGTTGAAAGGAAGAAGAAGAAGAAGTGTTTGTTGGAGAGCTATACTCCACAGAGAGTTGAAAGGAAGAAGAAGTGTTTGTTGGAGAGCTATACTCCACAGAGAGTTGAAAGGAAGAAGAAGTGTTTGTTGGAGAGCTATACTCCACAGAGAGTTGAAAGGAAGAAGAAGTGTTTGTTGGAGAGCTATACTCCACAGAGAGTTGAAAGGAAGAAGAAAAAGTGTTTGTTGGAGAGCTATACTCCACAGAGAGTTGAAAGGAAGAAGAAGTGTTTGTTGGAGAGCTATACTCCACAGAGAGTTGAAAGGAAGAAGAAGAAGTGTTTGTTGGAGAGCTATACTCCACAGAGAGTTGAAAGGAAGAAGAAGTGTTTGTTGGAGAGCTATACTCCACAGAGAGTTGAAAGAAGAAGAAGTGTTTGTTGGAGAGCTATACTCCACAGAGAGTTGAAAGGAAGAAGAAGAAGAAGTGTTTGTTGGAGAGCTATACTCCACAGAGAGTTGAAAGGAAGAAGAAGAAGTTTTTGTTGGAGAGCTATACTCCACAGAGAGTTGAAAGGAAGAAGAAGAAGTGTTTGTTGGAGAGCTATACTCCACAGAGAGTTGAAAGGAAGAAGAAGTTTTTGTTGGAGAGCTATACTCCACAGAGAGTTGAAAGGAAGAAGAAGAAGTTTTTGTTGGAGAGCTATACTCCACAGAGAGTTGAAAGGACGAAGAAGAAGAAGTGTTTGTTGGAGAGCTATACTCCACAGAGAGTTGAAAGGAAGAAGAAGAAGTGTTTGTTGGAGAGCTATACTCCACAGAGAGTTGAAAGGAAGAAGAAGTTTTTGTTGGAGAGCTATACTCCACAGAGAGTTGAAAGGAAGAAGAAGTGTTTGTTGGAGAGCTATACTCCACAGAGAGTTGAAAGGAAGAAGAAGAAGAAGTGTTTGTTGGAGAGCTATACTCCACAGAGAGTTGAAAGGAAGAAGAAGTTTTTGTTGGAGAGCTATACTCCACAGAGAGTTGAAAGGAAGAAGAAGAAGTTTTTGTTGGAGAGCTATACTCCACAGGGAGTTGAAAGGAAGAAGAAGAAGTGTTTGTTGGAGAGCTATACTCCACAGAGAGTTGAAAGGAAGAAGAAGAAGTGTTTGTTGGAGAGCTATACTCCACAAGTAGTTGAAAGGAAGAAGAAGAAATGTTTGTTGGAGAGCTATACTCCACAGAGAGTTGAAAGGAAGAAGAAGTTTTTGTTGGAGAGCTATACTCCACAGAGAGTTGAAAGGAAGAAGAAGACGTTTTTGTTGGAGAGCTATACTCCACAGAGAGTTGAAAGGAAGAAGAAGAAGTGTTTGTTGGAGAGCTATACTCCACAAGTAGTTGAAAGGAAGAAGAAGAAATGTTTGTTGGAGAGCTATACTCCACAGAGAGTTGAAAGGAAGAAGAAGTTTTTGTTGGAGAGCTATACTCCACAGAGAGTTGAAAGGAAGAAGAAGAAGTGTTTGTTGGAGAGCTATACTCCACAAGTAGTTGAAAGGAAGAAGAAGTGTTTGTTGGAGAGCTATACTCCACAGAGAGTTGAAAGGAAGAAGAAGAAGAAGTGTTTGTTGGAGAGCTATACTCCACAGAGAGTTGAAAGAAGAAGAAGTGTTTGTTGGAGAGCTATACTCCACAGAGAGTTGAAAGGAAGAAGAAGAAGAAGTGTTTGTTGGAGAGCTATACTCCACAGAGAGTTGAAAGGAAGAAGAAGAAGTTTTTGTTGGAGAGCTATACTCCACAGAGAGTTGAAAGGAAGAAGAAGAAGTGTTTGTTGGAGAGCTATACTCCACAGAGAGTTGAAAGGAAGAAGAAGTTTTTGTTGGAGAGCTATACTCCACAGAGAGTTGAAAGGAAGAAGAAGAAGTTTTTGTTGGAGAGCTATACTCCACAGAGAGTTGAAAGGACGAAGAAGAAGAAGTGTTTGTTGGAGAGCTATACTCCACAGAGAGTTGAAAGGAAGAAGAAGAAGTGTTTGTTGGAGAGCTATACTCCACAGAGAGTTGAAAGGAAGAAGAAGTTTTTGTTGGAGAGCTATACTCCACAGAGAGTTGAAAGGAAGAAGAAGAAGTTTTTGTTGGAGAGCTATACTCCACAGAGAGTTGAAAGGACGAAGAAGAAGAAGTGTTTGTTGGAGAGCTATACTCCACAGAGAGTTGAAAGAAGAAGAAGTGTTTGTTGGAGAGCTATACTCCACAGAGAGTTGAAAGGAAGAAGAAGTTTTTGTTGGAGAGCTATACTCCACAGAGAGTTGAAAGGAAGAAGAAGTGTTTGTTGGAGAGCTATACTCCACAGAGAGTTGAAAGGAAGAAGAAGAAGAAGTGTTTGTTGGAGAGCTATACTCCACAGAGAGTTGAAAGGAAGAAGAAGTTTTTGTTGGAGAGCTATACTCCACAGAGAGTTGAAAGGAAGAAGAAGAAGTTTTTGTTGGAGAGCTATACTCCACAGGGAGTTGAAAGGAAGAAGAAGAAGTGTTTGTTGGAGAGCTATACTCCACAGAGAGTTGAAAGGAAGAAGAAGAAGTGTTTGTTGGAGAGCTATACTCCACAAGTAGTTGAAAGGAAGAAGAAGAAATGTTTGTTGGAGAGCTATACTCCACAGAGAGTTGAAAGGAAGAAGAAGTTTTTGTTGGAGAGCTATACTCCACAGAGAGTTGAAAGGAAGAAGAAGACGTTTTTGTTGGAGAGCTATACTCCACAGAGAGTTGAAAGGAAGAAGAAGAAGTGTTTGTTGGAGAGCTATACTCCACAGAGAGTTGAAAGGAAGAAGAAGAAATGTTTGTTGGAGAGCTATACTCCACAGAGAGTTGAAAGGAAGAAGAAGTTTTTGTTGGAGAGCTATACTCCACAGAGAGTTGAAAGGAAGAAGAAGAAGTGTTTGTTGGAGAGCTATACTCCACAAGTAGTTGAAAGGAAGAAGAAGTGTTTGTTGGAGAGCTATACTCCACAGAGAGTTGAAAGGAAGAAGAAAAAGTGTTTGTTGGAGAGCTATACTCCACAGAGAGTTGAAAGGAAGAAGAAGAAGTTTTTGTTGGAGAGCTATACTCCACAGAGAGTTGAAAGGAAGAAGAAGTGTTTGTTGGAGAGCTATACTCCACAGAGAGTTGAAAGGAAGAAGAAGAAGTGTTTGTTGGAGAGCTATACTCCACAGAGAGTTGAAAGGAAGAAGAAGTGTTTGTTGGAGAGCTATACTCCACAGAGAGTTGAAAGAAGAAGAAGTGTTTGTTGGAGAGCTATACTCCACAGAGAGTTGAAAGGAAGAAGAAGAAGAAGTGTTTGTTGGAGAGCTATACTCCACAGAGAGTTGAAAGGAAGAAGAAGAAGTTTTTGTTGGAGAGCTATACTCCACAGAGAGTTGAAAGGAAGAAGAAGAAGTGTTTGTTGGAGAGCTATACTCCACAGAGAGTTGAAAGGAAGAAGAAGTTTTTGTTGGAGAGCTATACTCCACAGAGAGTTGAAAGGAAGAAGAAGAAGTTTTTGTTGGAGAGCTATACTCCACAGAGAGTTGAAAGGACGAAGAAGAAGAAGTGTTTGTTGGAGAGCTATACTCCACAGAGAGTTGAAAGGAAGAAGAAGAAGTGTTTGTTGGAGAGCTATACTCCACAGAGAGTTGAAAGGAAGAAGAAGTTTTTGTTGGAGAGCTATACTCCACAGAGAGTTGAAAGGAAGAAGAAGTGTTTGTTGGAGAGCTATACTCCACAGAGAGTTGAAAGGAAGAAGAAGAAGAAGTGTTTGTTGGAGAGCTATACTCCACAGAGAGTTGAAAGGAAGAAGAAGTTTTTGTTGGAGAGCTATACTCCACAGAGAGTTGAAAGGAAGAAGAAGAAGTTTTTGTTGGAGAGCTATACTCCACAGGGAGTTGAAAGGAAGAAGAAGAAGTGTTTGTTGGAGAGCTATACTCCACAGAGAGTTGAAAGGAAGAAGAAGAAGTGTTTGTTGGAGAGCTATACTCCACAAGTAGTTGAAAGGAAGAAGAAGAAATGTTTGTTGGAGAGCTATACTCCACAGAGAGTTGAAAGGAAGAAGAAGTTTTTGTTGGAGAGCTATACTCCACAGAGAGTTGAAAGGAAGAAGAAGACGTTTTTGTTGGAGAGCTATACTCCACAGAGAGTTGAAAGGAAGAAGAAGAAGTGTTTGTTGGAGAGCTATACTCCACAAGTAGTTGAAAGGAAGAAGAAGAAATGTTTGTTGGAGAGCTATACTCCACAGAGAGTTGAAAGGAAGAAGAAGTTTTTGTTGGAGAGCTATACTCCACAGAGAGTTGAAAGGAAGAAGAAGAAGTGTTTGTTGGAGAGCTATACTCCACAAGTAGTTGAAAGGAAGAAGAAGTGTTTGTTGGAGAGCTATACTCCACAGAGAGTTGAAAGGAAGAAGAAGTGTTTGTTGGAGAGCTATACTCCACAGAGAGTTGAAAGGAAGAAGAAGTGTTTGTTGGAGAGCTATACTCCACAGAGAGTTGAAAGAAGAAGAAGTGTTTGTTGGAGAGCTATACTCCACAGAGAGTTGAAAGGAAGAAGAAGAAGAAGTGTTTGTTGGAGAGCTATACTCCACAGAGAGTTGAAAGGAAGAAGAAGAAGTTTTTGTTGGAGAGCTATACTCCACAGAGAGTTGAAAGGAAGAAGAAGAAGTGTTTGTTGGAGAGCTATACTCCACAGAGAGTTGAAAGGAAGAAGAAGTTTTTGTTGGAGAGCTATACTCCACAGAGAGTTGAAAGGAAGAAGAAGAAGTTTTTGTTGGAGAGCTATACTCCACAGAGAGTTGAAAGGACGAAGAAGAAGAAGTGTTTGTTGGAGAGCTATACTCCACAGAGAGTTGAAAGGAAGAAGAAGAAGTGTTTGTTGGAGAGCTATACTCCACAGAGAGTTGAAAGGAAGAAGAAGTTTTTGTTGGAGAGCTATACTCCACAGAGAGTTGAAAGGAAGAAGAAGAAGTTTTTGTTGGAGAGCTATACTCCACAGAGAGTTGAAAGGACGAAGAAGAAGAAGTGTTTGTTGGAGAGCTATACTCCACAGAGAGTTGAAAGAAGAAGAAGTGTTTGTTGGAGAGCTATACTCCACAGAGAGTTGAAAGGAAGAAGAAGTTTTTGTTGGAGAGCTATACTCCACAGAGAGTTGAAAGGAAGAAGAAGTGTTTGTTGGAGAGCTATACTCCACAGAGAGTTGAAAGGAAGAAGAAGAAGAAGTGTTTGTTGGAGAGCTATACTCCACAGAGAGTTGAAAGGAAGAAGAAGTGTTTGTTGGAGAGCTATACTCCACAGAGAGTTGAAAGGAAGAAGAAGAAGTTTTTGTTGGAGAGCTATACTCCACAGGGAGTTGAAAGGAAGAAGAAGAAGTGTTTGTTGGAGAGCTATACTCCACAGAGAGTTGAAAGGAAGAAGAAGAAGTGTTTGTTGGAGAGCTATACTCCACAAGTAGTTGAAAGGAAGAAGAAGAAATGTTTGTTGGAGAGCTATACTCCACAGAGAGTTGACAGGAAGAAGAAGTTTTTGTTGGAGAGCTATACTCCACAGAGAGTTGAAAGGAAGAAGAAGACGTTTTTGTTGGAGAGCTATACTCCACAGAGAGTTGAAAGGAAGAAGAAGAAGTGTTTGTTGGAGAGCTATACTCCACAAGTAGTTGAAAGGAAGAAGAAGAAATGTTTGTTGGAGAGCTATACTCCACAGAGAGTTGAAAGGAAGAAGAAGTTTTTGTTGGAGAGCTATACTCCACAGAGAGTTGAAAGGAAGAAGAAGAAGTGTTTGTTGGAGAGCTATACTCCACAAGTAGTTGAAAGGAAGAAGAAGTGTTTGTTGGAGAGCTATACTCCACAGAGAGTTGAAAGGAAGAAGAAGAAGTGTTTGTTGGAGAGCTATACTCCACAGAGAGTTGAAAGGAAGAAGAAGAAGTTTTTGTTGGAGAGCTATACTCCACAGAGAGTTGAAAGGAAGAAAAAGAAGTTTTTGTTGGAGAGCTATACTCCACAAGTAGTTGAAAGGAAGAAGAATAAGTGTTACACAAAAGCCAATGTGTAGAGTTTGTGCTTAAAATGTTTCTATTTAAACAAGTTATTACCATACCAACTTCCATAACATGGACCATGCTAAAGAGAAAGTAAACTAAGATAAACCTGACAAAATGGCAGATAATTTTTCTGACTGGCTAATGAATATAAACATGATATACAAATGTAACCTGAAATTGTGTTGCTTTGTTGTGTATTAATGTGACTAATCTCTATGTGACAGCTGTTTATCTTGGTTATGAGTGCAACATATTTGTTATTATTGTTATAGTTAACATGAACAATTTGCATGGTTTTATTTAGTCCAATAGTATTATCATTTCATTACAGAATAAGTTATCTAAGTCCTGTGGTATAAGTTATCTAAGTCCTGTGGTATAAGTTATCTAAGTCCTGTGGTATAAGTTATCTGAGTCCTGTTGTATAAGTTATCTAAGTCCTGTGGTTAAAAAGTTCTTTTTTAATCCCTGACATAACATTAAAGAGACTCGCTTAGAGGGAGTCAAATTCTGTGTATTTGTCACATTTTGTGATGTGGTTAGATTCTTCTTTACAGTCATTTATTGTAGCAGTTTTGAGAAAGCTACTGGATCTCTGTTTGTCATTGCATTAATGCATCATCTGACTGAATCTTGTAGTGTACACCACTAAATTCACACAATTTTTTAGCTTCACTTTGGCTCTCTATTTTTCTTTATTTCCTGTAATCCTCGGGGTTGTTGGTACAACATTGGTGGCTGCAAAAAACCTTCTACTTTCTACTCCTCTCTATTTATAGCTACATGCACTAACAAAGGTTTAGGCCTGTCATTTCTTTGATGCTATATTCCCATATATTATTCACTATTCCCTGTTGAACTGGCATTTGTCATTTCTGAAGAATGGTACATTTGGCCACATGTGAACTGGCGTTTGTCATTTCTGAAGAATGGTACATTTGGTCACATGTGAACTGGCGTTTGTCATTTCTGAAGAATGGTACATTTGGCCACATGTGAACTGGCGTTTGTCATTTCTGAAGAATGGTACATTTGGCCACATGATTTTATGTTTAGGTTGTGCTTTCAGCCCCTCAGTTTAGGAAGCAGTATCATCTCATTATGTTCTCTCCGTTTTTAATGTCACGCAACATTCCTACAAACCGTATTCTCTAGTTTGGACTATAATTGATTCATTGGTTATGAAATGTTTATATCAGTATTGAGTTTAACAGTTTGTGCTTTGATGTTTGTTTCTTTATTTGCATTCACCATCTTTATATCTTGACTGACATCCCGAGTGACTGAATTTGGCATGAATATCTCTTTTTCCTATTTTTCACACTGGTAGTCATGGCCCAGGTGTCCCCCACCATATAGGCAGATATCCCCACCATGTAGGCAGATAATCTCTTAGAGATACTCTCATTTTTATCATTGAGAGTTTTAATGTTTGTGGGTAGATTTGTTCCTATTCATTTTTACCGAACAGCTGCTATTTTTGGCCTATTTGGTTTCCAACTGCTAAGGATGGGACATGAGACATCCTTTTTTTTTTCTGTGCCATTATTCGAGAGGGCTAAACATCAGATCTCACTACCCAAAGACCAGGGAGGGTAAAGCCACAAAGAAACGATAGATCCAACAAACAAACAAAAACCATCATCTATTGTGGGAATCAAACCTGGACCTTTGTCTCTGGAGGCCAACGTCTAGCCTGTAGACCAACAGCCTCCATGTTATGCTTCATGAAAACCAACTTTCTGT
Organism: Megaustenia siamemsis; assembly: GCA_032433765.1. Taxonomy (NCBI): domain Eukaryota; kingdom Metazoa; phylum Mollusca; class Gastropoda; order Stylommatophora; family Ariophantidae; genus Megaustenia; species Megaustenia siamemsis. The sequence continues at coordinate 105,350,071 of JAVIAB010000139.1, read as the reverse complement.
TTATTGACATACAGGTTTATGAGCTGTCACCAGATACATGGTCTTGGTGCTACAATGCTTTGGTTTTGGCGTTGCAAGTTGTTAAAGATTACACACTGTGCATCTGGAAGCATTCAGTACACTTGGCGTCGAGCTTTTATCACTGGCTGACGATAAGTATCTCTGAGTAAGTGCTGTTTGTATTGTTGTAGTCATTTTGATAAGGTGAAGTACACTATTTTTTTTTAAATTATTATTTATTCTTCCTTCTCTCAACCCCCCCCCCCCCCCCCCCTTCACCTCTTCTTGTGTTTATGTACGTTGAAAACAGAAATAGGAGATCTGGCTAGTAACGGAGATTTTTTCAGACGGGCTGTTGTTAATTTAATGTTCTGCGAAGGACATGCGACCTGATGAGTGCGTGCATTCATATAATTTGTTGGATGCAAAACCCTGGATGCAACAACAGTGTGTACAGTCTTACTTCTGTGTTGGCATTTCTGTGTGGGTTGGCATTTTGGTGAATTATTTATGAAACAGGGATGCATATTTTCATGAATTATTTATGAAACAGGGATAGACATTTTCATGAATTATTTATGAAACAGGGATCAATATTTTTATGAATTATTTATTAAACATGGATAGACATTTTGATGAATTATTTATGAAACAGGGATTGATATTTTCATGAAATATTTATTAAACATGGATAGACATTTTTGTGAATTATTTTATTTACCCTTGATGAGTGTCAAGACGCACAACAGCACCGGGACTTAAAGTGACTCAAAGCTGACTGCTGCTTATATAAGAATCAGCTGCAACGGCTAATCAAGATTTCACTGCACTTGCCTGTAGTGTCCTAGCAAACATACACACCAGTCTGGCCAAACAATCACAAAATGTAAATGGAGACTACCCTGGAGACTTACCAGCTGATGTTTGATGTGTGGGGGTCAAAGGCTTGTTGTAACACACAACAGCACATCTGTATCAATTAACCCTAGATTATGATACCGATCTGTAGCTGTCCCAGTTACGATAGCATTATAAAAATTACTACCACTTAAATGTAATATATTAGGTGATCTAAAAATAGTATTTTCTCTGAACTTTCGACACAAAGTCATGTGTTCACGTTGAGGCAAAACACAGGAACACAAATTTCCCGGCTGAGGTTTATTTATGACCTGAGTTTCACCTCATGAACTGGACGTGTTACAATGTCTATCGGTACGGTCATCCGTAAGTCTGTCATTATATTCAGCTATCTCATAGCATTATTTATTGTGTTACCTGAGTCACAAAGGGTTGTTTGATGTCTGCCGACGACCGAAATAATTTCCATGGTCACAGCACAACAAAAAAATGACCAAATATTTTGTTGCTTTAAACAATGTATCTCATGATCTCATAATAATAATAATAATTCCAAAAGCAATGGAAACAAATGAAGCACTCAGGGGTCACCAGAAGTGGTAATTAGGAAGATACATGAGGGAGGTAATATTTGAACACGGAAAAATGTCACATTTTGAAGAATTTGTGTTTTGATACTGTAATTTTTACTTCGGTATTGTAATCTATTGGAACATTGATTACATTTCTGTAATGTAATTACTGGAACATTGATTATATTTCTATAACTTAATTGGTAAAATAATTATTAAACATATGCATGTTAATTTCTATATCATTTGTTAGATTCATGTAAATTTAATTACTAGAACATTGATTAAGTTTATGTATCTTAAATACTAGAACATTAATTAGGTTTATGCATCTTAAATACTAGAACATTAATTAGGTTTATGTATCTTAAATACTAGAACATTAATTAGGTTTATGCATCTTAAATACTAGAACATTTATTAGGTTTATGCATCTTAAATACTACAACATTAATTAGGTTTATGTATCTTAAATACTAGAACATTAATTAAGTTTATGCATCTTAAATACTACAACATTAATTAGGTTTATGCATCTTAAATACTAGAACATTAATTAGGTTTATGCATCTTAAATACTAGAACATTGATTAGTTTTATGCATCTTAAATACTAGAACATTGATTAGTTTTATGCATCTTAAATACTAGAACATTAATTAGGTTTATGCATCTTAAATACTAGAACATTATGACATTTCTGTGATTTATTTCTTCCTTAGGGGATCTCTGTCCAAAGATTCTCTTCAAGATTCTTTATATTGGATTTTATTCAAAGTTCAGACATTTTCTGAGTCCCTGTGGGCGTGGATTGATGCAAATGTTGCATTGTTCAAGTGATGTCTGGAGCATGCACAATCATTGATAGAGTAAAGCATTGGTTATCTTGTCAAAGAAAACTGTATTGTCCTGTTGTAATTGTTATATTTAAAATATTGAATAAGGTCAGCTGTCTTTGCATTTCAATGATAAATGTATACTTTTGCACAAATACTAGTCTGTTATCAGTCAGTCTGAAGACTACAAACCTCATCCTGACTACAGGGGATAAGACATAGCACGATCAAAAATTTCTTTGAATGAGAGAGGTTAGTCAGTGGTGGCGAGATCTTTACCTTTTTGTTAATTTTAATCTGTTCACTTGATAATGAGATTTGTATGCTCGACCTTATTTTACATATGAGAGAACACAACTTGATGCAGTGAGATCTGGGTAATCTAATGGTACGATGTTGGCCTCCGGACAGGAAGGACCTGGGTTCAAAGCTCACCAGAAGTGGTGGCGACATTTTTCAAAAATAGGAAATATTAATCCGTGATTTTTTTATGTTTGGTTTTTTTATGCTGTTGCCCTTCACAGATCTCATGGGTAGTGAGATCTGGTGTCTAGCCCTCACCGACAAATAGCCATAAATGGGAGACCCCGTGTGCACTCATGCACGTTCAAGAACCCTTGACAGTTCAGATCGAAAAGAGTAGGCCATAAATATGGTCACTGCCTGAGCAAGGTTGTCAACAGAAACCTGCCCACTCCATGGATCCCAAGCCGTAGAGTTCATGCATGTCAGTCAGGATTCTCCTCAGATTTTCCTCAGCACCTATGGATTTGTGTGCATGATGATCCTAACAACAAACAACATGATAATGCAAGTGTCTTGTTAACATCAACTTTTTATTGAAAATGAGAAACCTGGCATAAATATTGTTAAGGCCATTATGATGTCAATTGTAACGGCAAAGATTCACTAAAATGCAGCACCAAACTGAATATGAAATAAGTAAATAATCTACTTTAAAAAATACACATTACACTAGACAAACAAACAAAAAAGAGGCAACAATTTAGAAAATATATCTATCTTATTTCATTGCCTGGAGTATTGTCTATATCTGCAATGTCGTTTCCTGTATAAATATCACTGTCTTTTGTAATTCTTGCAGTGGCCCATATAGTTTTGTCTGTAGTGTTGTATCTATGGGCCAATGGATTTTCCTCAGTCTACTATATTCAGTACAGTCTTGAATTTAGAAATTGAAAATCATCCTTTCTTTAACCCTAGATTATGATACCATAGTAAAATTTACTTCATCAAAACACAAATTTACTCCATCAAAATACAAATTTACTCCCATCAAAACACAAATTTTTCCAAAATTGACATTGTCCCATGTTCAAACATAACACCCTGCCATGTATCTTCCTAATTACCACTTCTGGTGACCTCTCAGATAATGCCATACATCATTTCATGCAGAAAAAAAAATCCTGTCAATTTTCATGTTAAATTTCCTGGTCATTGGCAGACATTAAACCCTTTGTGACTACACAGTGAATAACGCTATGCTGTCGCTCAACATCGTGACAGACTTGTGGTGACTGTACCAATAGACATTGTAACAGATCCAGCCCATGAGGTGAAACTCAAGTCATAAATCAACCTGAGCCAGGAGTTTCAATTCCCTGTATTTTGCCTAGTGTGAACACATGGCACTGTGTCAAGAGTTCAAAGAAATTACTATTTTTAGAGCACCTAATGTTACATTTAAGTGGTAGTAATTTTTACTACAGTATCGTAACTGGGAGAGTTGCAGATAGATATCGTAATTAAGGGTTAATTGAGAAACAGGAATACGCCAGAAAATTTAAAACATGAATAGCAATTTAAAAGTAATGAGAAGGCACTAGGGAATACTAAACAAGATCATCTATTATTTTCTACATAGTTTTTTTATCCAAGCAACATTTTCCAGAAAATTACTATCTATCTATTTAGCTCAGTGGTTAGTGAACTGCACTACAAAGGACAAGACGCAGGGTTTGATCCCAATCGACGGCTTCTGATTCACCCAGCCTTTAATGGGCACCTGATTTTTTTTCTGGAAAAGTAAAGTGGCAAGGGCATAATACCGACCACATTACCCCAAAAATCATGTGCTGAAGGTCTGTAAAATTTATGGTCACTAACACCATATTCCCTATATGCCACTTGGCGTGACGTGGGTACTTTACTTTTTTTTTCTATCTATTGACCTTTCGAGCCATAGCCGGGTCCATAGGGCAAATACCCAGATACTCTTTCTCTTATCTAAATTTTATTCTAGCAGTTTTCAATCCTTGTAAAGATATTTTATCAAATCTTGCCATTTGTCTCTGTTCTGTGCAAGCAGCTCTATCTCAGAAAATTACTATTGACGGTAAATGCACAATTAGTTGTTTGGTAGAGACGAGAGCTGCTTTTGAGAAATATACACACACACACTAAAATGTCTCTTTTTGTTTGTTATTTTTGGTCTTGTCAATGAATATGATCCATCACTTCCTTCATGGCAGTATTGCTAAAACAGTTTGTGCTCGGAGAAACCACCAGACAGGGTTTTAACATAAGGCATCACAATATTTCTTATCTGCGAGATTTTTTACATGCGTAAATCAATAGACAATGAGATGTTGAAAACATTCCAAATGGAGAGTTTGGGACAAAAGATTAACAGCAAGGCAGTTGGAAGACAACAAAATTAATCAAGTAGAAGATATTATTTCCAAGTTAAAGGAACATGAAATACTGTTCATTACCATGTTTATTGAATGTACTCTAATAATTGTGATGGTTTGTAATGTTCAAATTTATAACATTTCCAAACGTATCATTCATGTATGTTTTATTTTATGCTCTGGAGCGAAATCACATGGGGAAGAAGTTCAATAAAAATAATAATACTGGAGAAAACATAACAACAAAAGATATGAAAACATACAAGTGGAGTGTATGATAAACTAAGTCTATGTGTTCAGAAAAGTGTTTATATGTTTGTTGCAGCAAAATTTATTTGTTGTATTGATAAACATTATCATATTAGAAGTAAACGTAAGAAATGGTTGATACTACTAAAAGATGTTTGTTTCAGAATAGGCCAACACGTGTGTGATCTAGCTCAGTCTTTCCCTGCCTCATGATCTATTCTCTGGAAGCACCCCTAAGTTAGGACAACTGGAATGTTGGGGTAGTTATTATAAAGGATGTGCCAGAAATGTCTTTTTGGACAGGAAGCTGATGGATTGAGTGGGTAACACCAGACACGTTCCACTTAGGTAGAAGTGGTTTCACTTTGTCTTATGTTCAAGGATTCTCTCATGTATGTGGTGCTTGCTTACATTCACCTGATGACTGAAGGAATGCACCTCTTTATCGTCCACCCTTAAAAGGACATGAAGTGGACGTTTATGCATTGTGTTGTGGTTTGCAGTAGAACCGTGATATTTGCGTCTTTTGGCCCAACTTCAACACATTTGTCTGAAACAAACTCCCGGACACAACTGCTCTAAGCATAACTTTTGCTCCTCAACCCTGATAGAAAAACCCTCCCTGCAGCCCCAGAAATTTAATAGATGCAGTAACTTTCCCCACATAATGTCTTTAACTATTTGTACGAGCAGCTATTTTTTTTTCTTAATTTAATATTTGTATATTTCTAGCACCACATAGTTTTGTGAACAGCTTCTATCACCTCCAGAATTGTTAGTGTTCCGATGCCATTTCTGAAAACAAAACAGTTTTTTGTCAAAGATATTCTTGCATGAGTTCATGTACAATTTCTGGATCTTATTGTCTAATTCATCTTAAATGATCTTAAGTTTTTGTCTTATTTATTTACAGTATGATGCAATGTGTGCATTTTTAGCACATGTTATGCTCTAGATTATAGATCTTAAAACATGGATTTTCTTTTACTCCGTTCATCATTCACTGCACATAAAACTTTCAATTGCCAACTTATATATTTTGGATGTTGGATCATCTTTGTTATGGCAATCAAAAATATGATTTTCTCTGACTCTTCCATTACCTCCCATTCTTCATTGATCCAGGTTGTTTTGTTTCAGGACTTATGGCCTTCCTTCCAGATGTTATAATTTTGGCCTATTTATTTTCAGTTGACCAATGAGTGTTTTTTTCCTAGCTTGGTGGTTGCCATATTTTGTGTTATAGTTGTATCATATGTTTAATGTGACGTCCAAGATTAAAATATTTAAAAAAACCATCTCACTGATTATTTTGTGTTTGTGTGTGTGTGTGTGTGTGTGTGTTTTGTATGAAGTGATTTTAGGATGATAACAAGCGATAACACAAAAGAGAACGAAATATACGTACCAGATAACAACAGAAGAGAGGAAGAAATAAATGAAATACTATTTGCAGACGACCAAGTTCTGATACATGAAACAACTGAGGACCTACAAGAACACATCAACAGGCTAAACAACACTTGTAAACAATACAACATGAAGATCAACCGAAGTAATGGCAATAGCGAGAAAGAAAGAAAAACTAAACATCATAATAGATAATACGACTGAAGCAAGTAGACAATTTTAAATATCTGGGTAGCACGTTAACACAAGACAATAACCAAGAGACAGAGATAGATATAAGGTGTAACAAAGCATAAGGAAAAATTCAAAAATAAAAAATGGTATGTAAGAAGCTTTACGTGACAAGTGGACGACACAGACTAAACAACGTTTCGGCTCAATAGGCCTTCATCAGGAACAAACAAAAAAAACACACACAAAACTGATAACGAAACAACTGAAACAAAAACAATCGAAATGTGTTAAAGAAAACAACAAAAATAAATAAAACTATCCTGTAAAATCCAAAATAAAATTGCAACCATGTGCGGCTGTCGTGAATGTCGAAAATCGTGCAAAAAAGTGCGTAAATGTACACAGAACCAGAGGAATTAACACAGGGGTCAGTGTGCAAACACAAAGGAGAAATAATCGAATAGTAGACCGACAGGTGTAAAAAGACGCTAAGAGTGAGATGTCTGAGAGTGGGGTACAATAAAAATAAGTGAGGGGTAAGGAGCACAGAAAAAAGTTATAGAGGAGACCACCGAAGTGTCTCATAAGGGACTAGAGGAGAAGAACTATAAAAAGCATGGCATAGTAAGTAGACCAAAGAACACAAATATGTGTAGTAGAGAAGGCTATGCAAAAGGGAAGGAGCAACCAAAAAGAAACTATGCGTATGAGTGTGATACATTCATACCTCTCAGGGTCAGTGAACCATACTGGACTATAAGGCGATTTTCCAAAGTAGCACCAAAAGGTGATAGACTCGAGCGAGGCCAGTCGTGGATGGGCAGGGCAGAGAAATCCATTCAAAAGGTGTGCATGCTAAATGACTTGCAGCGTGGAGAAGAATGGCGGCAATGGCCAAATGACATTTCTACAATTACTATCAAAGTCTGCATAACACTGAATAAAGAATGTAGAACGATGAATCCCAAGGTCGTAGAGGATAAGATTCAGGCCTTAATCAAAGAAAACGTAACGTCCGGCAATATTATTATCTACACAGATGGTTCGGTTGTACGAAATAAACGATGTTCATGGGCATATACAGCGCAGGTGAAAGGGCAAATGGTGCATGAGGATAGTGGTGCTTTTTCGCAAACAACGAGCAGCATGACAGTGTAGGTTTTAGCAGTCACTAAGGCAATGACATGGCTCGAAACACAGTCTTTCGCAGGAGTATGTTTTCTCAGTGACTCCATGAGTATGCTTAAGAAGGTTGAGGCTGGGTGGAGGCGAAGAGAGTGGTTGAAGTCCCTGCAGCTGTCAACTTTAAAAGAAATCGTCTTCATCTACGTACCTGGCCACTCTGGAGTGCAGGGGAACGAACGAGCTGACAAGCTTGCTGAAAAGGCTAAAATTTCAGATGGCAACGCCATGGACAACGCAGACATTGTACACGCAATCCGCGAGGCGGGAAGAGTAGCAGACTTTCGAGACGACAAGGATTCAAACGCAATGGCGAGACTAACGCATAGTCGTGTAAGGCTTGGCACAGCAAAGAGCGAACATTTTTCAGGACGCCAGAGGTGTATGGTTAACCAACTGCGAACCGGCACGATCAGCCGTCACACACTTGTGAATTTACTCGAAAGGAAATCGGAGCACTTATGGGTATGCCCCTTGTGCAAGGAGGATGATCTTTCGACTAACTAACTAACTTTCCAAAGTAAAGCGGCTGCGGTCGCCAGAGTGACAAAGGACAATACCAGTGACACGGATGTCGTCTTTGCCCTTGTGATCAGGAGAGTTGAAGTGGGAAGACACCGGAGTACCAGTATTTTGTTGGACATCACGTAGATGTTCACAAATACGTGGAGAAAAACTTTTCTCTACGTTCACGACAGCCGCACTTGGTTGCTATTTCCTTTTGTTTTGACAGGATAGTTAATTTTGTTTTCTTTAACACATTTTGATTGTTTTTGTTTTGGTTTCGTTATTAGTTTTGTGTGTGTGTTTTTTTGTTTGTTCCTGATGAAGGCCTATTGGGCCGAAACGTTGTTTAGTCTGTGTCGTCCACTTATCACATAAAGCTTCTTACATACCATTTTTTTTATTTTTTTATTTTTCCTCATTAGTTAAGCCATGTCTATCGAGGTTGATGGGGGAAGGCAACCATTGTACTAAACAAATGTAGGTAGAGTGAGTCAAGTGTGCTCATTGTACTAAACTAATGTAGGAAGAGTGAGTCAAGTGTGCTCATTGTACTAAACTAATGTAGGAAGAGTGAGTCAAGTGTGCTCATTGTACTAAACTAATGTAGGTAGAGTGAGTCAAGTGTGCTCATTGTACTAAACAAATGTAGGAAGAGTGAGTCAAGTGTGCTCATTGTACTAAACTAATGTAGGAAGAGTGAGTCAAGTGTGCTCATTGTACTAAACAAATGTAGGAAGAGTGAGGCAAGTGTGCTCATTGTACTAAACAAATGTAGGTAGAGTGAGTCAAGTGTGCTCATTGTACTAAACAAATGTAAGTAGAGTGAGTCAAGTGTGCTCATTGTACTAAACAAATGTAGGAAGAGTGAGTCAAGTGTGCTCATTGTACTAAACTAATGTAGGTAGAGTGAGTCAAGTGTGCTCATTGTACTAAACTAATGTAGGAAGAGTGAGTCAAGTGTGCTCATTGTTAACAACTGTAGGTAGAGTGAGTCAAGTGTGCTCATTATAAACAAATGTAGGTAGAGTGAGTCAAATGTGCTCATTATAAACAAATGTAGGTAGAGTGAGTCAAGTGTGCTCATTATAAACAAATGTAGGTAGAGTGAGTCAAATGTGCTCATTATAAACAAATGTAGGTAGAGTGAGTCAAGTGTGCTCATAAACAAATGTAGGTAGAGTGAGTCAAGTGTGCTCATTATAAACAAATGTAGGTAGAGTGTGTCAAGTGTGCTCATTATAAACAATGACACTTTGCAACTTATGGCCTTTTAGGGGCAAATGAAATAAAGCATCGATTGTTGGACAAACAATAACACATCTTCTATGGCACATCAACAACAATAAATATGCCATATTGATTCCTCAAATACTTGTCACTGCTAACATTTCTGTTTGGGCATCTTGATGGGAGATGTGATATCAATTGTTACTATCTTACAGGTCTCTAAATGAGATGTTATTCATCATATTGATTGCACTTTGTCTCATGAGTTCCTTTCAAATGTGCTTTTATTCAATGTACACAAACCTGATAATGCATACCGTCACCTTCCACACACACACCCCACTTGACAGTTGTGACAAGATGTGGTTGGAACTTGTGACATGGCACTTTGTCAGAGAAACAAGACTGCTTGTAGGTAGTAGTGCGGCTATGATGGCACCACAGGCTAAAACTGATATACTCAACTAGAAGAGATGACTGAAAGAATCCATTTATAGAGGAGGCTAGGGAAAGTATCCATTTATAGAGGAGGCTAATCATAGCAGCCATTTATAAAGTAGGCTAGTGAAAGCATCCATTTATAGAGGACAATAGTGAAAGCATCCATTTATAGAGGTGAAAACATCCATTATAGAGGAGACTAGTGAGAGCATCCATTTATTGAGAAGAGTAGTGAAAACATTCATTTATAGAGGAGACTAGTGAAAGCATCCATTTATAGAGAGTAGTTAAAACATCCATTTATAGAGGAGACTAGTGAGATCATCCATTTATAGAGAAGAGTAGTGAAAACATCCATTTATAGAGGAGATGAATGAAAACATCGATTTATATAGGAGACTAGTGAAAGCATCCATTTATAGAGAAGAGTAGTGAAAACATCCATTTATAGAGAAGAGTAGTGAAAACATCCATTTATAGAGGAGACTAGTGAGAGCATCCATTTATAGATGAGACAAGTGAAATAATGTATTTCTAGAAGAGACTAGCATCCTTACAAACAATGTCGCGTGACATGACACTAGGAAGGAATCTTCAGTTTAGGTTTTTTTTTTTTAAACAGACACCCGTTTTGGAACTCTAGAAGGCTAGCAGAGAATATGATAATGGTGGCATTTGTCTGGCTCTACTGTGTGGACTAATACTGCTCTGAAAACAGTTGGGGCCTCTTTTATGAACAGTCCAATACTGAATATGTGCAGAAAATGTCTTCTCGGCTTCCTTCTGTTATGGTTATGATTAGTTGAAGGCCCTGGTATCACTGCAAACGAATTAAAATCCATAATTGCTGAACCGCCCGTACCAGTGGAATCATCCGAATGAAAACTCATCACATTGAAGGATCCAAACAAAGATAGGTAGCTGCAGTCCTCATCATAGCAGCTACGTTATCATCAGGTACCATGCCTGCAGGCGTAGGTGATAATGTCTCTCCACAACTTTCGATCTTGACAGATATATATCATTTCTGTTGTTGACCTTCTGCCAAAGCATTCTCTTAAGCTGTCTGGTATCTTTCTCTTTGCTTCCCTCAATTTTTCCAGTTGTTACAATATATTCCAGCTGTTCCCTTCTCATTACATGGCCAAAAAATGCTGATTATTTCTTCCTAATATTGGATATTAGCTCTCTTTTTGTTTTGCCATTTTTCAAAACGTTTTCATTACTCTTTTTAGCTGTCCATGGCATTCTCAACATTCTCTGTAAAGCCACATTTCTACACCATCCAGTGATTTTCTTGTTTGTTGTCCTATTGTCCACGATTCACATCCATATGTTAAGACTGGCTCTACATAACATTTAAGAACATTTATGAAGTGAGAAAGACAGTTCTTCGGTGCTACATAGAGCAAATTCTTCCGTATGGAAGCGAATCATGGACAGTAGACAATCAAATGAAAAGACGCTTTGAGGCCGCAGAGATGGGATTTCTCAGAAGAATGTTGAAAGTTCCCTGGACAGCTAGAAAGACCAACGAGGAAATTCTCAAAGAGGCCAACACAAAAAAGAAAGCTCATAAGAAACACCAGAAAGAAACAATCAACATTTTTTCAGGCACATCATGAGAAGAGGAAAGTTGGAATACTTGGTTACAACTGGCAAAATACAGGGAAAGAGAGATCGAAGACGACAAAGAGAGATGAAACTAGATAGTTTGGTGTCATGGTACGGAAAATAGTCAACAACAGAACTGATACGATGTGCGGCAGAAAGAAGATTGTGGAAGTACATGATTGCCTACGCCAACTGGTATGGCACATGATGATGACTTGTGTATTATAATATAGTACTTCTCCATTTTTGTTTTATCGCTTCATTTATTATCCCTCTTTTTATTTCTCCTTCATGTATTATCCCTCTTTTTATTTCTCCTTCATTTATTATCCCTCTTTTTATTTCTCCTTCATGTATTATCCCTCTTTTTATTTCTCCTTCATTTATTATCTCTCTTTTTATTTCTCCTTCATTTATTATCCCTCTTTTTATTTCTCCTTCATTTATTATCCCTCTTTTTATTTCTCCTTCATTTATTATCCCTCTTTTTATTTCTCCTTCATTTACTTGTCAGGCCCATTCTAGATGTAGTAGAGTTTATCTAAATATTGTTGTTATTTTGTGTTGTTTCATTTTTTGGAGAAGGTCACATGTAGGTCAAAACGTCAGTATTTTGTGTTCCTCTTTTGTCAAGCTGTCACCATAGCTTGTAGGATTGTAGGTTACACTCCACCACTTGCTTAACCGCAGCTCTGCAATTATTTCCCTGTCTCCTGAATACATGATATGGTGACAGCTGATGTGCGGGGAACGAGCTCAACACAATGTATGTATGATGACAGCAGCTTGACATCATCGTCAAGTAGAGAACAACACAAAACAATGACGTTTCCAGTGTATTCAACCCGTTCTCAAATATTGTACCACTATAAGTAGGCACTAACAGAGAGATAATATAGAACAATTGGTATGAACACCTATAGGGACATAAAGTTGAGGAGATACATGGTCATCTAGGTCATGGTGATAGATTACTCATTACTGCTCATTTAAAATATATATCTACCCGTTGTCCTTTCGAGCCGAAGATGGCACATAGGGCAGAACCACAATCTCAAAAACAGAAACCTTGCATGCCAAAGTGGCACATATTGCAGAGATCACAGCTTCTAAAATCTATAGCTCTGTTTCCAAAACAATACTTTTTTTACAATGACAGCTTGTCAAGCCATCGATCAAACTACTTAGTTTACGCTTACGACATGCCTGAATGTCACATAATTACTATTCTTTACTTCCCTCATGAGGCCCCGGTAACACTGGACATTTAAAATATAGCTGGTTGGAAACCAACATTTGTAGACCAACCTCCCACACCTGGCCAGCTGGTCATGGACACCAGTGACTCCGAAGATGAACCAACATTTGTAGACCAACCTCCCACACCTGGCCAGCTGGTCATGGACACCAGTGACTCCGAAAATGTACCAACATTTGTAGACCAACCTCCCACACCTGGCCAGCTGGTCATGGACACCAGTGACTCCGAAGATGAACCAACATTTGTAGACCAACCCCCCACTCTGGCCAGCTGGTCATGGACACCAGCGACTCCGAAAATGAACCAACATCACCATCATGGATAGAAAGAACAAGTCCAAGGAAAGAATTTCAATCAATCCATGTAAATAATTCATTTTTAAATACGTCAATATCAAATCATTTTATAAATTTAATAATAGATGTACTTTTTCACTAATTTAAAATGGCTGATCTCATTGTCGTATCTGTCAACGTTAGGGGACTAAGGTCCAAATTAAACATCATACACTTAATACACAGAAACAAACCAGATTTCGTCCTCATACAAGAAACAAACATACACACAGACATACACAGCTAGGGCTAAGGCATTCTTGTTTCAGCTTGGCAGTGCAACGTGCAGGTTCAGGAACAGCCATCCTCTAGACATCGGATGGGAAATCACTTCAAAAGTAAGAGACAGTGATGGCAGAACGACAATCATCCAAGACGCAGATACACGATAGTCAATGTCCACGCACCCCCAGTACCAGCACAACAACCACAAAACTACGAGGACCTCTCACACCTATTAAAAAGGAAATACACGGGACAGAAGGTCATCCTCGATGGGAGAGGGGGGGACTTCAACTGTGTCTTGTCAAAAAACGATGTCGAGGGAGGCGCATACAGCACACATACAAGTCGCCCTGACGCACTATACACGACATACTAGATGAACACGAACTGACAGATGCCTCATACAGACGCGCAAATCCACACGGCAAACAAACAAAACACAAAACCAACACCCAATGCAGAGCAGCGCGACTCGACCGCCTCTATGTCCCATCAGGAATGTACGTCATTCGGATCCAACACCATCACGAGACGCTCCACTTCACTGATCACAAAGGGGTGCTCATAGCCATTATCGGCTACGTTACAAAAGTTACCACATTGGAAATTCAACAACACATTACTACACAACAACACACTAAGCACCTACGTAGAAGTCACATCGAAGCTCATTCAACTGTACACAAGCGACCATGAGACGACATACAAACACAATGGGAGCTGCTGACAAGCAAAATACGCAAAACAACGATGGTACTGGCGTCCCAAATAAGCAGACACAGGTAACAAGAAGAAAAAATGATGCAGGGGGGCCTTCGTTTGTCAAAACAAGTGGATAAACACGCCCCAAACATCATCCCACTAGCTGAAGCGACACACACAGTACAGATACCAGGGGGCTTTAACACGCGCACGGCAAATAACAACCAGGCAGGTGTCAGCCAACAAACAATTCCTGGATATAGAACAACACATACAAAGTAGTAGATACGTCAAGAAGATCGTTGACTTGGAAGGAAACACACAGACAGAAACAACAAACATCGTCTAAGCTTTCGGGGAATACTACAGACAGCTGTGCACAGAAGGAACACCTCAACCGCACTTTCAAGAGGAGTACAAGGAACACACCAAACAACTAACGGAAGCGGACAAACAAACACTGGATGCAGAGATAACACTCGCTGACATAACGACCGCAGCGAAATCTATGCATAAAAATAAGACACCAGGACCGGACGGACTCACCGCGGAGTTATATCAACATTTTCTCCCCGTCTTAGGCCCACTTCTACTGACGGTTTTTAAGGAATCCTTCGACAAAGGACACCTACCTCCATGCATGAATGAGCCATACATCTCCTTACTCCGGAAGAACAACACGGAAAAGACGCAACTAACAAACTACAGACCGATATAGCTGCTCAACGGTGACTATAAAATACTCACCAAGATCTTGACAAACAAGCTAAAACCGCTCATGTCATCACTTGTCCACGAAGACCAACAGTGCAGCTTCCAAGGCAGAAACATAACCAAACACACCCACTTCATACGAGACACCATCACCTACACACACGGAAGAAACGTTCAGTCGCCGATCCTGCCATTAGACTAAGAGAAGGCTTTTGACTGGGTATCGCACTCCTACCTACACAAGACGCTGCACAACTGCAACATGGGAGACAACTTTTGACAGGGTATCGCACTCCTACCTACACAAGACGCTGCACAACTGCAACATGGGAGACAACTTTCAACAGGGTATCGAACTCCTACCTACACAAGACGCTGCACAACTGCAACATGGGAGACAACTTTCAACAGGGTGTCGCACTCCTACCTACACAAGACGCTGCACAACTGCAACATGGGAGACAACTTTCAACAGGGTATCGAACTCCTACCTACACAAGACGCTGCACAACTGCAACATGGGAGACAACTTTCAACAGGGTATCGCACTCCTACCTACACAAGACGCTGCACAACTGCAACATGGGAGACAACTTTCAACAGGGTATCGAACTCCTACCTACACAAGACGCTGCACAACTGCAACATAGGAGACAACTTCCGACGGTGGATCCAAATCCTGTATTCCAGACCTGAGAGCAAAGTCCTCGTCAATCACACACACACACACGGACTCCTTCACACTAACCAGGTCCGTCAGACAGGGACGCCCTCTATCTCCTCTGCTCTAAATCCTAGCCTTAGAACCATTACTCGAAAATAAAAGAAAAAAAAATGGGGGGGGGGGTGGGTGGGCACGGAAGCTCATGGCTTACGCCGAAGACACCATTTTCTTCCCTACCAGCGACCGCTCGATAACAAACATCATCAAAGCATACACAGACTTCGACAATAGCAGCGGAGCGAAGATCAACGTGAAGAAGTCATCCATCATGGGGATCGGTGGGTGGCAGAACAGAAAGGATTTCCCTTTAGGACTGGCATCCGTCGACGTCATGAAGGCGTACGGTATCACCTTCCCGTGCAACCCCAAGATAAGCAAACCCACATGGCAGGCTCTAACCACAAAAATCACAAACACCCTGCTGAGACACCAACATGTGAACACTATTGTTATCACCACACAAACGCCAATGGCACACATTAAGATTGAGTTTTCACCGACCATTTCGCAGGCCGACAGTGCTCTGACGGTGTGTGAGGTGCAAACATTTACAGACACCTATTGTCTGGACGGGCATTCTGGGTCGTTTTGTGTAGTGTGTAGTGGGTGTAGCAAAGGCTGCAACGTCATCATCGGTACGTGTCACGGCAACTGTTCACATGGGATCTATGGACACGACTGCTCCAGGTCTTGTCTCAGTGTCTGTCCTTTATGTGAGAAAAAAATCCGGAAAATGCCTACAATGTAAACATCCTGGCTATACCTGTAATGACACTTGTCCCGATGGTAATTTTGGGCTACAGTGCGAACAGACGTGTTCTGATGGCTGTGACATCATATGTGACCCGGAAAGTGCAGACTGTAAGTGCAAGGAAACGTACTATGGGTCAGACTGCACTCTCAAATGTCCGGACAACTGTTTCAACGACACCTGTGAACAGTCAACCGGGAACTGTACATGCAAGGGAACGTTCTACGGGTCAGACTGCACTCTCAAATCTCCGGATAACTGTTTGAACGGAACCTGTGAACAGTTAACCGGGGCCTGCGTCTCGTATGTCGATGATTCCCACGTTAAGAAGAGTCTGCCGACTACAACAAACCCAAACATATGGATATTTTTCGCGATCGCTGCTCTTCTACCTCCTCTTCTACTTCTCTTGATATCCGTATCAATATATATCCGTGCTTGTCGTAGCTCATATCTTAGTGGGTGTCTGCGATAGCCATGGCTGATATCTTACTGGGTGTATGTGCTGGCCATGGCTGATATCTGAGTGGGTGTATGTGCTGGCCATGGCTGATATCTTAGTGGGTGTATGTGCTGGCCATGGCTGATATCTTAGTGGGTGTATGTGCTGGCCATGGCTGATATCTTAGTGGGTGTATGTGCTGGCCATGGCTCATATCTTAGTGTGTGTCTGTGCTGGCCATGGTTCATATCTTAGTGTATTTCCGTGCTAGCCATGGCTTATATCTTAATGTGTTTATGTGCTAGACATGGTTCATATCTTGGTGTGTTTCGGTGAAGCTATAGCTCATTTCTTAATGTGTTTCTGTGCTAGCCATGGTTCATATCTTAGTGTGTGTCTGTGCTAGCCATGGCTCATATCTTAGTGTGTTTCCGTGCTAGCCATGGCTCATATCTTAATGTGTTTATGTGCTAGACATGGTTCATATCTTGGTGTGTTTCGGTGAAGCTATAGCTCATATCTTAATGTGTTTCTGTGCTAGCCATGGCTCATATCTTAGTGTGTTTCTGTGCTAGCCATGGCTCATATCTTAGCTGTGTGTGTGTGTGTGTGCTAGCCATGGCTCATATCTTGCTTGGTGTGTGTCATGTTAGTCATATCTCATATCTTTGTGTGTGCATGTCTGTGTTTGTCACATCTCATATCCTTGTGTGTGCATGGCTATGTTAGTCACATCTCATATCTTTGTGTGTGCATGTCTATGTTAGTCATATCTCATATCTTTGTGTGCATGTCTATGTTAGTCATGTGCCATGTCTTTGTGTGTGCATATCTATGTCAGTCATATCTCATATCTTTGTGTGCATGTCTATGCTAGGCATGTGTCATATCTTTGTGTGTGCATATCTATGTTAGTTATATCTCATATCTTTGTGTGCATGTCTATGTTAGTCATGTGTCATATCTTTGTGTGCATGTCTATGTTAGTCATATGTCATATCTTTGTGTGCATGTCTATGTTAGGCATGTGTCATATCTTTGTGTTTGCATATCTATGTTAATCATATCTCATATCTTTGTGTGCATGTCTATGTTAGGCATGTGTCATATCTTTGCGTGTATGTCTGTGTTAGTCATATCTCATATCTTGATGTGTGTCGGTGTTAGTCATGCCTCGTATCGCTGTGTGCATGTCTGTGTTAGTCACATCTCATATCTTTGTGTGTGCATGTCTGTGTTAGTCACCTCTAGCGACTCGGGCAGATGGTGCTCGTAAACCTGGGAGGGCCGACCATCTAAGACCAGAATCCCCCTACAGAAAAGACAATATGCTGCCTTGCATGAAGATTGGGGACAATCAAAGACTAAGGAAAGCAAACCTGAATAAAATGCTGGCTGAAATCGGATGCACTGGGCCACTGGCGCAGAACACAGTGCAACGTTTTAACGGGTGTTCAATCAGAGTGGATCTGGCAGACTCTAATTGTGATATTCTGTCTGTGGGGGCGATCAACACACTTAACCTGACAGCTGACTTCATGTGAGAGTCTGGAATCCTACTCTGATTGAGTCCTGATCGCAGAGAGAGAGAGAGAGAGAGAGAGAGAGAGAGGGGGGGAGAGAGGGGGAGAGAGGGAGAGAGATACCAACATAAAACATCAACCATCTTCAGCAGAATCGTCATCGTCAACAATATCATCATACCCAAGCTACACTACACAGTCACAGTTCTCGATCCACCTCGTCACTCACGAAATTAACAAGCGCATCAACAGGTTCATCTTTCGGAACGTCATCCACAATACAAAAAAAAAAACACGAAACACTGATCCTCAGGAAACACGACGGGGGAGGAGTGGGGGGGGGGGGGGGATCGCTCTCCAAAACATCAACTCCAAAATAAATTCCTTCAGAATCGGCCAAGTGGGACGCATTGTTCAACGGCCACACAGCTACCCTTTCGCCCATTACTACATGGGGCTAAGGTTCACCAGGCACGCACAAATAAACAACGCAAGTCCACACCATTACGGGACCATGCCTGCTTTCTACAGGTCGTGCATACAAGCCATTCAAGGAAACGAATACCTCATGCACCAGATAACCAAATACATATACATGTACCAACAATTAATACAACAAGCCCCATCACTACAACGAAGGATCAAATGGGGTTACACACACAGCATCCAAAATTACAGCGGCACTTTCTAGAACCTGCACAACCCAGTAGTCACTCCAAATGAGAGAGAAGTCGCATATCGACTTCTGTTTAATACGACGCCACTGGAACAAGGAGAGGGAAGTCGCATATCGACTTCTGTTTAATGCGACGCCACTGGAACAAGGAGACAAATGCCAAATGTACAACACAAACACACAAGCAAACGAAGAACACATATACTATAGATGCTCTACCATGACACCAACAATCCACACACCAACATCCACGCTGCAAACATATACCAAACAGAAAGTAGACATACACAGAGCGATAATGCTAAACACGATAGCAAAGATGACACCAGAACATCACATGTTAGTCTCTCTATTTTCATATCTTAGACACCTAGTATGAGTCTATGGGAATGAAACGAAATACAGAGGACGAACGTTTAAGCCAGAAATATTCTGACACATATACAGGAAAAAAAAACAAATGTCTATTATAGAGAGAATGAGAGCGTGAATGAAGGCAGACACCTCCCCCAACCTAAAATAAAGGCAAAGCCCAGGACATCCACGATGATGAAACGATTTCAACAACTCTCCTGCCTCTTCTTCTCATAGAAACGCAGGAGGAAAATATCAATGGCTGAGTTGGACCAACAAAATCATTTGTAGTATATATGATTAAAAGTGATAATAAATATATAATAATACTGTTTGATTTGGCAGCGTTCACTTGGAGCAACTTGTAAAATGTAAATACAATAAAGAATCAATGAAATAATAAATAGAATAATAAATAAAATAATAAATAGAATAATAAATAAAATAATAAATAAAATAATAAATAGAATAATAAATAAAATAATAAATAGATTTTGTTAGCAAAAGTGTGGTCACGTGACCAATGGCGGCCTAGTTTGTTTAGCCACAGCTGATAGCAGAGCTGCGTTTGAGCATTTCTTCCCGTCTTTGTTGGGTATGATTGACACTTTTGTAACATGAAATAATGTGTGGCTCGAGTTAGATGCTAGCTTTGTATCAATACGAATAATGATATCATCTTCTTAAATTCTGTCAAGAAATGAGTGTAGTGGGCATTTAAAGCGCGGGTTTGAACAAACATGGAGCCCACGTGTTGTCGTGATCGTGGTGCACCAGCCTGCTGTTGTTAGCTTCTACTTCTGATTTCATTTGCTAGTTTTATATCCAAAGAGATCGTTTGTTGATAAGTAAGAATACTGTGCGGCAAATAGTGCATTGATTTGACTAAATAAACATTTCACGTTTGGTGACTTCTTCAATAATTCAAAAAGTAAGCAGTCTGAGTCTCCTTGCTTGCTGCTGGTAGAGCTTGTTGTGTCTGTAGTGAGTAGTGAAGTAGTGTTACTACTAGTCTAGTGGTGGCAGAGCCAAACAAACAGTATCAGATCATATTGTTTTGGTGTATAATAAAGCGGGAGAATTAGAAGCTAATGTGAAATCTGTAAAATAATAAATAATGTAATTGCCGTCAAAATCAGTTCACAAACTTTTATATTAACTGAATACTGAATGATGAGTGAATGCATCATCACATGAATGATTTGAATGAATGAATGAATGGAATGTGATTGTTGATTGAGTTTGATTTTATTGCTAAACCATGAATAAACCATGATAATAAAGTATTTAATTAATCGTTGTGTTATTGTCTTGTCTCCTGTCAATTGTAATTTTGTATTGTATAGTAAATTGTTGCATTAAATATGTATTGTAACTTGTTTGTTGATGTTTGAATAACAAAGAGAAAGACAAATTAATTATATATTTGTTATCCCATATGTCTGCATCATCATAACATGATAGATAATGATAATTATTTAAATAAATTACATATATAAAAAATGTGTGTATTTATATATATATATTTATATTTAAAATGTAATATATCCTATGATGTGTGTGTGAAATTTATGAATAATAATAATAATTGCATTGCAATATCATCGAGTACTGTGATTAATAATAGCAGTAGTAGGTCAACAGGCAAACAAATAAAATAATACATTCTTCATAATTTTGATGATCGCTCAGTCTAAGTAGGCTTTAGTAGGCGATGGTGAATTTTGTTCTACTGTCACCCAGTTGTCATTAAAAATATAGTGAGTAAATCCCACTTTATTTTTGTTTACATCTTCAGATTTTTTTGGTCAACTCTTTAAATCAGCTGCTATAATAGCTCCCACCTTTAATCTGACACATCAAGAGCTTCATAGAATCTTTTTGAATTGAGTCTCCACTTTTAAAACCATACCCTACCCACTTTCATTTTGCCTTGTAGTTGTACAGCATGCTAGTCATAGTTTTGTTTAGTTTTTGTAGTGAGGAACCAATGTTTTAACTTCATACTCTTATCTATATCTTGTAGGCCATGTAAAAGTTGTAGATTACAACTATATTATAATTAATTGCTAGTCTTATACAACTTTAAATGTGTTGTTCATGTTACATAGTATATTTATAGATAAATGTTACAAGTTGTAACAATTTTATGAATTGTTCTACATAACAGCAGCTTTTCAAATAACCCTAATCATAAAAATGCAGTTTGGAGGGTAACTGATTAGTATAATTTGTTGTGGATGATTCAATTTGCTATTGGTGCTAACAATATCTGTTATTTACAGCTGTAGAAAAATCATAAACTTTTAGAGGAAACACACTCACCGGAACTATGGCTGTAGTAGACGCCTTCTTAGAGTTAGAAGATGGATCTATATACTCTGGCATTTCATTTGGAGCAGAGGAAAGTGTAGCAGGAGAAGTGGTAAGCTATATTGTGTAATGTTTTCGTTGCTCTGGATGAAGAAACTTGCAGCAAACAATTATATATTACAGTGAAGTGCAGAACTTTCAGGTTAATAAAAATCATTGCATGTATGAGCTTAGAAATATAGAACAAGTAAAAAATTCTGGAGCTGCAGTAGCTCAGTAGTTAGAGAACTGGCCTGTTAGGGACAAGAGGTAGGGTTTGATCCTGATCAACAGTTTCCAGCTTCTTACAGCCTTAAATAGTTATGGGATTTTTCTGGGCAAGAAACATGTCACAGGCTTGGTACTAACCATATTACTACAAAATAATATGCCAAAGGTGTATATAAAATATGGTCACTAGCACCATATTACTACAAAATAATATGCCAAAGGTCTATACAAAATATGGTCACTAGCACCATATTACTACAAAATAATATGCCAAAGGTCTATACAAAATATGGGCACTAACACAAGATTCACTATCATGCTGTGGGGCAGCTTGACATGGCTTCATCTTAACAGATCTTCCTTCATGTTTGCCCAGTGTACCAAACATTCATATACTGGGCCGAAAAGGGTAGATGTCACGGCTTTGCCGTAAACTTGTGACACTATGTATGTACCCACGCCAACTTAACGGGTGAACGCTATGAGGAGATATGTTTACCCAATGACTGGTCCCTCATCTTCTTCCTGTTAGAGAAACATTAGTGGGCATTGTTATGTTGTGGTTGTCAACAAGCTGTCACCAAGTTAACTCTTGCTGCTAAACTAGGGGATGTAACTACCCTTGATTGCGTATTAAAATGCAACATGCCAACTTTAAAAAGCTATTAAAAATTGTGGTTGAACATAATAAACTAGACAAATTAACACCGAAAGAGAATTACATGAAGTTTCATAGCAAGCAAAACGTGTCAGTTATGGTTATGGGAGGCCCCGGTATCACTACAAACGAATTAAAATCCATAATTGCTCAACCGCCCGTACCAGTGGAATCATCTGATTTAATATCTCATCTCCCGAACAAATAAAGGTAGCTGTAGTCCCCACCATAGCAGTCTTAGCACACGCCAAAAGACATAAGGCGAAACCACACAGAAAGTGAACACAGCCATCTATTCTCCATCATACGATATCATCACTCATTGTAAACAATCTATCGAAACACGATCAAAACAGATGAAATACCTCATGGTGTGCACAGAGCACTTGACTTGGTAGCTACTGCAACAAGCCGGACTTGGTATATGAGGAAACTTCAGCAAGGAACACTTTTCATGCATAGAATCTAATGGTTCCTGCCGCCTATCCACCATATTGATCGGAATTTCAAGTCCTCCTGAAAATGATGGTCGTCATATTAAAAAAAAAATTAATAGCGCATGATGCTAGGACATCACCTTGACTCCAAATTAGAACATATGAAACACAGTTAATCATCGGACTATCCCTGTCACACATCAACAGACTGTAAGATCTCCCTGCAATGTGAATTTGTGAAATTATGAATCCTTCCTGACTAACATGAACCTTTGGGACTCACCCGGTGTTGCGAAGTCATGTACGAAACTCCATTCCGCCTTTCACTATAAGCGTAAGGCCATTTTAAATATATACAATCAACCATTGTGATGATGTAGCACACACAACAATGGCTGTACCCATAAAATCCCAATTAATCTAATAAATGCAGCCAACAACGCACGAAAAGGTGATGCACAATCTCTAAAGTGAAAACTGCGATTGACTTGGCAGAGCAGTCCATATTAATGAGTTGTAACATGTAAATACTTGGCGCCAAACAATTCCAACGATGGCCTTGGAACAGCACTCAATGTGTTGACGTAAACTGCATATCAACTCTAGACAGGGGAAAGTCGCATTCACAAACTTGGACTTGACAAAGAGGAGCATTGAAGTGTGTGCAATTCAGCATCACTGGCAAAATTTGTTAAGTGAATAATCAGGTTGACTTTACTGCAGAAAATTGCATTGAAGTGCCGAAACTAATCAGTATACTCACACATACGTGTCATTATGTTCATAATCAAGCGTGCAGTAATGAACATGGAGGGGGAAATAAAAACACTTGTGCAAAAAAAAAAAAGGTGGGTACTCAGGTGAAAAATAACCCTTTTATTGGGGGTCCAATATTTATGAAATGCATAAACATACATACAATTTCTTCTTCACACAAATCACTATCAAACTAGCACTTCTAAATGAAATATATTTCTAATTCACTTGAGCTTGGTTAAAATCATCAGTCTGTTGACCTAATCTCATTATGGTAGCTGAAAAGAGAAGAGGATCCATGTGATTGGATTCCAATTAAGATTCTCAGTTCCAGATGTGAAAATGTTAAAATCTATCATGTGACTGCAAATTCATTGTGCTTGAACACTAATGAATTCTTGTAACTCATGTTATGTAAAAAGGTGCCTATAGTCACCTCAGCGAGACAAAACAAAAACAGCGCATTAGCAACCAAACAGTTAATATCGGATGAAGTTTCTGTACACTTCTTGTGTGCCTTTTCAGGGACTTAATTTTACATGAGTGTTTCCACTGTGTGCTGGTTTCCTTTGTCGGACAGGCAGATATCCTCTGACTTCAGTGACACTCATCACTGAGAATCTCATATTTTGGCTATTTCTTTGTCTGACAAATTTGTCCATTCATTGGCCATTTTGCCTGCACCTTTAAACTACCAAGTGTTCTTTAATGTTTGCAAAGTGCACCAGGGACCTCCTGTCTCACCCAGAGACTGGAAAGGTCAAGTCATAAAGAAAGCACATTCAGAGAGAAATATTTCCTTTGCCGTGTGGCGGGATTGGAACCCAGGACTTATTGTCTGGATGTAGACATTTTACCTGTGGGCCACCCAGACTTTCACAGTAAGTTTATGAAATTTGCACTTTTCAATCCACTTGTACCTTGGGGTACTTGAGTTGCCTCCCTCTTTAAGTCCTACTTTTAACTTTTTCTGTCTTGCCTCTATCCAATGTGTCATCTTCCTCAGACAATGAATTTCAGTTCTCTTCTGTTGATATAATTGACATGTGATGGTTCCAGGTCAGGATCCATTCTTCTTCTGCTGTTAATGATGGAGGTGTGATGATGGAATTTCATTGCATTGTTTAATTTCCCTGTATTGTTTTGCAAAGCAGTTTCTCATGGCTGTTTTGGCAATATGGTGTTTATGACCATAAATTTTACAGACCTTCAGCACGTGATTTTTGGGATAATGTGGTCGGTATTACGCCTGTGCCGCTTCACTTTCCCAGAAAAAAATCCGGTACCCATTTAAGGCTGGGTGAATCTGGAAGCCGTCGGTTGAGATCGAACCCTACCCCCTGTCCTTTGTAGTCCAGTTCACTAATGAAAAATAGTACTCTAAAAATAGTGCAAGTTAATATGGAACCTCAAAATGAGCATATTTTTAAACATGACTTTGTTCGTTTTTATTACCATATACATGATAAGTTGAGGACATTTGTCATGAAGTATATGCATCTGAATTTGTAAATATACCCCTAAACTGAGTTTGTAATCATATGGAACATAAATTGGTTATATAAATGATATATTATTGTCAAATAATATATCAATATGTTATAATAAAAATTTAAAAAATATAATAAATTATAAGGTATTTTCTAAAAACAGTATTTCAGACTGGGATGGTAGGCTACCCAGAGTCATTGACAGATCCATCATACCATAGACAGATCTTGGTGCTGACATATCCACTTATTGGTAATTATGGCATTGGAGGTGATGACCTAGACAGTTTTGGCCTTCCGCAATGGTTTGAGTCTGACAAGATCCATGCTGCTGCCCTTATTATCGGAACCCTCACAGAAGAGTATTCTCACTGGAGTGCTCGTAAATCTCTCTCTAAATGGCTGAAGGAGCAAAATGTTCCTGGAATCTATGGTAAGTTTGTTATAGTCTAATAATGATCAGGTCTACGTTTCATATCAATGAGATAGAGCTTCTTGCACAGAACAGAGACACTTGGCGAGATTTGATAAAATATCTTTAAAAGAATTGAAAAATGCTAGAACAAAAATTCAGATAAGAGGAGTATCTTGGTCTACGCCCTATGGGCCGGCTACGGCTCGAAAGGTCAAAAGATAGATAGAATAATTATCAACAAACGTTATTGTTGTCAAACCTTGCTATTTGTGTCTTTTTTGTTGTTTTTTTTTTCTTCATCTCACAAATTATTGTAGGTGATTCATTGTTTGCCTTTTGAAAGAAGCTTAGCGGACTCAGGTGTGTTGTGTCGCTAATTTACAACATAGGAGCAATATTTGCACCTTTTGTTCCAGAATGTTCTTGCACAATTTTTTTAAATAATAAAGACAGTTATGAGGTAGGACAATGAGAAGGTGAGAAAGATGATAGAAGTGCAAAGATACTGGATATTATTGATCAGGTAACAATTGGGAACATATTTTCTTTTGTAAAATCAGACATTGTTTCTATTTTCGTTTATTTTAAGTGATTGTCATTTTATGGAATTGAAGACCAAGGTATATGTTACAGACATCATGTAACATTTGAATCTTTACACGTAACACTTGAATCTTTACTCAGACTCTGACAAATCTGTAACTTTAAAACTCTCATTACGACATTATGCTGTGGCAATAAATGGTGTTAAAATAACTTTTCAGGAATTGACACCAGAGCTGTGACCAAGAAGATTAGAGAAAAAGGAACATTGTTGGGCAAAGTAAGTCTCCTAATTAGAGTTTGTAAATCATGGAAATAGTAAACTTAATTAGGTGGCAGCTGTCCACTTATTTGGAGTTTGTATATCTTCTTCTTTCCTTCCTCGTTTGCCTTTTAGCATTGAGGGGAGATATAATTTGTCTTTTGTTCATCTGTTCAATTCCGCTGCTGTTATGTTTACTAGTGTTTCTAATATTCCATCAATCCATCTTTTTCGGGGTCTGCCCTTGGGTCTGGTGTTCTCGCAACATTTATTGAAGGCATGTTGTGTTTATATTCTATGGTGGGGGTTATCTGTAGCTTTTCTCTCAGTTCTTCATTTGTGATCTTATCTCTCAGGCTGTTTCCTGGTCTAACACATTTCATCTTGGTAGTGCTTATTTTCTTATTGTCTTTGATTCTTGGATCCAGGTCTGTCACTGCTAACACAACATTGGAATGAAGAATATATTGTAGAGTGACCGATTTACCTCTAGTGTTATTTCCTTGGTGGACAATGGTGGTGATAGCTGTCCAATGATTTGATGATGCTTTGTTGCATCTTGGTCTGTTTCTGTTGTTTGTCACTAGACTTCCCTGATATTTAAATTCCTCCACTTAGTTTTAGTTGTCTGCCATCCATCGTTATGTTGTTGTTCTGTTTCTCTTTTGCAATATTCATGATTTCTATTTTGTTGAGGCTGATTTTCATGTTGTATTGAGTGCCTGTAAGGTCTATTTAATTGTTTGTGTAGATCTTGTGTTTTCCCATGTATTAGTGCCGCATCTGTCTGCAAATAGAAGCTCATTAATCTTCTCTGTTCAATACAGACAAATGCAGTACTACACTTCTCACTCTCTCTCTAAACAAATAGCAGGGCCATCTACATAAACAATGAACCAGTGAAAGAAGACTTACAAGCTACCTATCTTATACATTTGACAACAGTCTTCGCAATAAGAGATAGATAAGGCAACTCAAAAAGCTAGGAGAAATTTAGCTATTCTATGAAAGTTGTGTGGGACCACATGTTGTAGGAGCGGGAAAACTCTCAGTAAAGTTTAGTAACAGAGTATATGCCTACATCTAGAATATGGATCATCTGCATGGTACTCGGCATCAAACACCACACTGCAAGAACTGGATAAAGTACAATACCAGGCACTTAGGGTCATCACGTGAGCACTTGGTAATGTGGTGCACAGAGGAGTATGCAACAGTGGCCTCCAAATTGCTACAAAGAGCTATGAATGCACTGAATTCATGGACAAATAGATGGTGTATCAGCATCAATACAGACAAATGCAGTACTACACTTTTCACACTCTCCCCAAAACAAAAAGCAGGAGCCATCTACATAAACAATGAGCCTGTGAAAGAAGACATACAAGCTACATATCTCGGAGTTACATGCAAACTATCTTGGAAACAGCAGATAAATAAGGCAACCCAAAAAGCAAGGCGGAAATTGGCTATTCTAAGAAAGTTGTGTGGAACCACATGGGGTGCGAGTGGGAAAATACTCAGTAAAGTTTACCAACAGAGTATACGCCCACATTTAGAATATGGATCATCCGCATGGTGCTCAGCATCAAACACCACATTGCAAGAACTGGATAAAGTACAAAACCAGGCACTTAGGGTCATCACAGGAGCAATGAAATCAACACCAATATTGGAGATGGAGAAATTGTGGAGGATACCAGCACTGAGAGAACGGAGAGACACAAAGGTGCTGATACAGGCAGAAAAATTTGTATGCATGCCGAGACATCCAATGAAGGACAGATTCCAAAATCTTGCATTGGGAAGACTTAAGAGAAGCAGCTTTATCCACCAAGCCAAGCGTATTAGTAGACAAACACCAGACATGCCAAGAGTTGTTAAACCCCTTCTGCCCATACCAGAACAGACTCCCTGGACAGATGAATCAGGATTATCAGTTCAAATACGGACAGAAGTGAAAGGAATAGTTGACAAAGAGGAACAAAATAGTCTACAGCGAAAAACAATAACTCTCAGTTTCCTGGATGAAGAATACCCACAAGACCTATGGATCCGTGTGTACACAGATGGATCAGCACAGAATGCAGTAAAGAATGGGGGAGCAGGTGCATATATAGAGTACCCAAATAACACTAGGGATATGAATAAAATAGCAACAGGGAAATATTGTCACAATTATGATGCAGAAATCCAAGCAATAAAGTTGGCAATAGAAAAACTGCTGAACAGTAATCTTAGCCCACAGCCTGTAGTGTTTTTGACAGATGCAAGATCAGTACTCCAGGCACTACAATCCAGAAAATTACCACATCTGCAGACCTTATTGACTGAACTCTGCAAGCACTACAGGGTTGCCCTGCAGTGGATCCCGTCTCACTGTGGAATACCAGGAAATGAGAAAGCAGATCAGTTGGCAAAGGAAGGTTCAACAGGCACACAACTAGATACACCAGTTACATACCATCATAAGAAACAGATAATCAAATCAATCAGAGGACCACAAGCCCCAAATCAGGATGCCTTTCATAATATGAATAGATATGAACAAGTTATCATTATACGCCTAAGAACAGGACACAATCGACTCCATAGTCACATGTATACAAAATTCAAGATCGGCACATCAACTACTTGTACATGTGGACAGGCACCCAGACTGCTGAACACATACTTCAAGACTGCACTAAATATAGTAGACTGAGGAAAATCCATTGGCCCATAGATACAACACTACAGACAAAACTATATGGGCCACTGCAAGAATTACAAAAGACAGTAAAATTTATACAGGAAATGACATTGCAGATATAGACAGTACTTCAGGCGAACGAAAGATAGATAGATAGATCACATGAGCAATGAAATCAATACCAGTATTTGAGATGGGGA
This sequence comes from Megaustenia siamemsis, assembly GCA_032433765.1. NCBI lineage: Eukaryota > Metazoa > Mollusca > Gastropoda > Stylommatophora > Ariophantidae > Megaustenia > Megaustenia siamemsis. The sequence continues at coordinate 105,320,599 of JAVIAB010000139.1, read as the reverse complement.
ATTTGTAGAGGATATCAGTACTGCGAGAACGCAGGGACACAGAGGTGCTGATACAGACAGAAAGATTGTCATGCATGCCGACACACCCAATGACGGACCGATTCCAAAATTTTGCATTGGGACAGCTTAAGAGAAGCAGTTTTATCCTCCAAGCCGAATAGTATACAGCACAAAACAAATAACTCTCAGTTTCTTGGATGAAGAATACCCACAAGACCTATGGATTCGTGTGTACACAGATGGATCAGCACAGAATGCAGTAAAGAATGGGGGAGCAGGTGCATACACAGAGTACCTAAATAACACTAAGGATATGAATAAAATAGCAACAGGGAAATATTGTCACAATTATGATGCAGAAATCCAAGCAATAAAGTTGGCAATAGAAAAACTGCTGAACAGTAATCTTAGCCCACAGCCTGTAGTGTTTTGACAGATGCAGGATCAGTACTCCAGACACTACAATCCAGAAAATTACCACATCTGCAGACCTTATTGACTGAACTCTGCAAGCACCACAGGGTTGCCCTGCATTGGATCCCATCTCACTGTGGAATACCGGGAAATGAGACAGCAGATCAGTTGGCAAAGAAAGGTTCAACGGGGGCACAACTAGATTCACCGGTTACATACCATCATAAGTAAACAGATAATCACATCAGAGGACCACAAGTCCCATATAAAAATGTCTTTATTAATATGATTAGGCCAGAAAGCGAAAACAGCAAAGTGTGGTACACATAAGGCATATTCAGAACACGAAAGATGAACATGGCAGACCACCGTGAAAGAGATTGCCTCATCACGTAACATTCCAATGAAAGCCATGGAGAGAAATTCTATTGTTTTAAGAATCACAACAACCTACTAAAAGTAATATTGGAAGGGAAAATACAAGGTAAAAGAGGCAGACCAAGACTAACATTGACAAGTAACATCAAAAGATGGACAAGTCTATCTATGACAGCCTGCACCATGAAAGCAAGAAACAGAGTAGAATGGCAATCCATGGTAGCCAACATTTGTTGCTGAGAAGGCACTCAATGATGATGATGAATATGAATAGATGGGAACAAGTTATCATTATACGCCTCAGAACAGGATACAATGGACTTCACAGTCACATGTATAAAAAGATTCAAGATTGGTACATCAGCAACATGTACATGTGGACAGGCTACTGAACACATACTTTATACCGTACTGAATATAGTAGACTGAAGAAAAATCATTTGCCTATAGATACAACACTACAGATAAAACTATATGGGCCACTGCAAGAATTTCAAAAAACAGTAACATTTATACAGTAAAAACATTGAAGATATAGACAATACTTCAGACGAATGATAGATCTCGTCTGTCTCTAATGGGTTGGCTAGCTTACATATGTAGTCCCGGTAGATAACACACAATAGGGAGATTGTACACACCCCCTGTTTTACTCCTGATCTAACTTCGAAGTGGTCTGCGTAGCCAGTTGCTGCTGATGTAGAGGCTTTTATTTTTTTCGGTTAGATGTTTGCTTACTCCGTATTTTGTTAGTATCCCCCATAGTTCTCTTTTCACTTGGTCAAATGCTTTTTCCTGGTCAATGATGAAATCTATGTATAAATTTTGTTTGTGTTCTGTTGTCTTTTCTTTTATCTATTTAGGGTGAATCATCATCATCATGTGCCATACCGGTTGGCGTAGGTGATCATGTCCCTCCATAAACTTCTATCTACAGTGCATCGTATCAGTTCTGTTGTTGACTGTTTTCCTTGCCATGACACCAAGCTATCCAGTATTTTCTCTCTTTGCCATCCGTGATCTCTCTTTCCTTTTATTTTGCCAGTTGTAATCAAGTATTCCAACTTTCCTCTTCTCATGATGTGCCCGAAAAATGTTGATTGCTTCTTTCTGTGTTTTTTAAGAGCTCCCTTTTTGTGTTGGCCTCTTTGAGAACTTCCTCATTGGTCTTTTTAGCTGTCCAGGGAACTTTCAACATTCTTCTGAGAAATCCCATCTCTGTGGCCTCTAATCGTCTTTTCATTTGTTTGTCTACTGTCCATGATTCGCTTCCATAGGTCAGAATTGGTTCTATATAACACAGATGAACTCTCTTTCTCATTTTTATTGACATAGATTTGTTGCATAAGATATTTTTCATTTTCTGAAATGCTATTTTGGCCTGAGCTATTCTGCTTTTTATTTCTGTGGTGCATCTCCCATCTGATGTTATTATTGTGCCCAAGTATTTGAAACATTGCACTTTGTTTCAGATTTGTCTCGTTTATTTTAATGCTGCATGATGGTGGTGATTGTTTCTTCGATATAACCATTACTTCTGTTTTCTTACTATTCAGACTGATACCCTTCTTGTTGCTTTCCTTTACTATTATGTCTGAGGTGAATATAGCATTATAATATCCTTATTTTTTCAGAACCCCATTTGAGAATTACTTAACTGTAGTTCTATTACCTACTACATTAATTACCAATATATGAAGAAGAAATGCTCCTGTGGCCATTACCAGACCTGGATAAGCTGTGTGCAAATGTCATCAGCCTTGACTTTACTTATGCTTTCTTTGAACGTACTAAAGTTGGTATCTAGAAGTGTACATAGAAGGATACGCTTAAGTAGTAGGACACAATGAAGGAACAGCTAAGATTTGTGGTTCGTATTCAAGATGGTGGATTATTGTCTTCATACTTTTTTAATGGCTCGGAGGCCGAGCAAGTCGTGAAACTTTCACTTTGACAGAAATAGGTAATCTTGACCTTTAAAAGAAATGAGAGATGTAAAATAAGACCTAGTCAATAACCAAGCAACCGACAATATCATCTATCATCCAAAAAATTATATGTCAACAAATAGAATTCAGTTGATTGCAATGCAAGCCCTCAAATGGGAAACATGAGGCTGAAGCTGTTGATTGCAATGTAAGCCCTCAAATGGGAAACATGAGGCTGAAGCTGTTGATTGCAAGGCAAGCCCTCAAATGGGAAACATGAGGCTGAAGCTGTTGAATGCAAGGCAAGCCCTCAAATGGGAAACATGAGGCTGAAGCTGTTGATTGCAATGCAAGCCCTCAAATGGGAAACATGAGGCTGAAGCTGTTGATTGCAATGCAAGCCCTCAAATGGGAAACATGAGGCTGAAGCTGTTGATTGCAATGCAAGCCCTCAAATGGGAAACATGAGGCTGAAGCTGTTGATTGCAATGCAAGCCCTCAAATGGGAAACATGAGGCTGAAGCTGTTGATTGCAAAGCAAGCCCTCAAATGGGAAACATGAGGCTGAAGCTGTTGATTGCAAGGCAAGCCCTCAAATGGGAAACATGAGGCTGAAGCTGTTGATTGCAATGCAAGCCCTCAAATGGGAAACATGAGGCTGAAGCTGTTGATTGCAAAGCAAGCCCTCAAATGGGAAACATGAAGCTGAAGCTGTTGATTGCAATGCAAGCCCTCAAATGGGAAACATGAGGCTGAAGCTGTTGATTGCAATGCAAGCCCTCAAATGGGAAACATGAGGCTGAAGCTGTTGATTGCAATGCAAGCCCTCAAATGGGAAAGATGAGGCTGAAGCTGTTGATTGCAAGGCAAGCCCTCAAATGGGAAAGATGAGGCTGAAGCTGTTGATTGCAAGGCAAGCCCTCAAATGGGAAACATGAGGCTGAAGCTGTTGATTGCAAGGCAAGCCCTCAAATGGGAAACATGAGGCTGAAGCTGTTGATTGCAAGGCAAACCCTCAAATGGGAAACATGAGGCTGAAGCTGTTGATTGCAATGCAAGCCCTCAAATGGGAAACATGAGGCTGAAGCTGTTTATTGCAATGCAAGCCCTCAAATGGGAAACATGAGGCTGAACCTGTTGATTGCAATGCAAGCCCTCAAATGGGAAAGATGAGGCTGAAGCTGTTGATTGCAATGCAAGCCCTCAAATGGGAAACATGAGGCTGAAGCTGTTGATTGCAATGCAAGCCCTCAAATGGGAAAGATGAGGCTGAAGCTGTTGATTGCAAGGCAAGCCCTCAAATGGGAAAGATGAGGCTGAAGCTGTTGAATGCAATGCAAGCCCTCAAATGGGAAAGATGAGGCTGAAGCTGTTGATTGCAATGCAAGCCCTCAAATGGGAAAGATGAGGCTGAAGCTGTTGAATGCAATGCAAGCCCTCAAATGGGAAAGATGAGGCTGAAGCTGTTGACTTAGAGAAGCACTAACTAGAACACTGATAACCTTTAATTATGAAACTATCGCACAAATGACCATCTAACAATTCTAATTTTTAACATTTGAACAGTTTACCTGCGCGCAGATGTTCTCACCTGCCATGTACATTCCTAATTTTTCTTATAGGTGACCCATGATACATCTTTCAGACCAGAAGTGCCTTTTTGTAAATGCAACTGGGATGTACAAAAATGTGATAGTATAGATAATATTGTGACAGAACTATATAGTTTCTGACAAACCAAAGAACAATGAAGTGGTTGACCTATTAGCAACAACCCATGATACATCCAACCAGTGGCAAACCCAAAATAATAGAATTTTCTAGTCTCAGGACTACAGCACGTGGACCGTCATCCTGGGTATGCTTGAATATAGGTTACCCACCGATTTGCACTTCAACAGCAATTTTATTTGACGTGCTTATTTTACAATATATAATATACAATGTACAACATACATGTAATATACAATATACTATATACAATGCAAAGAGATTGAATTACAACAAAAAGGGGATGCTAAAGCTATATGCAAACAAATTGAGGAATTAACAGGAAGAAAAACGCAATCAAAAACTGGATGTCTAAGATCAAAGGAAGGAGAACTGTTGGTTGATCAAGAAAACATAAGGGAACGATGGACAGAATACATTAAAGATCTTTATAATGATGAACGAACGGAAGATAAATATTAAGGATAATGGAGAAGGACCAGAAATACTCAAAGAAGAAGTGGAAGGCGCCTTGCGCAATATGAAAGCAGGCAAAGCTCCTGGACCAGATAATATAACTAAAGAAGAGATTGAAGCCATGGGTGATTTTGGAATAGAAATAGTAACAAAAATATTGAATGATATCTATAACAGCGGATATATACCAGACGACATGCTCAAATTAATATTCATAGCCCTACCAAAGAAATCGGGTGCGACTGAATGTGATGATCATTGCACAATAAGCCTTATGAGTCCATGACTAAGATATTACTAAGAATCATCATGCGAAGAGTGCGAAACAAAATCAGTCCAGAAATTAGCAAGGAACAGTGTGGTTTTGTTAGAGATAAAGGAACAAGCAATGCCATTTATATCATAAGATCTTTAGTAGAAAGAGCCATAGAGGTGAAAACAGATCTATACCTATGTTTCATAGATTACACCAAGGCATTTGACAAAGTAAAGCACCAAGAAATAATCAAAATTTTAGAAAGCATAAACGTAGAGAGCAAAGATCTAAGAATAATAAAGAACATGTACTGGCAACAAACAGCGGCCATAGGAACTGGAAACCAATTGGGAATGTTTCAACAAATAAAACAGGGTGTTAGACAAGGTTGTGTGCTGTCACTAGATTTGTTTAATATTTATAGTGAGATTATTTTATGATCCATAAGGGGCATGCCTGGAATAACAATTGGAGGTCATTAAATAAATAATCTAAGGTATGCTGATGATACAGTATTAATCGCTAAGAGTGAAAATGAGTTACAAGAAATGTTGGACATTATAGTGAAGGAAAGCAAAAATAAAGGACTCAGCCTTAATGGCAAAAAGACAGAGGTAATGGTAACAACAAAGAAAAAGACATCACCTCAGTGCAAAGTAAAGAAAAGTGGAACACTATTTAAACAGGTAAATGAATTTAAATATTTGGGAACTTTGTTAACCTCAGACGGAAGATGTACAACAGAGGTGAGATGCAGAATGGCTCAGGCAAAAGCAGCTTTCCAAAAAATTATGAAAATATTATGCAATCCATTTTTGACAATAGAAACAAGAAAAAGAGTTCTTAAATGTTACGTAGAGTCAGTCTTAACATATGGATGCGAATCATGGACAATAGGACAACGGATAAGAAAATCACTGGAGTCTGTAGAAATGTGGTTTTACAGAAGAATGTTGAGAGTACCATGGATAGCTAAGAAGAGTAATGAAGATGTTTTGAGAGAGGTCAAAGCAAAAAGAGAACTTATTTCCAATATTAGGAAGAAACAATCATCATTTTTTTTTGGCCATGTAATGAGAAGAGAACTGCTGGAATATATTGTAACAACTGGAAAAATTGAGGGACGAAGAGATATGGGGAAGCAAAGAGAAAAAATAACAGACAGCTTAAGAGAATGGCTTGGCAGAAGGTCAACAACAGAAATGATAAATAGCTGCCGAGATCGAAAGTTGTGGAGAGACATGATCACCTACGCCAGCAGGCCCGGTACTTGATGATGATGATTTTACCATATGTCAAACCTGGCGACATGAGGATGTTGTGTCTGCATTAATACTTGGGTATAAAACAAACAATATTATTTCTCACAGTTACACAGCACTTTCTTTAAGTTGTAAATGTTATTGAAAGTTTCATGTTTCTCGTTGGGAAAGTTTTATAATTAGGTTTAAAGAAATGGGGTTGAGAGGCTCACAAGAACAGGGAGCTGTGGCACACTGTGTGCCCTGTGCAAAGTCTGGCAGTATGGAAGGATAACAGCAGCAAATTGTCAGATATGGATAGTTATTTTATTTCTGTCCTGTGTGATCTTTCTCAAGAAACCAAGAAGTGTGTGAAGCAACCGTTGCAACAATTAGGACACTATACTGTCAGCTAAAAGGGGCTGCCATGTCCTTCTACTGACACAGGTAATGATTCTCTCACTTCTACCATGTGCCCTCCTTTTCATCTTATGATATCTTACTAATCTTGAATATATCACTTGCAAGATCTATCATTACTATTTGTATGTGGAAATTGTTAGAACATTTTGATGGGAGTTTGCTCTTGTCTCTTTTCTTTCAGATCATAATAGGAAACAACAACGGGTTAAAGTTCATTGATCCAGACAAATTTAACTTGGTTGCTGAAGTCTCCTCCAAGGTATACTTTCTTTGTTACATTTGTGCACATAAAGAGCAATGTCTATGTGCAAGTATATGACATGCTGATTATCAACTTATGCACACACATATTGTCTAGAGACCTATTCTTTTGCTTCCTGCATGTGTGACGCACTATGTACATCTTATTTAACTTGCTTACTGACTACCACAACAGTAACTGTCTTGTAGGACAGGGCTAAGCTTCCTGTACTTTTGTGGGGCTGGTTATCCCTTTCAGGGCCAATGTCCAGGTTGTCTTTAACTTCACACAATGACTGGTCTCATTTTGGACTTCCCCACTGTCAGTCATGCTACAGTCATGCTGCAGTCTAGCAAGCTCTTGCTTACAGTCATGTTGCAATCATGCTGCAGTCTAGCAAGCTCTTGCTTAGTCATGTTACAGTCATGCTGCAGTCTAGAAAGCTCTTGCTTACAGTCATGTTACAGTCTAGCAAGCTCTTGCTTACAGTTATGTTACAGTCTAGCAAGCTCTTGCTTACAATTATGTTACAGTCTAGCAAGCTCTTGCTTACAGTCATGCTGCAGTCTAGCAAGCTCTTGCTTACAGTCATGTTACAGTCTAGCAAGCTCTTGCTTACAGTTATATTACAGATATGCGCATGCTCCTGCTCACAGTCATGTTACATGCATGCAAGATACTAGTCACAGTCGTGTTACATGCATGCAAGATTCTAGTCAGTCGTGTTACATGCATGCAAGATACTAGTCACAGTCATGTTGCATGCAAGATACTAGTCACAGTCGTGTTACATGCATGCAAGATACTAGTCACAGTCGTGTTACATGCATGCAAGATACTAGTCACAGTCATGTTACATGCATGCAGGCTGCTAGCCACAGTCATGTTACATGCATGCAGGCTGCTAGTCACAGTCATGTTACATGCATGCATGCATGCGCAGTCACAGTGTTACAAACTGCTGCTCACAGTCATGTTACAGTCAAGCAAGCTCCTGTTCACAGTCATGCTACATGTATGCAAGATACTAGTCACAGTCATGTTACATGCATGCAGGCTGCTAGCCACAGTCATGTTACATGCATGCACAGTCACAGTGTTACAAGCTCCTGCTCACAGTCATGTTACATGCATATAAGCTGCTAGTCAGTTTTACAAACTCCTGCTCACAGTCATGTTACAGTCAAGCAAGCTCCTGCTCACAGTCATGTTACAGTCAAGCAAGCTCCTGCTCACAGTCATGTTACAGTCAAGCAAGCTCCTGCTCACAGTCATGTTACAGTCAAGCAAGCTCCTGCTCACAGTCATGTTACATGTATGCAAGCTGCTGCACACTCATTGCCAAGGTTCACCTCAGGTTGTTTCTACAAGTCATCTATAATTGATAGATTTTGTTGTCAGCTTTTGCTGCAATGTCTAACTTGAAGGACCAATATGACACTCCTACCAGCTGAAGATTTAGACATATTTACAATTGATTGTTGTCATGCTTTATATATTGTATCTCCTTTCACTCTTCATCCAATATTTCAATGTCAGGTTAAAAGAATCATAAATCCAGAAGGCGACATTAAAATAGTTGCTGTAGACTGTGGTATGAAGTACAATCAGATCAGATGTTTGTGCTCCAGGGGTGCATCAGTCACTATTCTTCCTTGGGACCATCCATTGAATCCAGCAGGTATTTCATGTCCTCTTTGAAGTTTTGGGTCTTTTTTTATTTATACAGTTACATGGTTAAATCTAGGGCTTTACTAGCTCTGTGGAGTGCACTTTTCTCAGATATTTCTTTAGGAATAGAATTGGTGTGCTAATTAACATTGAGCATGATAATGATGGTCCTAAGAAAGGATGATCAAGATGTAGCCCTAATCTCTGGGACACCAGTCTCAGAGACTGATGTATTTTTTCCCTGTTCTGTAGAGAATTTGGTCAAATTAAAGGCACTTGACCTTGTAATTAGAATAACCATCTGCATCTATATAACCTATCCAAGTGGAAAGACAGAAACATACTCTCTTCCAGCCGGAGAAAGGTGCACACATTTTAGAGCAGAGACAATGGCACTCCACACAGCCATACAAACGCACAAGAGATCCCAAGTCCAAAAAATGTCTTTCTCACAGATGCCAAGTCAGTCATACTAGCAATAAAAAAAAAAAGTAAAGTGCCCCTTCACGGCAAGTGGCATATAGGGAATATGGTGTTAGTGACCATAAATTTTACAGACCTTCAGCACATGATTTTTGGGGTAATGTGGTCGGTATTACGACCGTGCCGCTTTACTTTTCCATAAAAAAATCCGGTTCCCATTTAAGGCTGGGTGAACCCAGAAGCCATCGGTTAGGTTCGAACCCTACCTCCTGTCCTTTGTAATCCAGTTCACTAACCACTGAGCTATCTCAGCTCCCTCATAGAAGCACAATGCCAAGCCCAAAACAGGACAGACTCATCCAAGAAATAAAGAACAACATGTGTTCACTTTCAGGAAAGGCAGAACTAGTCCTGCAGTGGATACCAGTACCTGTGGCATCCCTGGAAATGAGAAAGAACTTGCAAAAGCAGGTGGGAGTCTTCAACAGTCTAACCAACCCCAGGGCCTCCAAGAAATAAAAACAATCCTGAAGTGAGCTTGGCTTGAAATGATCCAGAACATGACAGCCGAAACAAAATTATCAGACATGAACAGACCAAGATATTCAGACTCAGAATAGGTCATTGTGTCCTCAGAGAACACATCTACACAAGATAGGAGGACTCAGTGATGTTGCAACATGTGACTGTGGGGCAGCCAAACTCCAGAGCATATCCCACAGGACTGCAGCACTCTCAACACCCTAAGAAAACAAATATGGGCCACAGGAACAACCCTTTTATGACAAGCTAAGGGAAACAGGTGATGACCTCAAATGCACACTGTCTTGTTGGTGACCCAGGCCAGTCTAAATGTTTACCTGCATAGCAATAGCTGATGACTAAAGAAAAAGAGTAATCCTCATTATATTCTATTAGTATCCAAGTTGTATTTCCCCTGAGCAAGAGCAATAACTGTATAGAAACTTGTTATTGATATGGCAGCCTACAAGTTTATGCACTTCTGCTAATGCCACATGCAGTCTTTTGGTATTTTCTATGCAATTTTCTGTTTTACAAAATGAGGCAGAGACCAGATAACACCTCTTTTAATATTCTAAATGTTGTGAATTATATGTGGCTGTTAACACAGAAGTTATCAGTTTGCTCTGAATGTACCATCCCCAGAATTTGATGGTGTGTTCATCAGCAACGGACCAGGTGATCCAGTCATGTGTGACAAAACCATCAAAAACATCCACAACATTGTCAATGATCCAAACTGCAAGCCCTTATTTGGCATTTGTCTGGGACATCAGCTCTTGTCACTGGCAATTGGAGCCAAAACATATAAGATGAAGTATGTCTCCATTTTTCTCTTTTATGAACAAGTTTTTTGCTGATTAATTTGTTAAATATATTGAATGTGTAGATAGAAACTAACTTAGTTAAATGACATTTACTTGTCATTTTGGAGTTTGCCAAATATTGTTTATGGTGGTCATATATGAAATTCAAAAATATGTCTACTTGTATTTCCATGTATCACTGGTTTCAGTCCTGGGCTTTTTTGATAATCATACTTCAGTATGTTGTAGTCTTGGTAGATGTGGCGGTTGGTTAATTAGTTACTGACTCAGCACTCTTTGCTTCCTAGCCCTTCCACCCATTGCCGTATAGTTGTTTAACAAAGATCTTAAATGCTTTCAGCTCAATAACTTTCACTCCCACTTCTCGTATTTACAATTATTTGTAAGTTGGGCAGTTGTTTTAGTTTTGTGTGTTCTCCAGTTCATTTCGAATGCTGTTATTTGTTTATATTATGTGGATGACCTTTCTTTTATTATATTTCACATTTGTGTGCTTCAAAGCAATTTCTGTAGGAAACTGTGCATGCTGTATTCAGTGTAGATACTTCCTACTCTCTAGATTGACTGTCAACTACAATTATTTCACTTATATCGTCCTCTCAGGCACATTTCTATTCCTGATAGCTCAGCACGTCTCAGTTTCTCTTTCAGATTCTGCAAAAATGGACAGCCCATCATAGTTTGTTTCTTGTTTATCTTCTCTGTGTGTATTTGTCTACGCAAGTAATTATTTCATTCTTTGTTTCCCTCAATAGATATGGCAACAGGGGGCACAACCAGCCATGCATGTATGAAGACAGCATTAAGTGCTTCATCACCAGCCAGAACCATGGTTTTGCCGTGGACACAAACACCCTGCCCCAAGGTTGGAAACCTCTCTTTACCAATGCCAATGACAACACCAATGAGGGCATCATTCATGACACCTTGCCAGTGTTTAGTGTACAATTTCATCCAGAGAACAGCGCTGGACCCCAGGACCTAGAGCTCTTGTTTGATGTGTTTCTAGACCAAGTGCGTTCTCACAAGGGAAGGGCAGATAGGTAAATAAGCTTATTTCATTATCTTTGTTATTTGATGTGTTTGTGTATCAGATTTGTTAAGCTTATTTCTGTATCTTTGTTATTTGATGTGTTTGTGTATCAGATTTGTTAAGCTTATTTCTGTATCTTTGTTATTTGATGTGTTTGTGTATCAGATTTGTTAAGCTTATTTCTGTATCTTTGTTATTTGATGTGTTTGTGTATCAGATTTGTTAATCTTATTTCTGTATCTTTGTTATTTGATGTGTTTGTGTATCAGATATGTTAATCTTATTTCTGTATCTTTGTTATTTGATGTGTTTGTGTATCAGATATGTTAATCTTATTTCTATATCTTTGTTATTTGATGTGTTTGTGTATCAGATATGTTAATCTTATTTCTGTATCTTTGTTATTTGATGTGTTTGTGTATCAGATATGTTAAGCTTATTTCTGTATCTTTGTTATTTGATGTGTTTGTGTATCAGATATGTTAATCTTATTTCTGTATCTTTGTTATTTGATGTGTTTGTGTATCAGATATGTTAATCTTATTTCTGTATCTTTGTTATTTGATGTGTTTGTGTATCAGATATGTTAATCTTATTTCTGTATCTTTGTTATTTGATGTGTTTGTGTATCAGATATGTTAAGCTTATTTCTGCATCTTTTTGTCAGCTCTACAATAATATCACATCTAATTTATTGATTTCTAGTATCAGGAGATTAATAGCTGAGCTTGATCGAAAGATTGTTGGTTTGTTTGTGATGGACATGTTTCTGTCTTTGGGAGTCTGACTTACAGCCAAGAAGGGCAATATCACTTGGAGCTAGATGTTCTTGTTCACACCTTACAACTGATATTCAAACAAATTTTGTACCCTAGCTTTCTTGTATTTTCTGTTACTTGTCATTATGCTACATTCTGTCAGTCTGTTATGTGTTACTTGCTTGTTTCTGTTACAGTACTTTCTTTCTTTTTGAAGATCAATTATGACAAAATCAATTATTTCTTCATTCTGATTGACTGGATGTATCTTGTCTTCCCCTAGACACAGGGTGATAAAACACAATGGCCCATTATATGTCTAGTGGCATCTTGGAGGCCAAGACTGGAAGTATAAGTTTCCTGTCATTAATCAACATTCACCAACACAGTTGACATCTATGCGTCATGTGGCTAGTGTGTAGCCATATTCTGCACCCAATACAACTGATTTCATTATGGCTAGATTTTTAATTGTTTATCACCGTGGCCATTTTGGCAGACTCTTTTAGAATTTGAGCTCCCAAGGGTCTTCAATGTGTACAAACGTGACATCCTGTTTTTCATGGTTATCCGAGAGGGCTAAACATTGGATGTGTCCAAGAGAGCAGGGAAGATTAAAGCCAGAAGAAATCAAGGATTCCTAGAGAATAATTCTTAGAATTAGGGCTGATCTTTGCCTCTAGAGCAAATTATTTCAGGCTCTTCTTGGAAGCAGAAGCATCTGATGGTTTTAATTTTTGGCTCTTTTCTGAGAGTATTCTCTATTTTTATTAAAAAATCTCCATGTCTTCTTTTTTCAGCAAATATGTTTGTTTTTGAGTTTTGCTATGTGCCTATGAGCATACATAAATAATTGTGATGTAACGGCAGGTACGCCATTTATTGTCTTCTCATGTGAGTTTTTATTTTTAAGAAATCATAGTGTGGTTCTGTTATACCATCTTCCCATAATTCCATACCTGTATTGCTGGTAGCGATGCTCCCAAATGGACTGATCAATGGACATCAGCAAGATTAGAGGCACAAGATGCTGACCTCCGGACAGTTTGGAGAGGGAGACATAAGCTATAGAGGGTAAACCTGACAGGGTAGATTGGGCATTTGTTGTTTATTCTAACTGTTGATTCTGCTTATTGTTTAGCTAGTCAGTAGCTATAGCAAAATAAACTGGGTAACAATTACCATCAGAGAAGTTCTACTGGGTTGAGATGTACAGAGTTTGTAGTCTGGATGTTAACTACAATACATTTTGCTCTCACAAGGCAGGCTGCATTACTAGAAGAGAAATTAATGTGACAACTCATATAAGAGAGATTAATGTGGCAACTCATATGAAAGAAATTAATATGACAACTCATATAAGAGAGATTAATGTGGCAACTCATATATGAGCATGTTACAAGCATGGCGTTTTGTGTGCTATTTGAAGTGTTAATATTTATTTCACAATCTTCTAGTATCACAGTCAAAGAAAGGATCTTCCAGCGTTTGAAAACAGAAGGTATTCCAATGAAACCACTCAACACTGTTCTACCTAAAAAGGTTCTGATTCTCGGCTCCGGTGGTCTGTCTATTGGGCAGGCAGGAGAGTTTGACTACTCAGGCTCACAGGTAGAGTTTCCTGTTAAGTATGAAGGTGTCCATGTACACAAAACATTTACACTTAATATATTAATATACATTAATACATGCATGTCTAGTGAATTGTAAATGTGTGATTATCTCAGCTTTGCACTTTCCTATTGATTCAGCTTTGATAATGTGCTTTTTGGCTTGTTATGTAAGGGAGGTATTAAGTGTGGGGAAGAACACCCTTACCTTTATGACTTGTTATGTAAGGGAGGTATTAAGTGTGGGGAAGAACACCCTTACCTTTATGGCTTGTTATGTAAGGGAGGTATTAAGTGTGGGGAAGAACACCCCTACCTTTTTGGCTTGTTATGTAAGGGAGGTATTAAGTGTGGGGAAGAACACCCTTACCTTTATGGCTTGTTATGTAAGGGAGGTATTAAGTGTGGGGAAGAACACCCTTACCTTTTGGCTTGTTATGTAAGGGAGGTATTAAGTGTGGGGAAGAACACCCTTACCTTTCCACTTGGTGGCCATGACATTAAATATTCATTCATTCATTTTCCTCTCAGGTCGAGGACAGCACATAGTTCAGAAATTGTAGTTCTCCACTATTAATGATCTGCTAGTTCATGGTTGTTTCTTAGTCCCATGGTTGTACCACACACACACGCCTGAGACTAGCCTATTAGGTTCCATCGCCACGGACTTCATGTGGCCATTCATTCATTTGCTCTCTCAGGCCGAAGATGGTCAATAGGCCAGAAGTCATACTTTTCCAACATTCTCTCCACATGGTTTTTGGGGTAATGTGGTCGGTATTATGCCTGTGATGCTTTTCTTTCCCAGAAAAAAAATCCAGTACCCATTTAAGGCTGGGTGAACCCATCAGTCGTTGGTTGGGATCAAACCCTACCCCTTGTCCTTTGTAGTACCGATGTATTTCCTACGTTTTCTTCTTATAAAACTCAACACATATTTTTGTTTTCATTCATATCTTATCTGTTTATTTAAAATGTTTTTTATCCACTTTATGTTTGAAAGTTGTTTTTGGTGCCATTTAGTTGCACTAAATATGACAGCATAATATTTGTTGAATTGAGCAAATAGCCATGTGCTCACTTGTTCAGTGCCACCATTTAGTTGCACTAAATATGACAGCATAATATTTGTTGAATTGAGCAAATAGCCATGTGCTCACTTGTTCAGTGCCACCATTTAGTTGCACTAAATATGACAGCATAATATTTGTTGAATTGAGCAAATAGCCATGTGCTCACTTGTTCAGTGCCACCATTTAGTTGCACTAAATATGACAGCATAATATTTGTTGAATTGAGCAAATAGCCATGTGCTCACTTGTTCAGTGCCACCATTTAGTTGCACTAAATATGACAGCATAATATTTGTTGAATTGAGCAAATAGCCATGTGCTCACTTGTTCAGTGCCACCATTTAGTTGCACTAAATATGACAGCATAATATTTGTTGAATTGAGCAAATAGCCATGTGCTCACTTGTTCAGTGCCACCATTTAGTTGCACTAAATATGACAGCATAATATTTGTTGAATTGAGCAAATAGCCATGTGCTCACTTGTTCAGTGCCACCATTTAGTTGCACTAAATATTACAGCATAATATTTGTTGAATTGAGCAAATAGCCATGTGCTCACTTGTTCACTGCCACCATTTAGTTGCACTAAATATGACAGCATAATATTTGTTGAATTGAGCAAATAGCCATGTGCTCACTTGTTCAGTGCCACCATTTAGTTGCACTAAATATTACAGCATAATATTTGTTGAATTGAGCAAATAGCCATGTGCTCACTTGTTCAGTGCCACCATTTAGTTGCACTAAATATTACAGCATAATATTTGTTGAATTGAGCAAATAGCCATGTGCTCACTTGTTCAGTGCCACCATTTAGTTGCACTAAATATTACAGCATAATATTTGTTGAATTGAGCAAATAGCCATGTGCTCACTTGTTCAGTGCCACCATTTAGTTGCACTAAATATGACAGCATAATATTTGTTGAATTGAGCAAATAGCCATGTGCTCACTTGTTCACTGCCACCATTTAGTTGCACTAAATATGACAGCATAATATTTGTTGAATTGAGCAAATAGCCATGTGCTCACTTGTTCACTGCCACCATTTAGTTGCACTAAATATGACAGCATAATATTTGTTGAATTGAGCAAATAGCCATGTGCTCACTTGTTCACTGCCACCATTTAGTTGCACTAAATATTACAGCATAATATTTGTTGAATTGAGCAAATAGCCATGTGCTCACTTGTTCAGTGCCACCATTTAGTTGCACTAAATATTACAGCATAATATTTGTTGAATTGAGCAAATAGCCATGTGCTCACTTGTTCAGTGCCACCATTTAGTTGCACTAAATATTACAGCATAATATTTGTTGAATTGAGCAAATAGCCATGTGCTCACTTGTTCAGTGCCACCATTTAGTTGCACTAAATATTACAGCATAATATTTGTTGAATTGAGCAAATAGCCATGTGCTCACTTGTTCAGTGCCACCATTTAGTTGCACTAAATATTACAGCATAATATTTGTTGAATTGAGCAAATAGCCATGTGCTCACTTGTTCAGTGCCACCATTTAGTTGCACTAAATATGACAGCATAATATTTGTTGAATTGAGCAAATAGCCATGTGCTCACTTGTTCAGTGCCACCATTTAGTTGCACTAAATATGACAGCATAATATTTGTTGAATTGAGCAAATAGCCATGTGCTCACTTGTTCAGTGCCACCATTTAGTTGCACTAAATATTACAGCATAATATTTGTTGAATTGAGCAAATAGCCATGTGCTCACTTGTTCAGTGCCACCATTTAGTTGCACTAAATATTACAGCATAATATTTGTTGAATTGAGCAAATAGCCATGTGCTCACTTGTTCAGTGCCACCATTTAGTTGCACTAAATATTACAGCATAATATTTGTTGAATTGAGCAAATAGCCATGTGCTCACTTGTTCACTGCCACCATTTAGTTGCACTAAATATTACAGCATAATATTTGTTGAATTGAGCAAATAGCCATGTGCTCACTTGTTCACTGCCACCATTTAGTTGCACTAAATATGACAGCATAATATTTGTTGAATTGAGCAAATAGCCATGTGCTCACTTGTTCACTGCCACCATTTAGTTGCACTAAATATTACAGCATAATATTTGTTGAATTGAGCAAATAGCCATGTGCTCACTTGTTCAGTGCCACCATTTAGTTGCACTAAATATGACAGCATAATATTTGTTGAATTGAGCAAATAGCCATGTGCTCACTTGTTCAGTGCCACCATTTAGTTGCACTAAATATTACAGCATAATATTTGTTGAATTGAGCAAATAGCCATGTGCTCACTTGTTCAGTGCCACCATGCGTTTCCCTTAGAGAAGTGGACAGGTATTTCAATCTGTCAAGCCTGTGTTCAGGGATTTATTGACATACATAATCATTGTTCTGAATCACATGCCAGTAAACAAAAGTTTGATCAACATCAGGGACATGAGTATGATAATTACACTGTTTTAATAAACAACAAATAACAAATTACACATATTTATTATTATGGTGAAACACCAAGGTATGCTGATATTAGATTTTGTTTTTCTAATTTGTATGTTGTTTCATGCCTTTGTTGGCCCAGGCTATCAAGGCCCTGAAGGAAGAGAATATCCACACAGTTCTTATCAACCCGAATATTGCCACCGTCCAGACTTCGCGGGGACTTGCTGACAAGGTCTATTTTCTACCTATAACACCTGACTATGTCACCCAGGTAACTGATATATGTCTCTCAAAGTGTTGTCAGTGTCACCCAGATAACTAATATGTCTCTCAAAGTGTTGTCAGTGTCACCCAAATAACTAATATGTCTCTCAAAGTGTTGTCAGTGTCATACAGGTAATTAATATATGTCTCTCAAAGTGTTGTCAGTGTCACACAGGTAACTAATATATGTCTCTCAAAGTGTTGTCAGTGTCACCCAAATAACTAATATGTCTCTCAAAGTGTTGTCAGTGTCATACAGATAATTAATATGTCTCTCAAAGTGTTGTCAGTGTCACACAGGTAACTAATATATGTCTCTCAAAGTGTTGTCAGTGTCACTCAGGTTCATGTCTTTGAATGTATGTCTCTGAAAGTGTTGGAAGTGCAGCTCAGGTTCTGTATATCTGAATGTATGTATCTCTCATTTCAGTATGTCTATGAGTATATGTATCTCATATAGTCACTCAGTCAGTATGTCTGTACATTGTTACTCTACTCAGCATGCTTGTTCTTTGTTAGCTGTGAGCTTCAACAATCAATAAATGTTGTGTGTGCTGATTAGTCTCCCAGTCTGTTTCCTTATCTGTGGATAAAGTGTGTCTAATGATCTTGAATAAATCCACACTATCTTGTCTTGGTATCCCCTGTATTGAGCCCACCTGACAACAAATCGACCTACTCACTACCCATGAGCCCTGTTTGAGGCAGTATATCTAATTAAACCCCATTAACTGGGGGTTATCAAGTCATTCAACCTGCTTGTTTGCAGTGATACCGGGGCCTTCCATAACCAACCCACTCTCTGTGCAGCATTCCTTATTCAGTTTTTCAAAGCTTGTTTCACAGTAATCCTGCACTCATTTAGCTCTTCGACAAGACACTGCCTACGATTCACGCTTTGAATCTCCTCAACTAGAATGTAACTAACAGTGAAGTGGTGGAGTGATCATCTATCCTCCAACAACATTGTCTAAGATGGCTATGCTGCTTTTATGAAATGGAAGGTGGATTCCCAAAGACATTCTATGTGGAGGACCATCTTTGGTGAAAGACACGAAGGAAAACCCCATCTATGCTACAAAGATTTGTGTAGATGATGGCTCTTGGTATGGATATAATTGAGTGGGAGAGCCGGAGACAGACACTGGTCTGAAATCTGATGAGCTTAATTTGAGGTTCTGGCTCTAACCAAATCTGATGAGCTTAATTTGAGGTTCTGGCTCTAACCAAATCTGATGAGCTTAATTTGAGGTTCTGGCTCTAACCAAATCTGATGAGCTTAATTTGAGGTTCTGGCTCTAACCAAATCTGATGAGCTTAATTTGAGGTTCTGGCTCTAACCAAATCTGATGAGCTTAATTTGAGGTTCTGGCTCTAACCTAATCTGATGAACTTAATTTGAGGTTCTGGCTCTAACCAAAGGGAGGGAAAGACAACCTGACAAGATTTGTACAAGGGCACTAGACCCATTGTTTCTGGAAACTGAAAAGATCCTCCTACTGCTGATGTTAATATTTCTCTTCTACCACAATGTCAGCTATAAATGTTATACTATATACAGAACACACCACACATTTTTAACTTTTTCTAATATATATATTTTCAGGTTATTAAGTGTGAACGCCCAGATGGGATTTTACTGACATTTGGAGGCCAGACTGCCTTAAACTGTGGCGTGTCTCTCACAAAAGCTGGCATTCTGGAGAAGTTTAATGTGAGAGTGTTGGGAACTCAGGTGGCTTCTATTGAGTGGACAGAAGACAGGAAGGTGTTTGCTGATAAAATGGCTGAGATCAACGAGTTTGTGGCTCCCAGTGTTGCTGCCTACACTGTTGAACAGGTATGTTCCATCATTTTTCTTTTCTCTTGAGAAATAAATGGAAAACATATTTTGGAACATCGTTTCAACTGAGATCTTGAAAACATCAGAAACATCATTGTGGTACTTACTTGCTTTTGTTCATCCCATGACTACAGGAATACACCTCTGTCATCTGCCCTTTAAAGGACTTTAAGTGGGCTTGTATTCATTGTGTTGTGGTTTGTATTCATTGTGTTGTGGTTTGTATTCATTGTGTTGTGGTTTGTATTCATTGTGTTGTGGTTTGTATTCATTGTGTTGTGGTTTGTATTCATTGTGTTGTGGTTTGCAGTAAAACTGTGATATCTGCGTCTTTCAGCCAGATACATCCAACTGGCATTTACAGCACACTTAGAGAGTTAATGATACACAGAGTCACATTTGTCTATGTCCCTGAAGTACATTAAAGATGGTTACCAATGGATCAGGCGGACATCATTAATGCCCTCTGAGTTGCGCGAAGGGTACAGGACTTCAACAATTGTGAGTCCTTTTCTACAGCCAGAAATGATTCTTAATGGCACAAAAGAGAACTTACAATTTAACACAGAACTGGAGTCATCTGTTGTTGGATGCGGTGGAACTTGCTGAGGAGGGAATCTGAGCACATATGGACATGTTCTGAGTGCAGTGATGATAATCCACAAACAAACTCATTAACATCTGACTTGCGCATGATTGTGGTACTAATTTTCATGTTTATGTTTGACAAAGTTTCTCCTCACCTGAACACAGCATGACAAACTAGCATGTGAATCACAATTATTCAGTGCAGCTGACAACATATTTAACAGTAGTGTTAATGATCTCTCTTGTAACAGGCTGAACACAGCATGACAAACTAGCATGTGAATCACAATTATTCAGTGCAGCTGACAACATGTTTAACAGCAGTGTTAATGATCTCTCTTGTAACAGGCTGAGCTAGCAGCAGAGAAGCTTGGCTACCCAGTTCTGATCAGGGCTGCCTTTGCTTTGGGTGGGCTGGGATCTGGCTTTGCAGAGAGCAGGGATGAGCTGATCACGCTTGTGACCGCAGCTTTTGCTCACACTTCGCAGATCTTGGTGGACAAGTCCTTGAAGGGATGGAAGGAAGTAGAGTATGAAGTGGTCAGAGATGCATATGACAACTGCATCACAGTGAGTATTCCTGAAGTTTTCATGGCTTTTGTTATTACTTTTATGTTTGTTGTTAATTCATCACTTGGGGGGGGGGTGTGTGTGTGTGTGTGATGTCCGGTCTTGACATCACCAAAAGGTGTTTGAAGCGTTTATAGCCTCTCATTTGCCAGGCTCAGTGGATATCGGATGACAAAACCTTCTCTGTTTTGACAAAATCCTCTCTGGTTTTGATGGACTAAATTCAACTCCACTGGGCTACTGTGTCCAAGGCCACACCTACACATGGCCCCTCTGTTATCGCAAAGTTGGTCATGGGCGTGACCGAGTTCCCAGAGGTATAACTGGGCCGAGAGGAGGTGAGCCCCTATAGATGCAGGGCTAGAGCCAACCAACATGTGGTATACACCATGGTCCTCATATAATCACCCTCACTCTTCCTTGAGTGAGTATCTTGTCTTCTATCTTATTACTATTTCTATAGGAACCCCCTGTGGACAGGGTGAGAGCTTAGCGAAACCACCTCGAGACCATCTACTGACATACTTGAAGACAAATGGCTCTAGTACTGACTAGGAGACCATCTACTGACATACTTGAAGACAAATGACTCTAGTACTGACTAGGAGACCATCTACTGACATACTTGAAGACAAATGACTCTAGTATAGACTAGGAGACCATCTACTGACATACTTGAAGACAAATGACTCTAGTATAGACTAGGAGACCATCTACTGACATACTTGAAGACAAATGACTCTAGTATAGACTAGGAGACCATCTACTGACATACTTGAAGACAAATGACTCTAGTACTGACTAGGAGACCATCTACTGACATACTTGAAGACAAATGACTCTAGTATAGACTAGGAGACCATCTACTGACATACTTGAAGACAAATGGCTCTAGTATACTGACTAGGAGACCATCTACTGACATACTTGAAGACACGTGACTCTAGTACAGACTAGGAGACCATCTACTGACATACTTGAAGACAAATGACTCTAGTACTGACTAGGAGACCATCTACTGACATACTTGAAGACAAATGACTCTAGTATAGACTAGGAGACCATCTACTGACATACTTGAAGACAAATGACTCTAGTATAGACTAGGAGACCATCTACTGACATACTTGAAGACAAATGACTCTAGTATAGACTAGGAGACCATCTACTGACATACTTGAAGACAAATGACTCTAGTATAGACTAGGAGACCATCTACTGACATACTTGAAGACAAATGACTCTAGTACTGACTAGAAGACCATCTACTGACATACTTGAAGACAAATGACTCTAGTACTGACTAGGAGACCATCTACTGACATACTTGAAGACAAATGACTCTAGTACAGACTAGGAGACCATCTACTGACATACTTGAAGACAAATGACTCTAGTATAGACTAGGAGACCATCTACTGACATACTTGAAGACAAATGACTCTAGTACTGACTAGGAGACCATCTACTGACATACTTGAAGACAAATGACTCTAGTATAGACTAGGAGAACATCTACTGACATACTTGAAGACAAATGACTCTAGTACTGACTAGGAGACCATCTACTGACATACTTGAAGACAAATGACTCTAGTATAGACTAGGAGACCATCTACTGACATACTTGAAGACAAATGACTCTAGTATAGACTAGGAGACCATCTACTGACATACTTGAAGACAAATGACTCTAGTACTGACTAGGAGACCATCTACTGACATACTTGAAGACAAATGACTCTAGTACTGACTAGGAGACCATCTACTGACATACTTGAAGACAAATGACTCTAGTATACTGACTAGGAGACCATCTACTGACATACTTGAAGACACGTGACTCTAGTACTGACTAGGAGAACATCTACTGACATACTTGAAGACAAATGACTCTAGTACTGACTAGGAGAACATCTACTGACATACTTGAAGACAAATGACTCTAGTACTGACTAGGAGTCCATCTACTGACATACTTGAAGACAAATGACTCTAGTATACAGACTAGGAGACCATCTACTGACATACTTGAAGACAAATGACTCTAGTACTGACTAGGAGACCATCTACTGACATACTTGAAGACAAATGACTCTAGTACTGACTAGGAGACCATCTACTGACATACTTGAAGACAAATGACTCTAGTACTGACTAGGAGACCATCTACTGGCATACTTGAAGACAAATGACTCTAGTACTGACTAGGAGACCATCTACTGACATACTTGAAGACAAATGACTCTAGTACTGACTAGGAGACCATCTACTGGCATACTTGAAGACAAATGACTCTAGTACAGACTAGGAGACCATCTACTGACATACTTGAAGACAAATGACTCTAGTATACAGACTAGGAGACCATCTACTGACATACTTGAAGACAAATGACTCTAGTATACAGACTAGGAGACCATCTACTGACATACTTGAAGACAAATGACTCTAGTACAGACTAGGAGACCATCTACTGACATACTTGAAGACAAATGACTCTAGTACAGACTAGGAGACCATCTACTGACATACTTGAAGACAAATGACTCTAGTACAGACTAGGAGACCATCTACTGACATACTTGAAGACAAATGACTCTAGTACAGACTAGGAGACCATCTACTGACATACTTGAAGACAAATGACTCTAGTACAGACTAGGAGACCATCTACTGACATACTTGAAGACAAATGACTCTAGTACAGACTAGGAGACCATCTACTGACATACTTGAAGACAAATGGCTCTAGTACTGACTAGGAGACCATCTACTGACATACTTGAAGACAAATGACTCTAGTACAGACTAGGAGACCATCTACTGACATACTTGAAGACAAATGACTCTAGTATACAGACTAGGAGACCATCTACTGACATACTTGAAGACAAATGACTCTAGTACAGACTAGGAGACCATCTACTGACATACTTGAAGACAAATGGCTCTAGTACTGACTAGGAGACCATCTACTGACATACTTGAAGACAAATGACTCTAGTACTGACTAGGAGACCATCTACTGACATACTTGAAGACAAATGACTCTAGTACTGACTAGGAGACCATCTACTGACATACTTGAAGACAAATGACTCTAGTACTGACTAGGAGACCATCTACTGACATACTTGAAGACAAATGACTCTAGTACTGACTAGGAGACCATCTACTGACATACTTGAAGACAAATGACTCTAGTACTGACTAGGAGACCATCTACTGACATACTTGAAGACAAATGACTCTAGTACTGACTAGGAGACCATCTACTGACATACTTGAAGACAAATGACTCTAGTACTGACTAGGAGACCATCTACTGACATACTTGAAGACAAATGGCTCTAGTACTGACTAGGAGACCATCTACTGACATACTTGAAGACAAATGACTCTAGTACTGACTAGGAGACCATCTACTGACATACTTGAAGACAAATGACTCTAGTACTGACTAGGAGACCATCTACTGACATACTTGAAGACAAATGGCTCTAGTACTGACTAGGAGACCATCTACTGACATACTTGAAGACAAATGACTCTAGTACTGACTAGGAGACCATCTACTGACATACTTGAAGACAAATGGCTCTAGTACTGACTAGGAGACCATCTACTGACATACTTGAAGACAATGACTCTAGTATACTGACTAGGAGACCATCTACTGACATACTTGAAGACAAATGACTCTAGTATACTGACTAGGAGACCATCTACTGGCATACTTGAAGACAAATGACTCTAGTATACTGACTAGGAGACCATCTACTGGCATACTTGAAGACAAATGACTCTAGTATACTGACTAGGAGACCATCTACTGGCATACTTGAAGACAAATGACTCTAGTATACTGACTAGGAGACCATCTACTGACATACTTGAAGACAAATGACTCTAGTACTGACTAGGAGACCATCTACTGACATACTTGAAGACAAATGACTCTAGTACTGACTAGAAGTCCATCTACTGACATACTTGAAGACAAATGACTCTAGTACTGACTAGGAGACCATCTACTGACATACTTGAAGACAAATGACTCTAGTACTGACTAGGAGACCATCTACTGACATACTTGAAGACAAATGACTCTAGTATACTGACTAGGAGACCATCTACTGACATACTTGAAGACAAATGACTCTAGTATACTGACTAGGAGACCATCTACTGACATACTTGAAGACAAATGACTCTAGTATACTGACTAGGAGACCATCTACTGGCATACTTGAAGACAAATGACTCTAGTACTGACTAGGAGACCATCTACTGACATACTTGAAGACAAATGACTCTAGTACTGACTAGGAGACCATCTACTGACATACTTGAAGACAAATGACTCTAGTATACTGACTAGGAGACCATCTACTGGCATACTTGAAGACAAATGACTCTAGTACTGACTAGGAGACCATCTACTGACATACTTGAAGACAAATGGCTCTAGTACTGACTAGGAGACCATCTACTGACATACTTGAAGACAAATGACTCTAGTACTGACTAGGAGACCATCTACTGGCATACTTGAAGACAAATGACTCTAGTACTGACTAGGAGACCATCTACTGACATACTTGAAGACAAATGACTCTAGTATAGACTAGGAGACCATCTACTGACATACTTGAAGACAAATGACTCTAGTATACAGACTAGGAGACCATCTACTGACATACTTGAAGACAAATGACTCTAGTATAGACTAGGAGACCATCTACTGACATACTTGAAGACAAATGACTCTAGTACTGACTAGGAGACCATCTACTGACATACTTGAAGACAAATGACTCTAGTACAGACTAGGAGACCATCTACTGACATACTTGAAGACAAATGACTCTAGTACAGACTAGGAGACCATCTACTGACATACTTGAAGACAAATGACTCTAGTACAGACTAGGAGACCATCTACTGACATACTTGAAGACAAATGACTCTAGTACTGACTAGGAGACCATCTACTGACATACTTGAAGACAAATGACTCTAGTACTGACTAGGAGACCATCTACTGACATACTTGAAGACAAATGACTCTAGTACAGACTAGGAGACCATCTACTGACATACTTGAAGACAAATGACTCTAGTACAGACTAGGAGACCATCTACTGACATACTTGAAGACAAATGACTCTAGTACAGACTAGGAGACCATCTACTGACATACTTGAAGACAGATGACTCTAGTACAGACTAGGAGACCATCTACTGACATACTTGAAGACAAATGACTCTAGTACTGACTAGGAGAACATCTACTGACATACTTGAAGACAAATGACTCTAGTACTGACTAGGAGACCATCTACTGACATACTTGAAGACAAATGACTCTAGTACTGACTAGGAGACCATCTACTGACATACTTGAAGACAAATGACTCTAGTACAGACTAGGAGACCATCTACTGACATACTTGAAGACAAATGACTCTAGTACAGACTAGGAGACCATCTACTGACATACTTGAAGACAAATGGCTCTAGTACTGACTAGGAGACCATCTACTGGCATACTTGAAGACAAATGACTCTAGTACAGACTAGGAGACCATCTACTGACATACTTGAAGACAAATGACTCTAGTACAGACTAGGAGACCATCTACTGACATACTTGAAGACAAATGACTCTAGTATACTGACTAGGAGACCATCTACTGACATACTTGAAGACAAATGACTCTAGTACAGACTAGGAGACCATCTACTGACATACTTGAAGACAAATGGCTCTAGTACTGACTAGGAGACCATCTACTGACATACTTGAAGACAAATGACTCTAGTACTGACTAGGAGACCATCTACTGACATACTTGAAGACAAATGACTCTAGTATAGACTAGGAGACCATCTACTGACATACTTGAAGACAAATGGCTCTAGTATACTGACTAGGAGACCATCTACTGACATACTTGAAGACACGTGACTCTAGTACAGACTAGGAGACCATCTACTGACATACTTGAAGACAAATGACTCTAGTACTGACTAGGAGACCATCTACTGACATACTTGAAGACAAATGACTCTAGTATAGACTAGGAGACCATCTACTGACATACTTGAAGACAAATGACTCTAGTATAGACTAGGAGACCATCTACTGACATACTTGAAGACAAATGACTCTAGTATAGACTAGGAGACCATCTACTGACATACTTGAAGACAAATGACTCTAGTATAGACTAGGAGACCATCTACTGACATACTTGAAGACAAATGACTCTAGTACTGACTAGAAGACCATCTACTGACATACTTGAAGACAAATGACTCTAGTACTGACTAGGAGACCATCTACTGACATACTTGAAGACAAATGACTCTAGTACAGACTAGGAGACCATCTACTGACATACTTGAAGACAAATGACTCTAGTATAGACTAGGAGACCATCTACTGACATACTTGAAGACAAATGACTCTAGTACTGACTAGGAGACCATCTACTGACATACTTGAAGACAAATGACTCTAGTATAGACTAGGAGAACATCTACTGACATACTTGAAGACAAATGACTCTAGTACTGACTAGGAGACCATCTACTGACATACTTGAAGACAAATGACTCTAGTATAGACTAGGAGACCATCTACTGACATACTTGAAGACAAATGACTCTAGTATAGACTAGGAGACCATCTACTGACATACTTGAAGACAAATGACTCTAGTACTGACTAGGAGACCATCTACTGACATACTTGAAGACAAATGACTCTAGTACTGACTAGGAGACCATCTACTGACATACTTGAAGACAAATGACTCTAGTATACTGACTAGGAGACCATCTACTGACATACTTGAAGACACGTGACTCTAGTACTGACTAGGAGAACATCTACTGACATACTTGAAGACAAATGACTCTAGTACTGACTAGGAGAACATCTACTGACATACTTGAAGACAAATGACTCTAGTACTGACTAGGAGTCCATCTACTGACATACTTGAAGACAAATGACTCTAGTATACAGACTAGGAGACCATCTACTGACATACTTGAAGACAAATGACTCTAGTACTGACTAGGAGACCATCTACTGACATACTTGAAGACAAATGACTCTAGTACTGACTAGGAGACCATCTACTGACATACTTGAAGACAAATGACTCTAGTACTGACTAGGAGACCATCTACTGGCATACTTGAAGACAAATGACTCTAGTACTGACTAGGAGACCATCTACTGACATACTTGAAGACAAATGACTCTAGTACTGACTAGGAGACCATCTACTGGCATACTTGAAGACAAATGACTCTAGTACAGACTAGGAGACCATCTACTGACATACTTGAAGACAAATGACTCTAGTATACAGACTAGGAGACCATCTACTGACATACTTGAAGACAAATGACTCTAGTATACAGACTAGGAGACCATCTACTGACATACTTGAAGACAAATGACTCTAGTACAGACTAGGAG
The DNA here is from genome assembly GCA_032433765.1 of Megaustenia siamemsis. Taxonomy (NCBI): domain Eukaryota; kingdom Metazoa; phylum Mollusca; class Gastropoda; order Stylommatophora; family Ariophantidae; genus Megaustenia; species Megaustenia siamemsis. The sequence goes on along the minus strand of JAVIAB010000139.1, from coordinate 105,292,402 downwards.
ACCATCTACTGACATACTTGAAGACAAATGACTCTAGTACAGACTAGGAGACCATCTACTGACATACTTGAAGACAAATGACTCTAGTACAGACTAGGAGACCATCTACTGACATACTTGAAGACAAATGACTCTAGTACAGACTAGGAGACCATCTACTGACATACTTGAAGACAAATGACTCTAGTACAGACTAGGAGACCATCTACTGACATACTTGAAGACAAATGACTCTAGTACAGACTAGGAGACCATCTACTGACATACTTGAAGACAAATGGCTCTAGTACTGACTAGGAGACCATCTACTGACATACTTGAAGACAAATGACTCTAGTACAGACTAGGAGACCATCTACTGACATACTTGAAGACAAATGACTCTAGTATACAGACTAGGAGACCATCTACTGACATACTTGAAGACAAATGACTCTAGTACAGACTAGGAGACCATCTACTGACATACTTGAAGACAAATGGCTCTAGTACTGACTAGGAGACCATCTACTGACATACTTGAAGACAAATGACTCTAGTACTGACTAGGAGACCATCTACTGACATACTTGAAGACAAATGACTCTAGTACTGACTAGGAGACCATCTACTGACATACTTGAAGACAAATGACTCTAGTACTGACTAGGAGACCATCTACTGACATACTTGAAGACAAATGACTCTAGTACTGACTAGGAGACCATCTACTGACATACTTGAAGACAAATGACTCTAGTACTGACTAGGAGACCATCTACTGACATACTTGAAGACAAATGACTCTAGTACTGACTAGGAGACCATCTACTGACATACTTGAAGACAAATGACTCTAGTACTGACTAGGAGACCATCTACTGACATACTTGAAGACAAATGGCTCTAGTACTGACTAGGAGACCATCTACTGACATACTTGAAGACAATGACTCTAGTATACTGACTAGGAGACCATCTACTGACATACTTGAAGACAAATGACTCTAGTATACTGACTAGGAGACCATCTACTGGCATACTTGAAGACAAATGACTCTAGTATACTGACTAGGAGACCATCTACTGGCATACTTGAAGACAAATGACTCTAGTATACTGACTAGGAGACCATCTACTGGCATACTTGAAGACAAATGACTCTAGTATACTGACTAGGAGACCATCTACTGACATACTTGAAGACAAATGACTCTAGTACTGACTAGGAGACCATCTACTGACATACTTGAAGACAAATGACTCTAGTACTGACTAGAAGTCCATCTACTGACATACTTGAAGACAAATGACTCTAGTACTGACTAGGAGACCATCTACTGACATACTTGAAGACAAATGACTCTAGTACTGACTAGGAGACCATCTACTGACATACTTGAAGACAAATGACTCTAGTATACTGACTAGGAGACCATCTACTGACATACTTGAAGACAAATGACTCTAGTATACTGACTAGGAGACCATCTACTGACATACTTGAAGACAAATGACTCTAGTATACTGACTAGGAGACCATCTACTGGCATACTTGAAGACAAATGACTCTAGTACTGACTAGGAGACCATCTACTGACATACTTGAAGACAAATGACTCTAGTACTGACTAGGAGACCATCTACTGACATACTTGAAGACAAATGACTCTAGTATACTGACTAGGAGACCATCTACTGGCATACTTGAAGACAAATGACTCTAGTACTGACTAGGAGACCATCTACTGACATACTTGAAGACAAATGGCTCTAGTACTGACTAGGAGACCATCTACTGACATACTTGAAGACAAATGACTCTAGTACTGACTAGGAGACCATCTACTGGCATACTTGAAGACAAATGACTCTAGTACTGACTAGGAGACCATCTACTGACATACTTGAAGACAAATGACTCTAGTATAGACTAGGAGACCATCTACTGACATACTTGAAGACAAATGACTCTAGTATACAGACTAGGAGACCATCTACTGACATACTTGAAGACAAATGACTCTAGTATAGACTAGGAGACCATCTACTGACATACTTGAAGACAAATGACTCTAGTACTGACTAGGAGACCATCTACTGACATACTTGAAGACAAATGACTCTAGTACAGACTAGGAGACCATCTACTGACATACTTGAAGACAAATGACTCTAGTACAGACTAGGAGACCATCTACTGACATACTTGAAGACAAATGACTCTAGTACAGACTAGGAGACCATCTACTGACATACTTGAAGACAAATGACTCTAGTACTGACTAGGAGACCATCTACTGACATACTTGAAGACAAATGACTCTAGTACTGACTAGGAGACCATCTACTGACATACTTGAAGACAAATGACTCTAGTACAGACTAGGAGACCATCTACTGACATACTTGAAGACAAATGACTCTAGTACAGACTAGGAGACCATCTACTGACATACTTGAAGACAAATGACTCTAGTACAGACTAGGAGACCATCTACTGACATACTTGAAGACAGATGACTCTAGTACAGACTAGGAGACCATCTACTGACATACTTGAAGACAAATGACTCTAGTACTGACTAGGAGAACATCTACTGACATACTTGAAGACAAATGACTCTAGTACTGACTAGGAGACCATCTACTGACATACTTGAAGACAAATGACTCTAGTACTGACTAGGAGACCATCTACTGACATACTTGAAGACAAATGACTCTAGTACAGACTAGGAGACCATCTACTGACATACTTGAAGACAAATGACTCTAGTACAGACTAGGAGACCATCTACTGACATACTTGAAGACAAATGGCTCTAGTACTGACTAGGAGACCATCTACTGGCATACTTGAAGACAAATGACTCTAGTACAGACTAGGAGACCATCTACTGACATACTTGAAGACAAATGACTCTAGTACAGACTAGGAGACCATCTACTGACATACTTGAAGACAAATGACTCTAGTATACTGACTAGGAGACCATCTACTGACATACTTGAAGACAAATGACTCTAGTACAGACTAGGAGACCATCTACTGACATACTTGAAGACAAATGGCTCTAGTACTGACTAGGAGACCATCTACTGACATACTTGAAGACAAATGACTCTAGTACTGACTAGGAGACCATCTACTGACATACTTGAAGACAAATGACTCTAGTACTGACTAGGAGACCATCTACTGACATACTTGAAGACAAATGACTCTAGTACTGACTAGAAGTCCATCATGTTCCCTTTAACAGTCCTGTAGTACATCACACTGTAACAGGTTGCACGCCCTTCACCAGACGTAAAGGGCCTTAACCCACTCTTCAAGATGGTAACGGCCAATCACCACCGAGTGTAAAGGTTCGATAACGAGTGTTACCCAACACCCACTAATGCCGCTTCCACTACTGTTCCTTCTGACGTGAGGACGATGTTGCCTTTTGTTGATTTCGTTCATCTGTATGTAGTCTCCCCTGTAGTTGATCTGTGCTGCTTCAGGTACACTCAAGTTCAGTTCTTGTTCCTCGTTGCCTTGCCGATTAGCACGTGAGATCACTCACCTGCCGCCAACCACAGGAACTGCGCAGGCCTTTGACATCAAACTCTTCCTGACTTCGCGTTGTGACTTGCCTGCTCAATACCTCCTGCGCCCGTTCTTCACTAGGACCACAACACAGCTACAAATGAAAGCATGAACTGACACCATTGATAACAAAGATGACTGGTTTATTCTTGTACAATCTCTGACAATGTCAGAAATGCCTATATAGTGCCATTGCTCAAAAAGAACAAGCCCGCAGATGACCCCAGAAGCTATCGTCCCCCATCCGTAACATCATGTATAGGTAAAATAGCCGAGAGTATGGTCTTTAGCAGACTAAACTGGTATCTGGAAACCTCTAATACACTGTGCTACGAACAAGCTGGTTTCAGGGCCGGCAATAACATAGAAGACCAAATCTTCAGGTTAATACAACAGGTCCAAGATGGATTTCAGAAGAGACAACATACTCTAGCCATCATAGTAGACCTGCAGCAGGCTTATGATAGAGTCTGGCGTAAGGGGCTTTTATTGAAGATGAGAGATGCCGGAATACATGGGAAACTGTACAAATGGGGCAAATATTTCCTAGTTGACAGAACAATACAAACTAAATTAAATGAATCCATTTCAGACAAAGAGGCGCTAGAAGAAGGATTACCACAGCTGGAAGTTGTCAGTGACCCACAGCTGATGGCTTGCGTCAGGATCGGTGAACCAAAACCATCCAGACCCTGCTCCACCTTTTCGTGGTGCCTCCAGTAACAGACTAACCTGTCTAGTCTGGCCAAGCGTGCAGGAATCGAAGATGGAAAACAACCCGGTACTCAAAAATGTCATGCTGAAGTCAGATGTGTTGGGCCAAAAGACACAAATATAACAGTTATACTGCAAACCACAACACAACGCAGACACGTCCACAATGTCCTTGTAAGGGCGGATGATGAAGAGGAATATTCTAGTCAACTACGATATTCTAGAATACTTTAGTCATTGGGCGAATGCAACCAACCAATCTCCAACACAAGACTTAAGAAAAGAGAGAACACCCTACATATTTAGGAATACAACTAGACCGACAACTGAACCTGAAGAAACAGGTAGAGAATCTCACTAAGAAGGCAATACAAAAACTTCAATGTCAAGGCTTTCCAGTACCTTATGGGGAGCAGACAAAGAAACACTTAGAAATCTCTATCTGGGACATGTTCGCACAGTTTTGGACCATGGTAGCTCGCTCCTAGTGACATGCAGCAAAACAACTAACATGGGACCACCCTAAAAGAAATTTAGTAGATACATGGACTCCAAAACAAAGAATTAAGCAGATGTCAGTATTACAGCATGTTAGAAATATACAAGAGAAATTCCACAAGAGAAATTTACCTATTTTAATATTGTTCCACTTGTCTTTATTGTGCACTGAGGTGATTACTTGTGTCTTTGTTGTTACCATTACTTTTGCGTCTTGTAGCTATTACTACCAGTACTACAGTAAAATAATGCAAGAATAACATTTGATATTTCTCAAAGGTGTGCAATATGGAGAATGTGGATCCCCTAGGCATTCACACAGGGGAGAGCATAGTTGTTGCCCCAAGCCAAACATTGACGAACGCAGAGTACAACATGCTCAGGACAACAGCTATCAAAGTTATCAGACATCTGGGTGTTGTCGGAGAGTGTAACATTCAGTACGCCCTTAACCCACTCTCTCAACAGGTCAGGCTCTTTGCATGTATTTGTTTACTGCAGTCATTGTCTTAGCGAAGCTTAAACACTCTCCACTAGAAGGTGACACCATCAGTGTATGACTTATCACACAGACAAGTTGTTTTCAAAGCCTAACTCTGACATAAATATTTACTTACATCATTATCTTAGCAAAGCTTAAACACTCTCCACTAGAAGGTGACACCATCAGTGTATGACTTATCACACAGACAAGTTGTTTTCAAAGCCTAACTCTGACATAAATATTTACTTACATCATTATCTGAGCAAAGCGTAAACACTCTCCACTAGAAGGTGACACCATCAGTGTATGACTTATCACACAGACAAGTTGTTTTCAAAGCCTAACTCTGACATAAATATTTACTTACATCATTATCTTAGCGAAGCTTAAACACTCTCCACTAGAAGGTGACACCATCAGTGTATGACTTATCACACAGACAAGTTGTTTTCAAAGCCTAACTCTGACATAAATATTTACTTACATCATTATCTTAGCAAAGCTTAAACACTCTCCACTAGAAGGTGACACCATCAGTGTATGACTTATCACACAGACAAGTTGTTTTCAAAGCCTAACTCTGACATAAATATTTACTTACATCATTATCTTAGCAAAGCTTAAACACTCTCCACTAGAAGGTGACACCATCCGTGTATGACTTATCACACAGACAAGTTGTTTTCAAAGCCTAGCTCTGACATAAATATTTACTTACATCATTATCTTAGCAAAGCTTAAACACTCTCCACTAGAAGGTGACACCATCAGTGTATGACTTATCACACAGACAAGTTGTTTTCAAAGCCTAGCTCTGACATAAATATTTACTTACATCATTATCTTAGCGAAGCTTAAACACTCTCAACTAGAAGGTGACACCATCAGTGTATGACTTATCACACAGACAAGTTGTTTTCAAAGCCTAGCTCTGACATAAATATTTACTTACATCATTATCTTAGCAAAGCTTAAACACTCCCCACTAGAAGGTGACACCATCAGTGTATGACTTATCACACAGACAAGTTGTTTTCAAAGCCTAGCTCTGACACAAATATTTACTTACATCATTATCTTAGCGAAGCTTAAACACTCTCCACTAGAAGGTGACACCATCAGTGTATGACTTATCACACAGACAAGTTGTTTTCAAAGCCTAACTCTGACATAAATATTTACTTACATCATTATCTTAGCGAAGCTTAAACACACTCCACTAGAAGGTGACACCATCAGTGTATGACTTATCATACAGACAAGTTGTTTTCAAAGCCTAGCTCTGACATAAATATTTACTTACATCATTATCTTAGCAAAGCTTAAACACTCTCCACTAGAAGGTGACACCATCAGTGTATGACTTATCACACAGACAAGTTGTTTTCAAAGCCTAGCTCTGACATAAATATTTACTTACATCATTATCTTAGCAAAGCTTAAACACTCTCCACTAGAAGGTGACACCATCAGTGTATGACTTATCACACAGACAAGTTGTTTTCAAAGCCTAACTCTGACATAAATATTTACTTACATCATTATCTTAGCAAAGCTTAAACACTCTCCACTAGAAGGTGACACCATCAGTGTATGACTTATCACACAGACAAGTTGTTTTCAAAGCCTAACTCTGACATAAATATTTACTTACATCATTATCTTAGCGAAGCTTAAACACTCTCCACTAGAAGGTGACACCATCAGTGTATGACTTATCACACAGACAAGTTATTTTCAAAGCCTAACTCTGACATAAATATTTACTTACATCATTATCTTAGCAAAGCTTAAACACTCTCCACTAGAAGGTGACACCATCAGTGTATGACTTATCACACAGACAAGATGTTTTCAAAGTCTAGCTCTGACATAAATATTTACTTACATCATTATCTTAGCAAAGCTTAAACACTCTCCACTAGAAGGTGACACCATCAGTGTATGACTTATCACACAGACAAGTTGTTTTCAAAGCCTAGCTCTGACATAAATATTTACTTACATCATTATCTTAGCAAAGCTTAAACACTCTCCACTAGAAGGTGACACCATCAGTGTATGACTTATCACACAGACAAGTTGTTTTCAAAGCCTAGCTCTGACATAAATATTTACTTACATCATTATCTTAGCAAAGCTTAAACACTCTCCACTAGAAGGTGACACCATCAGTGTATGACTTATCACACAGACAAGTTGTTTTCAAAGCCTAGCTCTGACATAAATATTTACTTACATCATTATCTTAGCAAAGCTTAAACACTCTCCACTAGAAGGTGACACCATCAGTGTATGACTTATCACACAGACAAGTTGTTTTCAAAGCCTAGCTCTGACATAAATATTTACTTACATCATTATCTTAGCAAAGCTTAAACACTCTCCACTAGAAGGTGACACCATCAGCGTATGACTTATCACACAGACAAGTTGTTTTCAAAGCCTAGCTCTGACATAAATATTTACTTACATCATTATCTTAGCAAAGCTTAAACACTCTCCACTAGAAGGTGACACCATCAGTGTATGACTTATCACACAGACAAGTTGTTTTCAAAGCCTAGCTCTGACATAAATATTTACTTACATCATTATCTTAGCAAAGCTTAAACACTCTCCACTAGAAGGTGACACCATCAGTGTATGACTTATCACACAGACAAGTTGTTTTCAAAGCCTAACTCTGACATAAATATTTACTTACATCATTATCTTAGCGAAGCTTAAACACTCTCCACTAGAAGGTGACACCATCAGTGTATGACTTATCACACAGACAAGTTGTTTTCAAAGCCTAACTCTGACATAAATATTTACTTACATCATTATCTTAGCAAAGCTTAAACACTCTCCACTAGAAGGTGACACCATCAGTGTATGACTTATCACACAGACAAGTTGTTTTCAAAGCCTAACTCTGACATAAATATTTACTTACATCATTATCTTAGCAAAGCTTAAACACTCTCCACTAGAAGGTGACACCATCCGTGTATGACTTATCACACAGACAAGTTGTTTTCAAAGCCTAGCTCTGACATAAATATTTACTTACATCATTATCTTAGCAAAGCTTAAACACTCTCCACTAGAAGGTGACACCATCAGTGTATGACTTATCACACAGACAAGTTGTTTTCAAAGCCTAGCTCTGACATAAATATTTACTTACATCATTATCTTAGCGAAGCTTAAACACTCTCCACTAGAAGGTGACACCATCAGTGTATGACTTATCACACAGACAAGTTGTTTTCAAAGCCTAGCTCTGACATAAATATTTACTTACATCATTATCTTAGCAAAGCTTAAACACTCCCCACTAGAAGGTGACACCATCAGTGTATGACTTATCACACAGACAAGTTGTTTTCAAAGCCTAGCTCTGACATAAATATTTACTTACATCATTATCTTAGCGAAGCTTAAACACTCTCCACTAGAAGGTGACACCATCAGTGTATGACTTATCACACAGACAAGTTGTTTTCAAAGCCTAACTCTGACATAAATATTTACTTACATCATTATCTTAGCGAAGCTTAAACACTCTCCACTAGAAGGTGACACCATCAGTGTATGACTTATCATACAGACAAGTTGTTTTCAAAGCCTAGCTCTGACATAAATATTTACTTACATCATTATCTTAGCAAAGCTTAAACACTCTCCACTAGAAGGTGACACCATCAGTGTATGACTTATCACACAGACAAGTTGTTTTCAAAGCCTAGCTCTGACATAAATATTTACTTACATCATTATCTTAGCAAAGCTTAAACACTCTCCACTAGAAGGTGACACCATCAGTGTATGACTTATCACACAGACAAGTTGTTTTCAAAGCCTAACTCTGACATAAATATTTACTTACATCATTATCTTAGCAAAGCTTAAACACTCTCCACTAGAAGGTGACACCATCAGTGTATGACTTATCACACAGACAAGTTGTTTTCAAAGCCTAACTCTGACATAAATATTTACTTACATCATTATCTTAGCGAAGCTTAAACACTCTCCACTAGAAGGTGACACCATCAGTGTATGACTTATCACACAGACAAGTTGTTTTCAAAGCCTAACTCTGACATAAATATTTACTTACATCATTATCTTAGCAAAGCTTAAACACTCTCCACTAGAAGGTGACACCATCAGTGTATGACTTATCACACAGACAAGTTGTTTTCAAAGTCTAGCTCTGACATAAATATTTACTTACATCATTATCTTAGCAAAGCTTAAACACTCTCCACTAGAAGGTGACACCATCAGTGTATGACTTATCACACAGACAAGTTGTTTTCAAAGCCTAGCTCTGACATAAATATTTACTTACATCATTATCTTAGCAAAGCTTAAACACTCTCCACTAGAAGGTGACACCATCAGTGTATGACTTATCACACAGACAAGTTGTTTTCAAAGCCTAGCTCTGACATAAATATTTACTTACATCATTATCTTAGCAAAGCTTAAACACTCTCCACTAGAAGGTGACACCATCAGTGTATGACTTATCACACAGACAAGTTGTTTTCAAAGCCTAGCTCTGACATAAATATTTACTTACATCATTATCTTAGCAAAGCTTAAACACTCTCCACTAGAAGGTGACACCATCAGTGTATGACTTATCACACAGACAAGTTGTTTTCAAAGCCTAGCTCTGACATAAATATTTACTTACATCATTATCTTAGCAAAGCTTAAACACTCTCCACTAGAAGGTGACACCATCAGCGTATGACTTATCACACAGACAAGTTGTTTTCAAAGCCTAGCTCTGACATAAATATTTACTTACATCATTATCTTAGCAAAGCTTAAACACTCTCCACTAGAAGGTGACACCATCAGTGTATGACTTATCACACAGACAAGTTGTTTTCAAAGCCTAGCTCTGACATAAATATTTACTTACATCATTATCTTAGCAAAGCTTAAACACTCTCCACTAGAAGGTGACACCATCAGTGTATGACTTATCACACAGACAAGTTGTTTTCAAAGCCTAACTCTGACATAAATATTTACTTACATCATTATCTTAGCAAAGCTTAAACACTCTCCACTAGAAGGTGACACCATCAGTGTATGACTTATCACACAGACAAGTTGTTTTCAAAGCCTAACTCTGACATAAATATTTACTTACATCATTATCTTAGCGAAGCTTAAACACTCTCCACTAGAAGGTGACACCATCAGTGTATGACTTATCACACAGACAAGTTGTTTTCAAAGCCTAACTCTGACATAAATATTTACTTACATCATTATCTTAGCAAAGCTTAAACACTCTCCACTAGAAGGTGACACCATCAGTGTATGACTTATCACACAGACAAGTTGTTTTCAAAGCCTAACTCTGACATAAATATTTACTTACATCATTATCTTAGCAAAGCTTAAACACTCTCCACTAGAAGGTGACACCATCAGCGTATGACTTATCACACAGACAAGTTGTTTTCAAAGCCTAACTCTGACATAAATATTTACTTACATCATTATCTTAGCAAAGCTTAAACACTCTCCACTAGAAGGTGACACCATCAGTGTATGACTTATCACACAGACAAGTTGTTTTCAAAGCCTAGCTCTGACATAAATATTTACTTACATCATTATCTTAGCAAAGCTTAAACACTCTCCACTAGAAGGTGACACCATCAGCGTATGACTTATCACACAGACAAGTTGTTTTCAAAGCCTAACTCTGACATAAATATTTACTTACATCATTATCTTAGCAAAGCTTAAACACTCTCCACTAGAAGGTGACACCATCAGTGTATGACTTATCACACAGACAAGTTGTTTTCAAAGCCTAGCTCTGACATAAATATTTACTTACATCATTATCTTAGCGAAGCTTAAACACTCTCCACTAGAAGGTGACACCATCAGTGTATGACTTATCACACAGACAAGTTGTTTTCAAAGCCTAACTCTGACATAAATATTTACTTACATCATTATCTTAGCAAAGCTTAAACACTCTCCACTAGAAGGTGACACCATCAGTGTATGACTTATCACACAGACAAGTTGTTTTCAAAGCCTAGCTCTGACATAAATATTTACTTACATCATTATCTTAGCAAAGCTTAAACACTCTCCACTAGAAGGTGACACCATCAGTGTATGACTTATCACACAGACAAGTTGTTTTCAAAGCCTAGCTCTGACATAAATATTTACTTACATCATTATCTTAGCAAAGCTTAAACACTCTCCACTAGAAGGTGACACCATCAGTGTATGACTTATCACACAGACAAGTTGTTTTCAAAGCCTAGCTCTGACATAAATATTTACTTACATCATTATCTTAGCAAAGCTTAAACACTCTCCACTAGAAGGTGACACCATCAGTGTATGACTTATCACACAGACAAGTTGTTTTCAAAGCCTAGCTCTGACATAAATATTTACTTACATCATTATCTTAGCAAAGCTTAAACACTCTCCACTAGAAGGTGACACCATCAGCGTATGACTTATCACACAGACAAGTTGTTTTCAAAGCCTAGCTCTGACATAAATATTTACTTACATCATTATCTTAGCAAAGCTTAAACACTCTCCACTAGAAGGTGACACCATCAGTGTATGACTTATCACACAGACAAGTTGTTTTCAAAGCCTAGCTCTGACATAAATATTTACTTACATCATTATCTTAGCAAAGCTTAAACACTCTCCACTAGAAGGTGACACCATCAGTGTATGACTTATCACACAGACAAGTTGTTTTCAAAGCCTAACTCTGACATAAATATTTACTTACATCATTATCTTAGCAAAGCTTAAACACTCTCCACTAGAAGGTGACACCATCAGTGTATGACTTATCACACAGACAAGTTGTTTTCAAAGCCTAACTCTGACATAAATATTTACTTACATCATTATCTTAGCGAAGCTTAAACACTCTCCACTAGAAGGTGACACCATCAGTGTATGACTTATCACACAGACAAGTTGTTTTCAAAGCCTAACTCTGACATAAATATTTACTTACATCATTATCTTAGCAAAGCTTAAACACTCTCCACTAGAAGGTGACACCATCAGTGTATGACTTATCACACAGACAAGTTGTTTTCAAAGCCTAACTCTGACATAAATATTTACTTACATCATTATCTGAGCAAAGCGTAAACACTCTCCACTAGAAGGTGACACCATCAGTGTATGACTTATCACACAGACAAGTTGTTTTCAAAGCCTAACTCTGACATAAATATTTACTTACATCATTATCTTAGCAAAGCTTAAACACTCTCCACTAGAAGGTGACACCATCAGCGTATGACTTATCACACAGACAAGTTGTTTTCAAAGCCTAACTCTGACATAAATATTTACTTACATCATTATCTTAGCAAAGCTTAAACACTCTCCACTAGAAGGTGACACCATCAGTGTATGACTTATCACACAGACAAGTTGTTTTCAAAGCCTAGCTCTGACATAAATATTTACTTACATCATTATCTTAGCAAAGCTTAAACACTCTCCACTAGAAGGTGACACCATCAGCGTATGACTTATCACACAGACAAGTTGTTTTCAAAGCCTAACTCTGACATAAATATTTACTTACATCATTATCTTAGCAAAGCTTAAACACTCTCCACTAGAAGGTGACACCATCAGTGTATGACTTATCACACAGACAAGTTGTTTTCAAAGCCTAGCTCTGACATAAATATTTACTTACATCATTATCTTAGCGAAGCTTAAACACTCTCCACTAGAAGGTGACACCATCAGTGTATGACTTATCACACAGACAAGTTGTTTTCAAAGCCTAACTCTGACATAAATATTTACTTACATCATTATCTTAGCGAAGCTTAAACACTCTCCACTAGAAGGTGACACCATCAGTGTATGACTTATCACACAGACAAGTTGTTTTCAAAGCCTAGCTCTGACATAAATATTTACTTACATCATTATCTTAGCAAAGCTTAAACACTCTCCACTAGAAGGTGACACCATCAGTGTATGACTTATCACACAGACAAGTTGTTTTCAAAGCCTAGCTCTGACATAAATATTTACTTACATCATTATCTTAGCGAAGCTTAAACACTCTCCACTAGAAGGTGACACCATCAGTGTATGACTTATCACACAGACAAGTTGTTTTCAAAGCCTAACTCTGACATAAATATTTACTTACATCATTATCTTAGCAAAGCTTAAACACTCTCCACTAGAAGGTGACACCATCAGTGTATGACTTATCACACAGACAAGTTGTTTTCAAAGCCTAACTCTGACATAAATATTTACTTACATCATTATCTTAGCAAAGCTTAAACACTCTCCACTAGAAGGTGACACCATCAGTGTATGACTTATCACACAGACAAGTTGTTTTCAAAGCCTAGCTCTGACATAAATATTTACTTACATCATTATCTTAGCAAAGCTTAAACACTCTCCACTAGAAGGTGACACCATCAGTGTATGACTTATCACACAGACTAGTTGTTTTCAAAGCCTAACTCTGACATAAATATTTACTTACATCATTATCTTAGCAAAGCTTAAACACTCTCCACTAGAAGGTGACACCATCAGTGTATGACTTATCACACAGACAAGTTGTTTTCAAAGCCTAGCTCTGACATAAATATTTACTTACCCCATCATTATCTTCCTTCACAACATCTCATATGAGATGTGATCAAGCTTTTGTCATTTTGGAAGCTAACCCCAATGCATTTGTATTTTTTTTGTATTTTTACTTTAACAATGTATGCATTCAATTAATAACTTTAAAGAACTATGTTTTCCTTATGTTATTGCATTATTTGAAGTCACCAGATAGCATATTGTGGACTGTACTTTAGCCAATATCATCATCATGTACCCTGCCGGTTGGCGTAGGCGATCATGTCCCTCCACAATCTTCTATCTACAGTGCATCGTATCAGTTCTGTTGTTGACTGTTTTCCATGTCATGACACCAAGCTATCCAGTATTTTCTCTCTTTGTCGCCCGCGATCTCTCTTTCCTTTTATTTTTACAGTTGTAACCAAGTATTCCAACTTTCCTCTTCTCATGATGTGCCCGAAAAATGTTGATTGTTTCTTTCTGATGTTTTTTGGAGATCCCTTTTTGTGTTGGCCTCTGAGAATATCCTCATTGGTCTTCTTAGCTGTCCAGGGAACTTTCAACATTCTTCTGAGAAATCCCATCTCTGTAAGCCTCTAATCGTCATTTCATTTGTTTGTCTACTGTCCATGATTCGCTTCCATAGGTCAGAATTGGTTCTATATAGCACCGATGAACTCTCTTTCTCATTTTTATTGACATAGATTTGTTGCATAAGATATTTTTCATTTTCTGAAATGCTATTTTGGCCTGAGCTATTCTGCTTTTTTTTTTGTCTATTGTCCATGATTTATCACAAAATAGGTAGTAAGAGACATCACTAAACAGACAGCTATTAGGAAAGAAAAGAATATTGTTTTTCTGAATGCTTGTTTGAAAACCTCTCTGGTATTTTGTATCTTGTCCATGTTATCATTTATCTTTGGAAGCATAAACACTGGTACCTTTTTATAAATAGATTTTGGTATGCTTTTAATTAAATATACCTGTAAGTTGGAGAATAGATGTACAGTTAACACGTGTATCTGAAATATTTTGTTCAGTATTACATCATAGAGGTCAATGCCCGCTTGTCGAGATCATCTGCTCTAGCCAGCAAAGCTACTGGCTACCCTCTGGCCTATGTGGCAGCCAAACTAGCTTTGGGGCACCCTCTTCCGTTGCTGAAAAACTCAGTGACTGGATCAACAACAGCCTGCTTTGAACCCAGCTTGGATTACTGTGTTGTGAAGATTCCAAGATGGGATCTCAGAAAGTTCTCCAGGGTGTCCACAAAAGTGAGTTTATATCTAGCCATGTGTTTTACACTGATTATGTATGTTTGCCTGGTGATTTCATGTGCTTTTCATTGATTTCTTGTTTGCCTGGTGATTTCATGTGTTTTCTCCTGATTGTGTGTGTTTGCCTAGTGATTTTATGTGTTTTGTCCTGATTGTGTGTGTTTGCCTAGTGATTTCATGTGTTTTCTCCTGATTGGGTGTGTTTGCCTGGTGATTTCATATGTTTTCTCCTGATTGGGTGTGTTTGCCTGGTGATTTCATGTGTTTTCTCCTGATTGGGCATGTTTGCCTGGTGATTTCATGTGTTTTCTCCTGATTGGGTGTGTTTGCCTGGTGATTTCATGTATTTCTCCTGATTGGGCGTGTTTGCCTGGTGATTTCATGTGTTACCCAGTGAATAAGGGAGGGTAAATCAAGAAAAAAAACCATGGACTTGATGTGAAAAATTTCCTCTGCCTGTGACAGATTTTGAACTTGAGACCATCCTGTCAAGGTGTCAATGTCTTACCTCAAGACCACCCTGTTCTCACCCATTTAATTATTGCCGAATTAAAAAAAAAAAAAATAAACAGCTAAAATATGATAAAACTCAATGTTGTTGGTGTGTTCACTTTGTTCTCAGATTGGCAGCTCCATGAAGAGTGTTGGAGAAGTCATGGCTATTGGTCGCAATTTTGAAGAAGCTTTCCAAAAGGCACTTCGTATGATGGATGAGAGTGTTAAAGGATTCGATCCAAACACTCACAAAGTTTGTGAAAAGGTAAGGTATTTGTGTTTATCGTCCTTGAATGAACAATTTGAGAACTGACCGTGTCATTATTTCCAAGATTGATAACTGATGGGAATGCTTTGGTAATGGAAGTTTCTTCATTATTCTTCTGTGATCATAACTGCTGGGAATGCTTTGGTAATGGAAGTTTCTTCATTATTCTTCTATGATCATGACTGATGCAGACTTGGGTTCTCTTATGAAGTCTGCTGCATCATGGAGTTTTCTCTACCACTGTTGTAGGAGTGGGCCACATTCTCATCCTGAAGCTTGTGTACTGGCGGCAACTTGTAGAATATGTTTTGAAGTTATATCGGATAGGGTGCAGTGGCACATAGGGTGTTGTGGCTCATTTTGTTGTGGCCAGACCACATTGTTACTTCTGTTTTGGGTCTCAAGAATCAGTGGACTAAATATGAACATAAACAAAATGTCTAATTACAGTTGCTTAATTATGATTTGCTAAATACATATCATTACATGGCTGTAACTGGTGAAATTCTTAAAACAATTAAAAATGAAAAGAGAATTACTAAGTGTAACTCAAACAAGACAAATGATGTTTATGGGTAAAGACACAGCAGCCTACAAAAGTAATCTTTGAAGGGTAAATACAAGGTGGCAGAGGCAGACTAAGACTAACATGGACACGTAACAACAAAAGATGGACAAGTCAGTCTATGACAACCTGCACTATTAAAACTAGAGACAGCAGAATGGTGTCCTGTGATAGCCAAACTTCGATGTGGAGATAGTACTCGATGATGATGATGATGCCTGTAGCTGTTTGTTCAACTAATGGTATTCAAATACATAGGTCTGATGAGGATTCTCTTTTGTGTGACCTCGATATGACTACAAGTTAGTGGACATGATCAGAAGTTGCACATCACACCCAGGCCTGTCTCAGGAAGTTAGGCACAGGAACAGCAGCACGACGAGAT
The DNA here is from genome assembly GCA_032433765.1 of Megaustenia siamemsis. Classification (NCBI taxonomy): domain Eukaryota; kingdom Metazoa; phylum Mollusca; class Gastropoda; order Stylommatophora; family Ariophantidae; genus Megaustenia; species Megaustenia siamemsis. The sequence goes on along the minus strand of JAVIAB010000139.1, from coordinate 105,275,493 downwards.
CCTTCTTCTGAAATAGCGACACATTTAATGAAGAAGAAATGTCAGATAAACCTAATCATTATAATTCATGAATGAGCTTGTATTGAATACTTTCTTTCAGGAATTGCAACATCCAACAGACAAAAGGATCTTTGTGCTGGCTGCTGCCTTGAAAGCTAAGATGTCAATTGCTCATCTTTACGAACTAACCCGCATTGACTGTTGGTTTTTGGAGAGATTCAAGAATATCATAGATAAATATTCTCAGCTGGAAGCCTACAGAGGAAAGGTATATTATTTTTGGAAAGCCAATTATTTATATATTTGTGATGTAACTGGAGGACTGACCTGATGCATTCATTTGTTAATTGTTAAGAACAAAAACAAAATTGTTGAATACATATTTAAGATACAATAGGTGTTGAAGCTACAACAGGTGTTGATATACACATACGCACACCAATAGGAGTAGCTGTTTATTTGTTGCTTTTTTCATGCTTGAACCAGGGTGACAAAGTTCCAGTAGAACTGCTACTTTCGGCCAAGAAACTTGGTTTCAGTGACCAGCAGATTGCACAAGTTCTTCACAGGTAAGTGTTACTACAATATACAATCATTCTTCTTTATGCTGTGATCTACATGAATTTATGTATCGCCTCATTGGGGAGGGGGTGGGCATGTTTGTGAGAGTGTGACAGTTAGAGAGAGAGAAAAGCATCATGATTTATCATGTCATGATTTGCAACACAAATGAACTATCATCAATAGTCAGCATGGGCTTGAGATCAATCATGGAAAGACTTTGGGAAGGGGATACAAGTAAAGAAATTAGAATCAGAATAGCTAAAGCGGCAATGTCTTTCAGAAGCCTTGAAAAGTTGTGGAAATCAAAACTCATCAGCACAAGCACACAACTTAGATTATTGAAATCAAATGTATTATCAACCCTTACGTTGCATGTGAGAGCTGGAAAACAAGAGACATAGAAACATAGTTGAACGCTTTCGAAAATAAATGTCTAAGGAAAATACTTGGTATAGCATGGAACGAATTCAAAACAAACGAGGAAATTAGAGAAATCACCAATCAACCACTATCTTCAGTAATCAAGAAAAGTGAGCAATGCTATACATCATAAGATCTTTAGTAGAAAGAGCCATAGAGGTGAAAACAGATTTATACCGATGTTTCAAAGATTATACAAAAGCATTTGACAAACTTCCAGGCAGACGGAAATGTCCATTTCGAATTGTACAAAGTCTGCAGCGGTGGATGGGGCGGAAGAGTCAGCAATGACCAATGGCCCAGAAAGCAAAAACAGCAAAGTGTGTGGAACACAAGAGGCATGTTCAGGACACGATAGACGAATGTGGCAGACCATCGTGAAAGAGATTGGAGCCTCATCACGTACTAGTCCAGAGAAAGCCTTGGAGAGGAATTCAAACTTATGTCGATGGAAAGATCATAAAATATGTTCATGGAATGTTAGGACTCCATATCAAGAAAATCTGATTCAAGAAACAGAACGAGTAAACATAGATATTTTAGGCAAATCAGAGACAAGATGGAAAGAATGTGGGTACATAGAGGATGAAAAATATACATTTATATACCCAGGAAACACAACAGAACATCAAAGAGGGGTAGGAATACTGATAAGAAGAGAGCTACAAAAATATATAAGTACCCACTGGACATGGAATGGTAGGATTATACTACTCAAAATGAAAGCAAAACCAGTCAACATAGCATTAATACAGACATACGCACCTACTCAAGACTACACAGATGAACAAATAGAGGCATACTATGAAGATCTAAATAAAGCTATGAAGCACGTGAAATCTTCAGACATCTTGATTGTAATGGGTGACATGAACGCTAAAGTGGGAAAAGGTAGATATAAGACCATTATAGGAAATCATGGTTTAGGAAAACGAAATGACAGAGGAGAAAGATTAATACAATTCTGTGAAGAAAACAGGCTGATTTTATGTAACACCCACTTTGAGCAAGAGAAAAGGAAACTATACACATGGAAAAGCCCTGGAGATAAGAAGAGGAATCAAATAGGTTCCGTAACAGCATCAAGAAAGCCAACACCTATCCAGGAGCAGATATTAATTCAGGTCACAATCCTGTAATGGTTAAAATGAAAATCAAACTAAAGAGAAACAAACAAAAGTCTAAATCATCAACAATACTACTAGATATAACAGCTTTAAATCAGAAAGATATTAAAAATACTTATACAATACAAGTAAAGAACACATACCAGAAGCTGCTAGAAGAAGGAATTGAGCAATACAGAAGAGAAAATCCTGATGAAAAAGCCACAACCAAATGGCAGTGCATAAAGAGAAACAAAAACCAGCTACACCTTACCCAAAAAAGAAAAGAACAAAAATGGATAACTTAACACCATCATAAAAAAAATGGAAGAAAGGAAACAAGCGAAGAACACTGCCCGATACAATTTAATAGATTATGATATACGCAAAATGTGCAAAAAGGCAAAAGAAGACTGGCTCAGCCAAAAATGTATAGAAATAGCAACTATGGAAAGCAAACAAGACTTAAGAGGAATGCACACAGATAGAAAGAGAATGACTAATAAAAATAAAAAAGCCACAGAAAGTGGATGCATTGCGGACAAAAATGGAAAAATGCTAACAGACAATAAAGATATAATAGACAGATGGCAGGAATATATAACAGAACTATTTCATGATCAAAGGGACAAAAAACCAATTATAAAATGTACATCAGGCTATAAAATCTTAAAATCTGAGGTGGAAAAAGCTATAAAAACAATGAAAAAGGGAAAAGCAGCAGGACCTGACAGCATACAGAGATGATACAGGCACTAAAAGATTTTGGCATTGAAGTGATTACAGACATATGAAGAGCGAGAAAAGAAAACCATGATTCTACAGAGCTCATAAATGACAAAGACGGACAGCCAATATCAAATAACCAACATATGCAACAGAGATGAAAAGAGTTACCAATAGAGCATACCAATAGAAATAATAGCAGCAGCAGGAGAAACAGGAGTGACATGGCTGCACAGAATATTTAATGCAACATGGCACCAACAACAAGCCCCAGAAGACAGGCAACAGGCAATCATCGTACCAATATGGAAAAAGAAAGGTAGCAAAAGAGACTGCAATCAATTTAGAGGTATATCTCTTCTCAGCCATGTAGGAAAGCTATATACCAAAATCTTTGAAAAAAGTCTGAGACCAATAATAGAACTACAGTTAAGCAATTCTGAAATGAGGTTCTGAAAAAATAGAGGAGTTACTGACACTCTATTCACATTAAAACAGCTTGCAGAAAAAAATGACAGATAACAATCAAAATTTATACATAGCCTTCATTGACCAGGAAAAAGCACTTGACATTCGAGTAAATAGAGTGAATAGAGTAAATAAACTGTGGGAGATACTAACAACATACGGAGTTAGCCAACATCTAACCAACCTAATAAAATAGCAGCTGCAGGGTCAGAACAGCAGCAAGCTACACAGACCACTTCGAAGATCATCATTTTTTTGGCCATGTAATGAGAAGAGAAGAGCTGGAATATATTGTAACAACTGGGAAAATTGAGGGACAAAGAGATAAAGAAAAGCAAAGATAAAAGATACCAGACAGCTTAAAAGAATGATTTGGCAGAAGGTCAACAACAGAAATGATAAATAACTGTCAAGTTTGAAAGTTGTGGAGAGACATGATTACCTACACCAGCAGGCCAGGTATTTGATGATGATGATGATGAATCAAGAAAAAACGATGGTCATATGTTGGACATGTGATGAGGAGGGATAATAACTGAATAGCAAAGCAAGCCCTCATGTGGGGAAGAACAGGTAAGAGGAAAAGAGGCCCCCTGAGAGAGACATTTAGAAGAACTTTGATCAGAGGCAAGAGCAGCAGGAACTGGCTCCCTTAATGAGATAGAGCTGCTTACACAGAACAGAAACAAGTGGTGAGATTTGATAAAATATCTTTACAGGGATTGAAAACTGTTAGAATAAAATATAGATAAGAGAAAGAGTATCTGGGTCTATGCTGTATGGGCTGGCTACGGCTCGAGAGGTCAATAGATAGATGTCTTACAACATTTATACCTGTACATGAAAGTGTCATTGATTGATAGGAAAGCTTGTATAGTTTTGCTTGTGGCCATTATGGCAAGTATTCCTCAAGTATAATTTCTTTGATCTCTTAAATTGTTCTCCCTTTATTCTGTGGACAAGTCTCCATTATTGTCACAGTCAATAATATTGAGTCATTGCTCATAGTTTCTTCGACCTTCTATTACAGGACTGAACTTGCTATTCGAAAGTTTCGGATCGATCACAACATCATGCCATGGGTTCGCCAGATAGACACAGTTGCGGCAGAGTGGCCAGCTAGTACAAATTACTTGTACTTGACCTACAGTGCAATTGAGCATGATGTGCAGTTCCCTGGCGAGCATGTCATGGTTCTAGGGTCAGGCGTGTACAGGATTGGCAGCAGTGTTGAGTTTGATTGGTGTGCCGTCAACTGTATCAGGACACTTAGAGAGGTGAGTTGCCGTTATCTCATTGCCCTTAGTCACACCAGAGAGGTGAGTTGCCTCAATTTATTATTTCATTGCCCTTAGTCACACCAGAGAGGTGAGTTGCCTCAATTTATTATTTCATTGCCCTTAGTCACACCAGAGAGGTGAGTTGCCTCAATTTATTATTTCATTGCCCTTAGTCACACCAGAGAGGTGAGTTGCCTCAATTTATTATTTCATTGCCCTTAGTCACACCAGAGAGGTGAGTTGCCTCAATTTATTATTTCATTGCCCTTAGTCACACCAGAGAGGTGAGTTGCCTCAATTTATTATTTCATTGCCCTTAGTCACACCAGAGAGGTGAGTTGCCTCAATTTATTATTTCATTGCCCTTAGTCACACCAGAGAGGTGAGTTGCCTCAATTTATCTCTCTTCCATCAATCTCTGTTGTTGCCAATTTTGTGCACTGTTGAATGGTTTCCATCAATGCTACCTCAATACATACCTTATTGTGTGGCATATGAAACTTCCCAGTCTATTTTGGGAAATAATTTGATCCCTCTTTTCTTGATAATTAGGCTCAGTTACCTTTTTCTGGCATCTGTCACTTGGCAAAAGGGAGTTTTGTGATGATCTGTCGTGGAACCATGATGCTAGAAGTTAGCGTGGCACTGCTGTGTTCTCATCTTACCTTTCCTTCCTTATTTCGCTGCATCCATTGTGATGTTTTCTGATGACTTCTTGCACTTCTTATATCTAACTACAGCAGCAGAATCTAGCAGTAATTGTGTACAGACAATTTACAGTTATGTTCTCATTAAACAAATATTTACAAAATATTGAACATGTGCCAGCAATATTTTTGTTTGTCATTAACAATAACCTGACCTTTTTTAATGGAAATTAAAACCTGTAATATAATTCAAGTATAATACTCTGGTTTTACATTGAAATAGACAATTGTTATGATGGTTGATGCTTTAAGCACCTGCAAGCAGATTCTGAGAAACAATAATCAGGAATAATGGCAGGCAGATTCTGAGAAACAACCAGGAAGAATGGCAGAATTGCTAGAGCACAGCCAAAACAGGGCAATGGCATTTTAGACATGCACAGTCTGACCCTCAAGAGCAAAGCAATAAAAAAAAAACATTCTATTAGACTGCTGCCCACTACACAGACTTGATGAGAATGTGACCCACACCCTTGGAAGAGAAGCTGTACGGGGTGACCATATCCCTGAAACTGACAGCATGACTTCATAAGAGAATCCCAGTCTGGAGGCAAAGGTGCCTCACAGCTGGAAGCTGTCAGCAACCTACAGCAGCACAGCTGGAAGCTGTCGGCAACCTACAGCAGCACAGCTGGAAGCTGTCAGCAACCTACAGCTGGAAGCTGTCAGCAACCTACAGCAGCACATCTGGAAACTGTCAGCACCCTGCAGCAGCACAGCTGGAAGCTGTCAGCAACCTACAGCTGGAAGTTGTCAGCAACCGACAGCAGCAAAGCTGGAAGCAGTCAGCAACCTACAGCAGCACAGCTGGAATCTGTCAGCAATCTACAGCAGCACATTTGGAAGCTTTCAGCAACATACATCAGCACAGCTGGAAGCTGTCAGCAACCTTCAGCAGCACAGCTGTCAGCAACTCACAGCAGCACAGCTGGAGGCTGGAACCCATATCAGATGGTTTGTGCCAGGATCGGTAAACCTGACCTACTCCACCTCTTTGCGGTGTCTAGTCTGGCCAAGCAAAGCGTCAAGGCAACCAGATACTCCAATAACATGCACAAGTCGGATGTGTTGAACTGAAATTTACAAATATCACAGTTCTACTACAAACTACAACACAACCTATCTACACCAACTTAACGTCGTTCTAAGGATGGATGGCGAAGATGACAATCAATTCCCCTTAATAATTAGGTAAATGACAAAGACAGAAAAAGAAGAATCCTTATCTGAATGAATCATAATCACAGAAGAAGCAGATTTTTAAAAAAAACTTCAAAATTGTGATTTTCTTATTGAGAACAGGTTGTGCTCCTGTTACCAGTCACGTAAACAAGACTGGACCCTCCTGAATATGGAATATAATGGAAATTGGAAATGTGCCAACCATGACACAGGTTTAGGGGAAAAATCAGGACACTCATGGATTTACAACTACTGACCATGTGACCAGCTCATGGTGAGGTCCTTACCCCCTTCATCATAAATCAAGTACAAAGATTCAAGTTTGTATGATCACCCGTTATGAGAACCCAGACCACAGACATTGCCAGCCCATATGGAGACTGTTGAACACATGATTGCTACACAACCCCAGTTTATGTGATCTGTCATGTCAGCTCATTCCAAAACTATAGCCAACACACTACACTAAAGGAACAAAACTGAGGAACACATCAACCTTGGCATGAGAGGCTATGGCCTGTCAAGGTTGACCAGGTCATCTCTAAAAGGAACATACTTTCTTTACCTGCCTTAAAAAAAGATCTTCCAACACAGCAGAAACAGTCAAGTCTTTTTTGAGATATCTTAGAAGAGGAAATCTGAAACAGATTTCATTACACAGGGGAAATATAAGGACTGGGATGACAGAAAGAAGAGACACTTCCCAGCTTGGGAAATGGTCACAAGAATTAAAATGCAAAACTGGGTAGGAAATAGTGGACAGACATTTCCTGTGTCTTGTATCATGGCACAAAACGACTGCCTCCCTTGTGTGATTCTCATACCAGCTCCTCACTGTCACTGATGTTGATACTTTGTTGGGGTTTTTTTTTCTCCTCTACAAAGTTGATAACTCACCAACCTTGGTAGCTTCATGTTACAGTGTTGAATACAAATAATTCGTATTGTTTGAGTCACTTCATGTTACAGTGTTGAATACGAATAATTCGTATTGTTTGAGTCACTTCATGTTACAGTGTTGAATACAAATAATTCGTATTGTTTGAGTCACTTCATGTTACAGTGTTGAATACGAATAATTCGTATTGTTTGAGTCACTTCATGTTACAGTGTTGAATACAAATAATTCGTATTGTTTGAGTCACTTCATGTTACAGTGTTGAATACAAATAATTCTAATTGTCTGAGTCACACTGGTCAGAAATGAGGTCATGATTGTTTTTTTTTAACAGATGGGCCGTAAGACTATCATGGTGAACTACAACCCAGAGACAGTGAGCACAGACTATGATATGTGTGATAGGCTTTACTTTGATGAGATCTCATTTGAGGTAGGCAAACTCTGTGTGTGTGTGTGTGTGTGTGTGTGTGTGTGTGTGCGTGCGTGCGTGCGTGTGTGTTTTTTCATAAGAGTTGCTGATTGGAAGTAAACTGTTGGGTACAGCATACAATGGGTGGTGGAATTGTCAAGTGGCTGTGTGATACACATTTCTCAAGTAGACACTTTGCAACTTTATCCTTCCTGCACCGCTAGACGTCACATAGGACTTGTGTTCTTGGCCTCCCGTCTCTATACGGGTGAGATGTTCGATGTTATGATTATGGTTAGTGTTAGTTGAAAACCCTGGTATCACTGCAAACGAATTAAAATCCATAATTGCTTAACCGCCCGTGCCAGTGGAGTCATCTGAATTAAAATCCATAATTGCTTAACCGCCCGTGCCAGTGGAATCATCTGAATTAAAATCCATAATTGCTTAACCGCCAGTGCCAGTGGAATCATCTGAATTAAAACTCATCTCATTGAAGGATCCAAACAAAAAATAATATCTTGCAGTTCCCATCATAGCAACTACAGCACATGCCAAAAGGCACCGAAAGTGAGCACAACTTAACTGCCCTTCGTCAGATGATATTATTCATTGAATGCAATTGAAATATCTAAACACAGTCTGGATGAAAAACACAGCTCACGATGTGCACAGAGCACTAAACTCAGTAGGAATATGAGGAAACTGCAACAAGGAGGACTTTTCAGACTGAGCCTCAATGGTTCCTGCCGCCTACCTGTCATTTAGACAGGAAGTTCGATCTTATCTGAGTATATGCCTGTCTATGTTCTTTGCTTCTCTTATGTGTTCTTTCCAGTGTCTCTGTGTATTCCTCTTTTTCTGCATCCTTCTGTTTCTCATAGAAGAGCCTGTTTTGGAATTCTCTTTTAGCATGACCGTAACACCACATGATTCTACAACCATGGATGGTTGCAGTGCCTTGGGTTGCCTCTAAACGGGTCTCAGGGTAAGGTTGTCAGTCCCACTGAAGACAGAAAGTAAACACTTTGCTACTACAAGCATTTAACAACTTCATTAATGAAATGCTCATTTAAAAAAACATCCATTTTGCTAAGAGAAACTCAGGATTTATTCATTTGTTGTCATAACATGTCATGGTCAGTGAACCAGAGCTGGCCTCAACTCAACATTGATTATATTGTGCATATTCATGTTTCAATGATTATTTTTATTGTATTTTTTCTTCTGTGCTTGTAGACTGTGATGGATATCTACACATTGGAAAATCCATCAGGCATCATCTTATCCATGGGAGGTCAGCTGCCCAATAACATTGCCATGCATCTACACAGGCAGCAGGTAGGGTGCCACTGTTTATTACTCTTGATAATGAGCAAGAATGCATTGTTGAGTTGTTTACAAGTAACATAGGTCAGCCAAACTTGTGGTAGTTGGCCAGACAAAAGTCAGCACAAATAATGATGAAGGCAGGACAGTTCTTGAATGTGGCTTCATTCTTTCCTCTCTGTATGTATCTGGCCATAGAGGCTGTCCATTCTCTTTCATGTCTCTCCTCTCTTTCAGGTTTTGTTCTCTCTGCCACAGCTCATATAGTAAGTGTTTATTCTCTGATATCTTTCTCCTCTCTTCCACTACTCATATAGTAAGTGTTTATTCTCTGATATCTTTCTCCTCTCTTCCACTACTCATATAGTAAGTGTCTATTCTCTGATATCTTTCTCCTCTCTTCCACTACTCATATAGTAAGTGTCTATTCTCTGATATCTTTCTCCTCTCTTCCACTACTCATATAGTAAGTGTCTATTCTCTGATATCTTTCTCCTCTCTTCCACTACTCATATAGTAAGTGTCTATTCTCTGATAAATTCTCCTCTCTTCCACTACTCATATAGTAAGTGTCTATTCTCTGATATCTTTCTCCTCTCTTCCACTACTCATATAGTAAGTGTCTATTCACTGATATCTTTCTTCTCTCTTCCACTACTCATATAGTAAGTGTCTATTCTCTGATATTTTTCTCCTCTCTTCCACTACTCATATAAAGTAAAGTAAAGTACCCCCGTCACGCCAAGTGGCGTATAGGGAAATATGGTGTTAGTGACCCTATATTTTACAGACCTTCAGCACATGATTTTTGGGGTAATGTGGTCAGTATTACGCCCGTGCTGCTTTACTTTCCCAGAAAAAAATCCGGTACCCATTTAAGACTGGGTGAACCCGGAAGCCGTCGGTTGGGATCGAACCCTACCCCTTGTCCGTGGTAGTCCAGTTCACTAACCACTGAGCTATCGCGGCTCCCACTACTCATATAGTAAGTGTCTATTCTCTGATATCTTTCTCCTCTCTTCCACAGCTCATATAGTAAGTGTCTATTCACTGATATCTTTCTCCTCTCTTCCACTACTCATATAGTTAGTAAGTGTCTATTCTCTGATAACTTTCTCCTCCCTTCCACTGCTCATATAGTAAGTGTCTATTCTCTGATATCTTTCTTCTCTCTTCCACTTCTTATATAGTAAGTGTCTATTCACTGATATCTTACGGGCGTAATACTGACCACATTACCCCAAAATTGTGTGCTGAAGGTCTGTAAAATATAGGGTCACTAACACCATATTTCCCTATACGCCACTTGGCGTGACAGGGGTACTTTACTTTTTTTTTATTTATTCTTTTGATTTATGTCACTTCGCTACTGACCACTTTGAGCCGATTTTGCTCGCCATTTTAAATGGCTACAAGAGAGCGCATCAATTTTATGTTGATTGCTCCGAAAGTGATAACAAGAATTTGGCCAGTGATGTCACCTTGAAATGTGCCACACTTTTGAAAAAACGGACGCTGAATCTCAATATTCATTCCATTTTAAATTTGCAAGTGTTTAATTTGTAGCCAAATGAAGAAAATCAGCAAAATAGTAACAAATCAAATAAAAAAAAAAAAGCAACGGGAATTTTCGTGGAGTCATTTCATTCTTAGAATGGAGAATGAACCTCTCTGACTGAAAACCACTTTCCTTATCCTAATAATAATCATGTGATATCCAGTTAAAATAAAATAAAATATGAACGTATTATTATGCTGCTAGGCTTGACACGGAGAAAGTTCATTCTACTCGAATGGAATACCCAGATGTAAAGGATGCGTAGTTTCAGATGTGTATCTATGAACACAGAAGTATGTTATAATTATTGATGTATTGTTAAGTTTAAGTTAGTTATGAACACAGAGGTAGCATGTTATAATTATTGATGTATTGTTTAGTTATGAACACAGAGGTAGCATGTTATAATTATTGATGTATTGTTTAGTTATGAACACAGAGGTAGCATGTTATAATTATTGATGTATTTATCATAGGCTGTGATACTAGGAACATCGCCAGACAGTATTGACAATGCTGAGAACAGGTTCAAATTTTCTCGCTTGTTGGATACACTCAACATTAATCAGCCTAGGTGGAAGGAGCTATCCACTATAGAGGTCAGACATTTATATTCAGTTGCCTAGTTGTTATATGACATCTTATGATCTACATCTAGTTGTTACATGACATCTTATGATCTACATCTAGTTGTTATATGACATCTTATGATCTACATCTAGTTGTTATATGACATCTTATGATCTACTTCTAGTTGTTATATGACATCTTATGATCTACATCTAGTTGTTATATGACGTCTTATGATCTACATGTAATTGTTATATGACATCATATGATCTACATGTAACTGATATATGCCATTATATGATCTACATTTAATTATATGACTTATGAGCTGCATTTAATTGTTATATGACACATGATCCATATCTAATTATTATATGACATGATCTACATCTAATTGTTATATGACATGGCCTGTATCTGTTATATGACATGATCTACATCTAATTGTTATATGACATATGATCTACATCTGTTATATGACATCATATGATCTACATCTAATTGTTATATGACATATGATCTACATTTAATTGTTATATGACATATGATCTACATCTAATTGTTATATGACATCATATGATCTACATCTAATTGTTATATAACATATGATCTACATCTAATTGTTATGTGACATCACATGATCTACATCTAATTGTTATGTGACATCACATGATCTACATCTAATTATCATTTGACATATGATCTACATCTAATTGTTATATGACATGATCCACATCTTATTGTTATATGACATGATCTACATTTAATTGTTATATGACATATGATCCACATCTAATTATTATATAACATGATCTACATCTAATTGTTATATGACATGATCTACATCTAATTGTTATATGACATGGTCTGTATCTGTTATATGACATGATCAACATCTAATTGTTATATGACGTCATACGATCTACATCTAATTTTTATATGACACCATATGATCTACAATAGATCATGTAACATATGTATGTGTTACATGATCTATTGGATAAAATTTGGGAGAGGGAAGAAATACCTAAAGACTGGAGAGAAGGTTATATGATCAAACTACCAAAGAAAGGAAGTTTACAGTAGTGCACAAATTATAGGGGAATTATGCTACTATCAGTGCCAGGAAAAATATTAAGCAGAATCATTCTGGAGAGACTAAAGGAGGCTATAGAGAAACAATTGAGAGATGAACAAGCAGGTTTTAGGAAGAACAGATCATGTGCTGATCAAATAACTACTCCACGTATAATAGTTGAACAAAGTTTAGAACTAAAATCCCCACTTTATATTGGATTCATAGATTACGAAAAGGCATTTGATAGTTTAGACAGAAGAATGCTTTGGAAGTTGCTGAGTCATCACGGAATCCCCATAAAGTTTATTAACCTGATAAAAACAATGTATGAAGGAACAAAATGTAGTGTGGTGCATGAAGGACAGCTTACAGAAACATTTGAAATAAGAACAGGAGTAAGGCAAGGATGCCTTCTGTCCCCATTTCTCTTTCTACTGGCCATAGATTAGATTATGAAAATAACTCAAAACAACAGAAATGGGATCCAGTGGTCACTGACCAAACAACTTGATGATTTAGACTTTGCTGATGACATAGCTCTCCTATCACACAGCCATCAACAGATGCAGGATAAAATGAGTATATTAGATTAGAGATCACAACAGCTAGGACTAAAGATTAATAGAGACAAGACCAACATTATGAGAATTAATGCAGTTGGCAATAACCAAATAAAACTAGGAGAAATACCTCTACTAGACGTACAATCTTATATATATCTGGGCAGTAATATAGATAAAGAGGGAGGAACAGAAAATGATATCAAAAGCAAGAGGAGCTTTTATTGCACTGGGAAACATATGGAAATCCAAAGAAATTAGGTTAAATACAAAAATAAAAATTTTCAACTCAAATGTTAAGTCGGTCCTATTATATGGCTGTGAAACATGGAGAATAACAAAATTGACAATCACGAAGGTACAGACTTTCATTAATGGATGCTTACGCAGAATAAAGGGACAGAAATCGCAGGACAAAGTCACTAACGTGGAATTATGGAAATGTACCGGTCAAATACCAGTAGATAAAGAGATACAGCGAAGACGATGGCGATGGATAGGACACACACTACGGAAGCCAACTGAGAGTATTACACAACAGGCCCTTTTTTGGAATCCCCAGGGGAAAAGACCAAGGAATTCTTGGAGAAGACAGATCGAAACAGAGATGAAGATGATGGGGAAGACATGGAATGATCTTAAAAGAATGGCAAAAAACAGAACGACTTGGAAAGTGTTTGTTGAAGACCTATGCTCCACTGGGAGCTAAAAGGTAGAAGAAGAAGAATATGATCTACATCTAACTGTTATATGACATCATATGATCTACATCAAATTGTTATGTGACATCATACGATCTAGATCTAATTAACAAATTACAATTTATTCATCATGTCAATAATTCGTCATGTGTGTTCTGCAGTAGCTACAGCATGAAGCCAACTTCTTTGCATGAAGCTCTTCTTATGTGTATATTTTCTTTCCCTCTAGGCCTTGCATTGAGATTTTTGTAGTTAAACTATTTCAATCTGCGTATTTTCTTTTTACTGTAAGATTATCTTTGTTCCTTCAATATATCTGAATTCAGTGCAGCAAGGAAGTATAGATTTCAGATGAGATATTTGGTCTCTACAAGTAGGCTCAATTATTGTGTCCACATATGGCTGAGTGCTTAGTCTGCTCACTTCCTCAAAACAAGGTTTCAGGTTTGATTTCCAAATGTGGCAGATAGACACGGCTGCCGGTTTCACCCAGCCTCTAAATTTTGGTACCAGAGATTTTTCAGGGAAGTAGAGGTGACCTGCTGTGATACTAACCACATTGCCTGCAAAATGTGCCATGGTCATGGAAAATATGGTCACTAACAACATATTCCCTGTGTGCCTAGCAAGGCATTGTGGGAACGTTTAATTTCACATGAATAATTCATTATCTTTACTCACTTTCTTGTTAACTCCAGTACCTTGATTTGCTCAAATGTTTCTCCATATCCATTTTCTTGACATCTTTAATCTGTCGTCTCTTCCCCCCCCCCCCCCCCCCCTTTTTTTATAAAACGCCATCATTTGCAACCTTTCCTGTTCCTTGAAAATGGACTTCGTAGTTTTGGCTGTAAGTTCTTGTGGCTTGTATAAGCATTGTTTTTCTTACTTTACCAACATAAAAAGTACTTTGTGTTGATACATTGATGATTTTGTGAACTTTCTTTGCTTTGATTTGTCATTTTAAAAAAATGCAGAGGATCTTGATGTCACATTCTCAACAAATGAACATATTTGGCTATATTGTGTTTACTCTAACTGCTGAAACAGTTTTCTTTGTAATTCATGATTGGATGTCCTTCTTGTACAGAGTGCTGTAGAGTTCTGTGAAGAGGCTGGCTACCCGTGCTTGATTCGACCTTCATATGTCCTTAGTGGAGCTGCCATGAATGTAGCTATGAGCAAACATGACCTAGAGAACTTTCTGTCCCAGGCTGCAGCAGTATCCAATGATTATCCTGTAGTCATCTCAAAGTTCATACTGGAAGCCAAGGTAATTGTGTGTGTGTGGATACATGCATGTGCATGCATTGGTGCACATATCCTCCCATTTTAAGTCAATGTCATATTTCATGACGTGAGGGATTAGTAGTTTTGGTAGTTCTTCATGTGTAAATAGTGATGAGCATGGCATTTAACATGTGTAATAAGTCTAGACTCTAAGAAAAATCAGCAATTCATTGAGACTATTCTTACTGTTACCTAACAGGTGATGGTAGATCTAGGACAAAAGTAGGAATACAGTTTGGAAAGGTCATGTGATGCATACAAATCTGTCATGGAACTTGATAGTCTGCACCAAAGACAACACCAGAAAATTATATTTCTCTTGGGCCAGATTTGGGGCACTGAAGAAAAGTCACCAGTATCCTTGAGTGAACCAAGTGGAAAGATTTTGTTTCTACCCTGTGGTAAGGCACAAGCTATGAGGGTTTATGACCTTAAGGTTCCTATTTCTAACAAATCTTTATTGTATAATCAATGACTTGATATTTGTTCTTTCGTCAGGAAATTGATGTTGATGCAGTTGCTTATGATGGTGAAGTCATATGCATGGCTGTCTCGGAGCATGTGGAGAATGCAGGTGTCCATTCAGGAGATGCTACTCTTGTCACTCCGCCTCAAGACCTCAATGAAGAAACTCTTGCTAAAATTAGATCCATCTGCTGTGCCATTGGTCGAGCCCTTGAGGTCACTGGTCCATTCAACATTCAGCTCATTGCTAAGGTAGTATATGTGACCACTGTGCTTCATGTAGTTACTTATTTTCTGTCATGTTTTCTTATCAGAAATTTGTAAGTGATGTTTGTAACGTACAATGTCATATGGAATTGAAATGTTACCTTACTGGCAAAAATTTCTAATTATGTAAAAAAAATTATGTGTTCTAGGAAGAATTGTTCCTTACTAATTATTCCAACAAATGGTCCCAATCCCTTTTTTCCACTTAACTGCAGTAATGTTGTGAGACATATAATCTAACCTTTATATAAAATGTACACTTTGAGTGGTCATGTTTAGCATCAACAGTTTGTGTCATAAGAGAGTACTTGACCAGATTGAGAAATAAGTCTCTTTCCAACCTACACTTTCTTGCCATATTCTTCAACTGAAAACAACAGCATAACTTTAAAAAGATCATGAAGAAGTGAAATTGTAACTTTCAAAGGAGGCAAAGTACCAGACAGCAGCAGAGCTTGAAGATGTCACTGACTCATAGCTGATAGCTTACTACTAGAACCATGCGGACCCTACTCCACCTCTTTGTGGTGCCTATAAAAATGACTAACCTGTAGGAATTCAAGAGGGACGGCAACCAAAAATGCAGGCACAAATATCACATTTCTACTGCAAACCTCAACAGAATGAATCTACAGCCACGTAATGTCCCTTTATGGAAGGATGAGAAGTAGTTCATTCATTGAGTAGTCATTGGGTGAACGTCAGGAAGGATCTTTAAAACAATGTCATGTTACCACAATAATTGTTTGTTGGCTAGCCTGTATGTTTGTGCCTTTATGTTCTAATGCTATTGGCATATTACGTTAAATAAACATTCTTGTCCAGGACAACCACCTGAAAGTGATAGAATGTAACGTCAGAGTATCGAGGTCCTTCCCGTTTGTGTCGAAGGCATTGGACTACGACTTTGTTGCCACTGCCACCAAGGTCATCATGGGAGAACATGTACAACCAATTGATGTCATTGCTGGCTGCGGTAAAGTTGCAGTTAAGGTCTGTTCTGCCAGGTTTCACATTTGTGCGTGTGTGAGAGTGTAAACTACCAGGTTTCACATTTGTGTGAGTGTGTAAACTACCGGGTTTCACATTTGTGTGTGAGAGAGTGTGTAAACTACCAGGTTTCACATTTGTGTGTGTGAGAGTGTAAACTACCAGGTTTCACATTTGTGTGTGAGAGAGTGTGTAAACTACCAGGTTTCACATTTGTGTGTGTGTGAGAGAGTGTGTAAACTACCAGGTTTCACATTTGTATGTGAGAGAGAGAGTGTAAACTACCAGGTTTCACATTTGTGTGTGTGAGAGAGAGTGTAAACTACCAGGTTTCACATTTGTGCGTGTGTGAGAGTGTAAACTACCAGGTTTCACATTTGTGTGTGTGAGAGAGAGTGTAAACTACCAGGTTTCACATTTGTGCGTGTGTGAGATTGTAAACTACCAGGTTTCACATTTGTGTGTGTGTGAGTGTGTGTGAAAACTACCGGGTTTCACATTTGTGTGTGAGAGAGTGTGTAAACTACCAGGTTTCACATTTGTGTGTGTGAGAGAGAGTGTAAACTACCAGGTTATCACATTTGTGTGTGAGAGAGTGTGTAAACTACCAGGTTTCACATTTGTGTGTGTGAGAGAGAGTGTAAACTACCAGGTTTCACATTTGTGTGTGAGAGAGTGTGTAAACTACCAGGTTTCACATTTGTGTGTGTGTGAGAGAGTGTGTAAACTACCAGGTTTCACATTTGTATGTGAGAGAGAGAGAGTGTAAACTACCAGGTTTCACATTTGTGTGTGTGAGAGAGAGTGTAAACTACCAGGTTTCACATTTGTGCGTGTGTGAGATTGTAAACTACCAGGTTTCACATTTGTGTGTGTGTGAGTGTGTAAACTACCGGGTTTCACATTTGTGTGTGAGAGAGTGTGTAAACTACCAGGTTTCACATTTGTGTGTGTGAGAGAGTGTAAACTACCAGGTTATCACATTTGTGTGTGAGAGAGTGTGTAAACTACCAGGTTTCACATTTGTGTGTGTGAGAGAGAGTGTAAACTACCAGGTTTCACATTTGTGTGTGAGAGAGTGTGTAAACTACCAGGTTTCACATTTGTGTGTGTGTGAGAGAGTGTGTAAACTACCAGGTTTCACATTTGTGTGTGAGAGAGAGAGAGTGTAAACTACCAGGTTTCACATTTGTGTGTGTGAGAGAGAGTGTAAACTACCAGGTTTCACATTTGTGTGTGTGTGAGAGAGTGTGTAAACTACCAGGTTTCATATTTGTGCGTGTGTGAGAGTGTAAACTACCAGGTTTCACATTTGTGTGTGTGTGAGAGAGTGTGTAAACTACCAGGTTTCACATTTGTGTATGAATGAGCATATACAAAAGCAGGTGTGGACTCACTGTGTCTGACATTTGCTGGCTAGAAAGTTTGACAATGTGGTGTGGCTGGCTATGTTCATGAAATTGTTAAAATATGGATCAATTGAAATCAGAATACCATGATAACATTTTAATGTAATGGAAATATCAATAAATGTAATATAAGTGTATGATATATCATTTTCATTAGAAAAATTAGTATCATTTCTTTCATTTGGTAAATAAAGATAGCCATGCATTCAACATCATCTGTAATCATGGAAATTATGAGTAAAGACAACAAGAGAATAGCAAAGCGTGTAACCAAACAGCAGGCAGAAGAGAAATGGCCGACCTGGAGAAACAATAAGAAAAACATAAATGATGAGAAGCAATAATAGTGGGTGTCAGATCTCATGCTAAGGTTGAGAGACCTGCCCACAATGGGGACATGTGTAACACCCTAGGTCCTGTTGTCATGCTAAGGTTGAGAGACCTGCCCACAATGGGACATGTGTAACACCCTAGGTCCTGTTGTCATGCTAAGGTTGAGAGACCTGCCCACAATGGGGACATGTGTAACACCCTAGGTCCTGTTGTCATGCTAAGGTTGAGAGACCTGCCCACAATGGGGACATGTGTAACACCCTAGGTCCTGTTGTCATGCTAAGGTTGAGAGACCTGCCCACAATGGGGACATGTGTAACACCCTAGGTCCTGTTGTCATGCTAATGTTGAGAGACCTGCCCACAATGGGGACATGTGTAACACCCTAGGTCCTGTTGTCATGCTAAGGTTGAGAGACCTGCCCACAATGGGGACATGTGTAACACCCTAGGTCCTGTTGTCATGCTAAGGTTGAGAGACCTGCCCACAATGGGGACATGTGTAACACCCTAGGTCCTGTTGTCATGCTAAGGTTGAGAGACCTGCCCACAATGGGGACAAGTGTAACACCCTAGGCCCTGTGCAAAGTCTGACAAATAGATTGCCTTGAGGAGTTGTTTTTTTCTGTCCTACCCTGTTTTGGGATAGCCAGGGAACGACACTAAGAGGAAGGCCAACATATGGCTTGAAAGGTTGATTGAAGTGTGAAAGGACAGTGTAACACCTCCAGTAACCACAACGACAATAAATCAAACTTAAAACAGGGCATTATTACCACATCTGATTTCCATGTCTCTGCTTGTGTCAACATACAACTGTGTAGCAAAAGTTATAAAAAATAATAAAATAAAATAAAAAATGTTGTACACTTCAAATGTAACATTTAGTATCATAAAAACATGATTTGCTGGGAAAGGTGACGCAGTCAAAGATTAAGGACAAACAGGGAAGAGGGGTAGTTGCCAGGTGAATGCAGAAGTAGAAGATGAAGAACAGAGATGAAGAATTTTGTTGAAAACACCACCATAAAGATTGACTGGTTAGAAGATTGTCATGTATCTTTGTATCATTTAGTGGTCTGGACATGTCTCTAGGTTTGTGTACATCTTGTATCTCCAGGTGCCAGTGTTCTCCTTTTCACGCCTTCATGGAGCCGATGTGCTGTTGGGAGTAGAGATGGCAAGTACTGGAGAAGTGGCAGGCTTTGGAGAAGACAGATATGAAGCCTACCTAAAGGCCCAGCTTAGCACAGGCTTCCAGATCCCTAAAAAGAACATTCTCATTTCCATTGGGAGCTTCAAGGTCTAGAGTTTGTATTTATCAGCATTTTTAATTACTAATTGCTGTAGTTTTAAAATAATGATGTATTTGATACCTGACAAAGAATATTTGAAATAACTGCTGTCAAATGTTAGTCAGTTTTTGGAGTGAATGATTAGTGGTGTCTGGTTGATTTGACATTGCTTGAAATATATTTTTGTTTGCAGTGGTCAGTTTGTGTGCTTTGATTATTTAAAATAATAATTTAGTCTGAGATTGTGAAGATGAAGAATGTAGTAGCATCAAGGCAAATAACAGCAGGGCTAAAACTAAGAATAGCAACATTCCTGTATGGTGCAGAAACATGGACATTAGACAAGAAAACAAAACAGAAAATTGAAGCCTTTGAGATGTGGGTTTATATAGAAGAATTGGATGGAAAGAGAAGAAAACAAATGATGAAAAGTTTTAAAATAACTTAAGAAAAGAGAACACAATTCAAACAAGACAAATTAGATTTTTGGTGCATGTTAAAAGACACAGCAGCCTACTAAAAGTAATCTTGAAAGGGAAAATACAAGGTAAAAGGGGCAGACTAAGACTAACATGGACGAGTAACATCAAAAGATGGACAAGTCAGCCAATGACAACCTGCACCATCAAAGCAACAGACAGAACGGAATGATGCTTCATGGTAGCCAACCTTTGATGTGGAGACGGCACTTGATAATGATAAGTGACACGAAAGTGAGATTGACTGGACACTTGATAATGATAAGTGACACGAGAGTGAGATTGACTGGATACTTGATAATGATAAGTGACACGAAAGTGAGATTGACTGGACACTTGATAATGATAAGTGACACGAAAGTGAGATTGACTGGACACTTGATAATGATAAGTGACACGAGAGTAAGATTGACTGGACACTTGATAATGATAAGTGACACGAGAGTGAGATTGACTGGACACTTGATAATGATAAGTGACACGAGAGAGAGTTTGTTGACATGTTTTAAAAACTGTATTCTGCAGCACAAGAATGAGCTTATTCCAACAATGAGGACGCTGGAGAATTTAGGATACCAACTTTTTGCTAGCTTGGGAACAGCAGACTTTTATAATGAACACAACTTTAAGGTATTGCTTTGTCATTTCACTGATCTTTTATTGTATTAGAGAATGCATGTATTTGTCATTGAAACTACTGATATAACATATATGGACAAATAACCTGTAAAGAAACAAAGAAATTTGTCAGAGACATTCATGCTGTCATTGTTCATTATTCTGTATTTTTTTATGAGATAAAAGAAGTGGACATTTAAGAATGCATGAACTTCCTCAGTTCTGATGTGATAAATTTTATTTGATACTTTCAAAGATAAATCTAAATACATACAAAATTCAGACAAAATATGAGCAGGGACTTCAAGACAGCAACACCAGATTTCTATAAAGCAGTAAAAGCAACAAGAGTGAGAACAGAAAACCACAATCCTACTGAGCTCATAAATGACAAAGATGGGCAATCAATATCAAATAACCAACATATGCAACAGAGATGGAAAGAATATTTTGAAGGCCTGTTAAACACAGCACCAACTACCAATAAGACAACAAAAACCTACACAAGAATGCACAAACACTGAACCCAACATCATAAAAGAAGAAATCAAAGAAGTAATCAAGAGTTAAAGTATTTAATCTCTAGAAATAAAATGATAGGTAACATAATGCTGTTGTATTAGTTATTTGTTCTAATGTTTTTTTTTTTAAAATTATTTTTATGTAAAAAAAATGTAGGTAAAGGCTGTTGACTGGCCATACGAGGACACTGGTGATGAGAGCTGTCGCAATGGGGAGCAGAGAACTATTGCAGATTATCTGTCAGAGCACATGTTTGATCTTGTTATCAACCTACCTCTGAGGAGTGCAGGATCTTACAGAGCATCCTCCTTTGTAACCCAGGGCTACAAGACACGGCGTATGGCTGTTGATTATTCTGTGCCTCTAATTACTGATGTGAAGTGCACAAAGCTCTTTGTTGAGGTACACTTTACTTGAACATTCAATTGCTAAAGTAGCATCTTCTGTGAAAGATACATTAGAGAGTTGCAGCAGTGCAGTTATTTACACATGAAATATATCTGTCACAGGCACAATTTACACATGAAATATATCTGTCACAGGCACAATTTACACATGAAATATATCTGTCACAGGCACAGTTTACATATGAAATATATCTGTCACAGGCACAGTTTACATATGAAATATATAACTGTCACAGGCACAATTTACACATGAAATATATCTGTCACAGGCACAGTTTACACATGAAATATATCTGTCACAGGCACAGTTTACATATGAAATATATCTGTCACAGGCACAATTTACATATGAAATATATAACTGTCACAGGCACAATTTACACATGAAATATATCTGTCACAGGCACAGTTTACACATGAAATATATCTGTCACAATCACAATTTACACATGAAATATATCTGTCACAGGCACAATTTACACATGAAATATATCTGTCATCAGGCACTGAACAGACTGAAGACCCAACCTCCACTGAAAACACATGTGGATTGCCTGTCATCTCAGAAGATTGTACGACTTCCAGGTCTGTTGAAATCATTCCATTTTCTTTAGTTTGTTGGTTGATTAGTTGGTGTGGACTGGCAGACTCTATGCTCACTGTGGTAACTGCAAGTTTTCTTCTTACGTTGATAACCTTATATTATATAGTTAGTTTATGGCTGAGACTGTACAAGAACCTTGGACAGTTGGTAGCATGGTGTTGTCCATCTCAGACAAACTGATAATGAGACCAAAACAGAGACCAATGCAAATATAGAAGCTGTTTTATTCCATCCATGGATGAGTTTCATTGCAGTCTGGAATTCCCCATATCCACTTCCACCACTTATCACTTACCATGTTCCAAAATGTATAGGTAAATTCTGATGACAAAGGTCGCTCTGTGCACATCCTACTCAATTGCACAGTTAAAAATTTCAAAACTTCCTTAATCACCTCTTACAACATGCATGGTTGGTAACAGTGCTCCTTAGTCACCTCTTACAACATGCATGGTAGGTAACAGTGCTCCTTAGTCACCTCTTACAACATGCATGGTAGGTAACAGTGCTCCTTAGTCACCTCTTACAACATGCATGGTTGGTAACAGTGCTCCTTAGTCACCTCTTACAACATGCATGGTAGGTAACAGTGCTCCTTAGTCACCTCATACAACATGCATGGTTGGTAACAGTGCTCCTTAGTCACCTCTTACAACATGCATGGCAGATAACAGTGCTTCTTAATCACCTCTTACAACATGCATGGCAGATAACAGTGCTTCTTAATCACCTCTTACAACATGCATGGCAGGTAACAGTGCTCCTTAGTCACCTCTTACAACATGCATGGCAGGTAACAGTGCTCCTTAGTCACCTCTTACAACATGCATGGCAGGTAACAGTAGCTCTATTCTCTTCTCCCCTCAGTAGCAGAACATAATACCAAAAAGCAATTCATTGAATGTTTTGACATGCCTGTGGTAGAAGAAGAAAACTAGAGAATGACAATCTCCTCAGAGTTGCATTAAACCAAAGATCTGTCACAAACTGTTGTTTTTACCTTTCTTTTGTACCAAGTACTTGAATGTACGTTGTATATTTTTTATTATATTTGTTTGTCAATGTGTGAATATGGCTACTCTTTAGGGCTGATTGATGTCCATGTACATGTGAGAGAGCCAGGTGCTACATACAAGGAGGACTGGTCGTCGTGCACAGCCGCTGCCCTTGCTGGTGGCATCACAACCATACTTGCCATGCCAAATACCAACCCAGCAATAGTGGATCAGCAGAGCCTGCAGTTGGTCTCCAAGGTTCGTCCTATAGCAGTAGTTGTCAACTTTATCACATTCCTATGTATTTTATTGTTACCTCTTAGTTATAACTTAGGATTCTTAGAATTATTGGTGTTTTTTGTTCTATATTAACTGTACTTTTTTTTATTTCACTTTTCTTTTAACATTTAATTTCTTTGGTCATAGTTTCATATTTATTATGGAATAGTATCGTTTCCCTTTCTATGTATCCACTTCTGAAACCTCAAAATAACCATGTGTTGGAGGTGACCCTTAGATTTTTAAATGTTGCCTCAGTTTGTGCATTTTTTGTGTGTGTTTACGTCCTGTTATCATGATTTCCAATGGAAAACTGGTGAAACCCCCAACTTCATTGTGGATTATTTCAGTCTACAACATCTGTCAAATGTAAATAAACTTAATTTCTGTCAGAAATAATAGTATGTTTACATTATTATTTTGTCTTGTGATTGAGCTGTCTATTTTTCAACCTCCATTTTCCTCTTTCTTCAAATTTTAAATGTTTACCAAAATGATGTCACAAATATTATTTCCATTTTGTGCAATATTCCATCTGTAATTTGATATATGATATGATATACTTTATTTATAAACATAATTATAACAGAATTGTGACGTTGGTGACATTGGCTTTCTCAAGTCACACAATTCAGGTCAAACCAGTATAATAATCAGGACGGGAATGATTCAATGCTTTCATGACACCTTGAAACTACAAAATGATCTTCACACATATTGGCCACAACACCAGTCAACATAGCATCTAATGGTAAAGGAATGGGCTATCCAGGTTGTCTCATTGTCCCTGAATAACACATATTCTTGCAGAAGTAGCAGTTGTCTAGTAACTGTGTGTTTGCCCTGAATGTAGAACTAGAATCCCCAATGTCCAATTCAACATCGAAACTTTGTCCAGAGTTTTGCTCAGAGACTGTAATTAGTATCTTAGTTCCACAACTAGATCTTCCATTCCTGGCATTATTCTTATAGTTGCACAGAACAATTAGGTATGCATATACTCTGATGATTGCTGATTTTATGTATGCATATACTCTGATGATTGCTAATTTTATGTATGCATATACTCTTATGACTGCTGCTTTTTCTTATTTGTCTGGTAAAGGGTAACCTAGATGGTCTCATTTACAATGTAGAGTTCTGGCATGCAGTTTTTGGGACTGGGTTTTGTCTCCCAATCACTGACCACATAGGCTGTATTGCTGTGAGGCTGCAATATTTGACACTTTTGTGGCATGTTGCTACTCAGCTCTGAAGGGAAGCTGAAATATAAGCAGACCAAAGACAACCCCACAATGTGCAGTATGGATCAGATGCGAGGGACCCAGTGACGGATGATCATTGGCTAACATTTTGTTTACACAAGGCATGTTGCACACCGATTGCTGTGTCTGTGCCCACAAACAAGAAGAGTTGGCAGCATATTTGGTGAGACTATCTTTTGTAACAAATATTTATGAGGGAAACCATGATATTGACTGGCCGTTATTTGTTGACTTCTATGTAGCTGGCTGAGCAGAGTGCCCGATGTAACTATGGCATTTATGTGGGAGCTAGCACCAGCAATGCCCAGAATCTGCCCCTCCTGGGCAGCAAGGCGGTGGCATTGAAGATGTATCTGAATGAGACTTTTACTACACTGAAACTTGATGACATCACTGATTGGATGAAGGTAAGGTGTCTAGTCCTGTGATCTGTCATGTCCTTTCTTCTCTGTTAGAATAAGGTAAGATGTCTAGTTCTGTGATCTGTCATGTCCTTTCTTCTCTGTTAGAATAAGGTAAGATGTCTAGTCCTGTGATCTGTCATGTCCTTTCTTCTCTGTTAGAATAAGGTAAGGTGTCTAGTTCTGTGATCTGTCATGTCCTTTCTTCTCTGTTAGAATAAGGTAAGGTGTCTAGTCCTGTGATCTGTCATGTCCTTTCTTCTCTGTTAGAATAAGGTAAGGTGTCTAGTCCTGTGATCTGTCATGTCCTTTCTTCTCTGTTAGAATAAGGTAAGGTGTCTAGTTCTGTGATCTGTCATGTCCTTTCTTCTCTGTTAGAATAAGGTAAGGTGCCTAGTTCTGTGACCTGTCATGTCCTTTCTTCTCTGTTAGAATAAGGTAAGGTGTCTAGTCCTGTGACCTGTCATGTCCTTTCTTCTCTGTTAGAATAAGGTAAGGTGTCTAGTCCTGTGATCTGTCATGTCCTTTCTTCTCTGTTAGAATAAGGTAAGGTGCCTAGTTCTGTGACCTGTCATGTCCTTTCTTCTCTGTTAGAATAAGGTAAGGTGTCTAGTCCTGTGATCTGTCATGTCCTTTCTTCTCTGTTAGAATAAAATAGCCACATTGTGGATGAACACATATTCCAAAGTCAGCTGTCTGTTCTCTTTATTTAATTGGTATTTGTGACAGTGGCAACAGTTTTCATAGCATTGACTGAAAGGTAGGTCATGAACTGAAGGATCATGGACTGTATGGTGATGTTTGAGATGGCCCTACCGCTGGCATTATCACAATTACTGCTAGATTTGCTCACTGGGGTTCTCTGTAAGGTTGGACATTAAAGGCCTTGCATGCCCAGTTTAGTCACTATAATTTCAAATGGGATAGATACTGTATGATCTGAAGGATGACTGAGTCCACAGTAATGATAGGCCAGGAAAACACTTAAAGATTTGTGTTTGTGTGATGTGTCTTGGAATTTGAAGAGAAAGCCTGATGTTGAAAGTAGGGAAAATTGAGTCAAGTTTGTAGAGGAGGGATTAACAGAGTGTAAGGGTGAGAGAAAGAAAAGTGCAAGAGATAAAGGTCAACTATGCTGGTTTAGACCGGCCAACACTTAAATTTAGAAATTTGGAAAAGGCCTTTAATGTTGTGACTTTTGAAAAAACTAATATTTATCTGATAGTTGATTTTTGGCAGGCATTATAAACATTAATTTTGACTGAAATGAAACCTTTTAATGCTTTATAGATTTGAATTGATTGCAGTATTTTGAGAACAAGAAAAAGGGAGCTACAGAATAGTTGATAATGTACTTGTTGTTTTCAGCACTTTGAACATTGGCCGAGAAATCTTCCCATCTGTGCTCATGCTGAAGGCACAACTACAGCTGCTGTTATTCTTCTGGCTGAGCTGTTTCAGAGGCCAGTTCACATCTGTCATGTAGCTAGAAGATCTGAGGTAATTGATACAGCAATGATGGTTTGCTCCTACAACTATTGTCAGGGAGGGTTGCTGCTATTGTTTTGATGAACACAACTATCATCTCTTTGTGTATGACTGGTGCTAACAAAATACAAATAATTTGTGTGTGTCTGCAAACATCTTAACTACATAGCCCTTTCACAGAAGGAATGCAAAAATAGCTTATTCATATTTATGTCTGTATGTCAATTATAAGAAAAGTCCTTCATTTTTTAGTGATTTGAGCTGTTTGTTGCTTTAACTGAGGCTATTTTTACAATTCCCTAGTGACCTATAAAAACCTGGATGTAAAATACCACTCTTAATTATCATGGAAGTATCTTCAATATATAAGCAAACTATCTATACTACATTTTCCCTCTACTGGGGTCTGCCGAGGGGAAGAGAGAGGGAGGGAGTGGGAGAGAGAGAGAGAGCATAAGGATGTGACCATAGAAAACATGGTCACCTCTTTAGGCTGTTTCATGCACTCTAGGCTGTTTCATGCACTCTAGGCTGTTTCATGCACGCTAGGCTGTTTCATGCACTCTAGGCTGTTTCATGTATACGTGAATGCGAAACAGCCTAGTAACCTAGATTTCTATGGTTACTAATAGCATGTGATTATAAGGATGCCAGACGTGTTTTCAGTCAAGGAGAGGTTTATTTTCCATTCTATGAATGGAGACTGCAAAAATTCCTGTTAATAAGATATTTTTAAGATATTTGTGCTTACTCTATTATCTTCATTTTATCAGAAATTAAATAAAGTCAGCGTAACAATTGAAGGAATATTTAGATTCACCATCCATTTTTACATAAGTGTGCTAAATTTCAAGCTATAGATTGCTCCATATTTTTTGCCTTCGTGATCGTAATCCATAGATATAAAATTGACATGCTCTCTTTGAACCATTAAAAAAGGTGTGTGAAACCTGGCTCGACCTTGTCAATGTGTTTAATTGTGACATAAATCAAAGGAAAACCCATGTAAAATGGAATAGATATTTAGATTCTGTGCCCACGTTTTCATAAGTGTAGTAATTTTCAAAACAATAAGGTGCCAATTTTATCTTGCTGCTGGCAATTATATGACCATTTAAAAAAATTTTTTTTTTTACTTTACTATTGTCCATTAATTCTAGGGTTCGAACCCAACCGACGGCTTTCGGGTTCACCCAGCCTTTAATGGGTACCGGATTTTTTTCTGGGAAAGTAAAGCGGCACGGGCGTAATACCAACCACATTACCCCAGAAATCATGTGTCGAAGGTCTGTAAAATTTATGGTCACTAACACCATATTCCCTATACGCCACTTGGCGCTACTTTGGTACTTTAACTTTTTTTTTTTATTGGCCATTAATTCACTTGTGTCACAAGCATCTTTACCCATATAACAGGGGATGTGACTATAATAATCCTAACATCATTATGTGAAGTATGTTTTTATATCTGATTTGACAAAATCATAAACAAAAAAAAAATTTATAAAATTAACTTTTTTAATAATTGAAAAACTGACCTGAATGGAATATTTTTGTGGATTATTTGCATCATCAACTGTATATATTATGTTTTAGATTATTGTGAAATTTTGTTTAAATATACATACATACATACATATATGTACATATTTAACATTTTATATTTGTATAAAAATAACAGCAAAATAACGGTTGGTGAGAGGAGTCAGGACTCAAACTATATATTTGTATATTTGATTACAGATAATGGTGATCCGAGCAGCCAAGGAGCGAGGCTTACAGATCACCTGTGAGGCTGCTCCACATCACCTTTTCTTGACCTCCGAGGACCTTGTCACAATTGGTGCAGGATGTGGCCAGGTGAGACCAGCACTGGTGACCAAAGATGACCAACAGGCACTGTGGGATAACATGAACATCATAGACTGCTTTGCTACAGATCATGGTAATCAGGAGAAATAGATTCATTATTGTTGACACTAACAAAACTTGTGTGTAAATAATCAGGAGAAATAGATTCATTATTGTTGACACTAACAAACTTGTGTGTAAATAATCAGGAGAAATAGATTCATTATTGTTGACACTAACAAACTTGTGTGTAAATAATCAGGAGAAATTTCATTATTGTTGACACTAACAAAACTTGTGTGTAAATAATCAGGAGAAATAGATTCATTATTGTTGACACTAACAAACTTGTGTGTAAATAATCAGAAGAAATGTCTTCATTATTGTTGACACAAACAAAACTTGTGTGTAAATAATCAGGAGAAATAGATTCATTATTGTTGACACTAACAAAACTTGTGTGTAAATAATCAGGAGAAATAGATTCATTATTGTTGACACTAACAAAACCTGTGTGTAAATAATCAGGAGAAATAGATTCATTATTGTTGACACTAACAAAACTTGTGTGTAAATAATCAGGAGAAATGTCTTCATTATTGTTGACACTAACAAAACGTGTGTGTAAATAATCAGGAGAAATAGATTCATTATTGTTGACACTAACAAAACTTGTGTGTAAATAATCAGGAGAAATAGATTCATTATTGTTGACACTAACAAAACTTGTGTGTAAATAATCAGGAGAAATGTCTTCATTATTGTTGACACTAACAAAACTTGTGTGTAAATAATCAGGAGAAATAGATTCATTATTGTTGACACTAACAAAACTTGTGTGTAAATAATCAGGAGAAATAGATTCATTATTGTTGACACTAACAAAACTTGTGTGTAAATAATCAGGAGAAATAGATTCATCATTGTTGACACTAACAAAACTTGTATGTAAATAATCAGGAGAAATGTCTTCATTATTGTTGACACTAACAAAACTTGTGTGTAAATAATCAGGAGAAATAGATTCAGCAAACAACTCATTTTTGACTGTAGTAATAATAAAAATCTCCCGTATGTTACCAGGGACTCATTATGTGGGAAGTAAAGAATAATGACACTGACCTTCCAGGCATGTCGTAAGAGGCGACTAAGGAGATTGATTGATGGCTTGACAAGTTGTCATTGTAAAAAGCATTGTTATGGAAACAGAGCCATAGATTTTAGAAGCAGTGATCTCTGCAATATGTGCCATTTTGGCACGCAAGGTTTCTGATTTTAAGATTGTAATTCTGCCCTATGTGCCGTCTTGGGCTTGAAAGGACAGTAGAATAATAATAATAAGTAACAGGAAACTCTTGACAGAGAGCTTCGCAGCAAGAGGCAATCTGATCATCTGAAGACGAACCTCGGTTGAGCAAGGTGTTTCGGCAGAAAGACATTTCTGGCGTAATACTGTGCACATTAGCCAAAATGTGTTGATGGTTGAAATAAGAATTTGACATAAACACCATCCTAAGGGGCTTGATGGGATCTTTTTTTTTAATTTCAATCAGCTTTTTAACAATGTGTATTTTCCCAATAGCAACATATAGTTATGAATCATGGACAGTCTTGCAAACAGCAAGGTAGAAAATCAATTCATTCAAAACAAAATGCTACAGAAAAATCTTTAGATACCTAGGATAATAAAAAAGAACAATGAAGGTATATTAAAAGATTTAAACATTAAAATGAACTGGCTTATAAACATCATTTTACAGAGGAAATTTAAATACTATGGCTACATCAAAAGACATAACGGGCTGGAAATAACAATAATGAAAGGCGTGGTTCCTAGGCGACGCTTTGGGGGCAGACCAAGAGGAAGATGGTTTCAAGACATCAAGGAGACCTTGAGCATGACAACAGTTGTGGGAGATCTGGCTAAAGACAGAGACATTGGAATTTGTGAATACAAGGGACATGCCACCTGATGATGATAATGAGGATCATACTACAAATACAAGTTTTTGACTGAAATGGTAAGGTAATCAATGTGACAAGGCCTGCACCTCCACAAGGAAGGTGGTGAACTGTATAACCTAACAAAGAAGTCAGCAACAAATATACAAACAAATAGAATATAGACCATCATAATTATCAGAAGCAAGTTGTGAGGTGTAACGTACACTCCCACAAGCTATGGTGACAGCTTTGTAAAAAAGGAACACAACAAAATACTGACGTTTTGGCCTACAATTGGCCTTCCTCAGAATATGAGAACAACACTAACAAGCAACGAAATAAAATAAATTCTACTACATCTAGGATGAGCAGAACAGGTAAATGAAGGAAAAATAAACAGAGGAATAAGAGATGAAACAAAGAAAGATGTACTACATATGAGAGGATAAGAAGAGATAATATGTGAGAAAGCACTGCAATTATTTGTCTGTTGTCGACAGTTGTCAGAAAAATGATGCCCTACTACCAGCTCAAAAGAAAGGACAACAATTTTTGGTCGACTCTGAACAAGCCATAATAGACCAAAGTATCATCTTTTCAACATAAACATTCCTTGACAAAGTTTCACCTTTTCAACACCCTAAAAGTGACAGACACAGACAAAATGACTGCCGGACATGTGATGAGCAGAGAAGACTCTTGAGGCCATCACTGGTACCATACCTGCTTATGCTGTATGGAGATGTTACCAAGCTTGAATTGAGCAAAAACTGATTATATTTGACATTTCAGAGTTGTTTCTAGCATGGCCATTGGTTGGAAAATTGTACTTGAAAAATATTTGTATTTATATTCTGTTTCAACATGTGACATCCAGCTGAGTTATGCTATACCAAACCACACACTTCTATCTATGTGTGTGTTAGGATTTTCTCCCTCTACACCTGCGCCATGGCTGACACTCCTGTTTCAGCAGACTCAATAGAAGTGAATATATGAAGTCCCATTTAATGGATGTAAATAGATTTACAATGTGGTTTCTCATTTATATTATGGTTTCTCATTTGCATTGTGGTTTCTCATTTATATTATGGTTTCTCATTTGCATTGTGGTTTCTCATTTATATTATGGTTTCTCATTTACATTGTGGTTTCTCATTTACATTGTGGTTTCTCATTTACATTGTAGTTTCTCATTTACAATGTGGTTTATCATTTACATTGTGGTTTCTCATTTATATTATGGTTTCTCATTTACAATGTGGTTTATCATTTATATTATGTTTCTCATTTACATTGTGGTTTCTCATTTACATTGTGGTTTCTCATTACATTGTAGTTTCTCATTTACAATGTGGTTTCTCATTTACATTGTACATTTCTTGTGTAGATTAGATGGAAGTCTGTATAACAGTTTGATTTTAGTGACAATTTAAATAGTTGCTCTTAACTGTTGCTTCTAGCCCCACATACAGTGCAGGAGAAGAATGGACCTAACCCACCACCTGGCTTTCCTGGCCTGGAGACCATGCTACCATTGTTGTTAACTGCTGTCAGTGAGGGACGACTGACTATTGAGGTAAATATCTTCTTTCCTGGAATTATTTTTTTTCTGACTTATCTTATTCAGAGACTTAATCTAATTATTTGACCAGGCTAAACTGGTACATTTCATGTACATGTCTACAGTTTGTACAGTCTGTCATACAGGCTAAACTGGTACATTTCATGTACATGTCTACAGTTTGTACAGTCTGTCATACAGGCTAAACTGGTACATTTCATGTACATGTCTACAGTTTGTACAGTCTGTCATACAGGCTAAACTGGTACATTTCATGTACATGTCTACAGTTTGTACAGTCTGTCATACAGGCTAAACTGGTACATTTCATGTACATGTCTACAGTTTGTACAGTCTGTCATACAGGCTAAACTGGTACATTTCATGTACATGTCTACAGCCTGTAATACACGTAGACTAGAAAGGAAATTTCTGGGAACACCCAGGCACAGTCACTCTGATGTTGAGATAAGTAGAAGTGAGTGACCATAGACATGCATTATTAGCTCATGAAACCATGAACATTTTCTTACTGCTTGATGTGCATCTCCTATTGATTGATTGCTAACATACAATTCTTCACACCATCATGTGTATCTGTTCCACTGTTCATATCATTGGAAAGTTTATCTATAGGATATGTCAACTGTGGTTGTACACCAACCCCCTGTTCATATCATTGGAAAGTTTATCTATAGGATATGTCTACTGTGGTTGTACACCAACCCCCTGTTCATATCATTGGAAAGTTTATCTATAGGATATGTCTACTGTGGTTGTACACCAACCCCCTGTTCGTATAATTCATTAACCTTTCTAGTGCATAACACTAAACCCCACACATTATAATTTATTCATTTGTTTGTTGTATGTTCTTTAAATCATGCTTCTATAATTTATTCATTTGTTTTTGTATTGCTTCTATAATTTATTCATTTGTTTATTGTATCTTATTTAAATCATGCTTCTATAATTTATTCATTTGTTTATTGTATGTTCTTTAAATCATGCTTCTATAATTTTTTTGATAATGTGTTCAGTCTGTAGACTGAATTCCTCCCCTTTCTATTATTTTATTTATAGTTTATTGTAAAAGAGGGAGCCGCGATAGCTCAGTGGTTAGTGAACTGGACTACAAAGGACAAAAGGTAGGGTTCGATCCCAACCGACGGCTTCCTGGTTCACCCAGCCTTTAATGGGTACCGGATTTTTTCTGGGAGTGTAAGGCGGCACGGACGTAATACCGACCACATTACCCCAAAAAATCATGTGCTGAAGGTCTGTCAAATTTATGGTCACTAACATCATATTCCCTATACGCACTTGGTGTGACAGGACTCTTTACTTTTTTATTTACATATCATTCTATATTCGACATGTTCTCTGCAGCTCTACTCACAGTTCCACATTGTATTTCATATTTGGCCTATTTGTGCTTATCTCCACACATTTATCTTACAGGATATTGTTCTGAGGCTGCATACCAACCCCTGTCGTATCTTCAACCTCCCTGAACAACCAGACACTTACATTGAAGTTGATTTAGATCATAAATGGATTATTCCTACTGCTATGCCTTACACAAAATCAAAGTGGACTCCGTTTGCAGGTCGACCAGTTCAGGGAATAGTTCGACGTGTTGTACTGAATGGGGAGGTGGCATTCGTTGATGGACAGGTACGTACATTCACTGGTTCACCATTTGTATACATCTTTAAGAGATCACTAGAAACCTAGAGTTCTAATGTTTATACCAGATTTTGAAGGGGTTGGCATCAGTTGCCTTGTGAGGGAAATAAATTGTAAATATCTCTAGGCTAGACAACAGATGACAGTAATAGTAATTATACAGTAATACAGATGACAGTAATAGTAATTATACAGTAATACAGATGACAGTAATAGTAATTATACAGTAATACAGATGACAGTAATAGTAATTATACAGTAATACAGATGACAGTAATAGTAATTATACAGTTATACAGTAATGTTATGAGAAAGGATCACAGCTTGTACATTATAAACTTCTCTCAACCTTACATAATGACAAAGCTTTGTGGCTGAAATGTAATACAGTCGAACCTGGTCTTAGGACCACCTGTTTAAAGCGTTTCCCTGGTTATAGGACCGGGTCTACAATTTCCCCGAGTTTTTACTATATGCTAACACTGATTACGGCGCTCACCGTATGACGCGACCAGAGACCAGGCTAATTAACCGCCGCCAATGTTATTTATCCCGTTTACGACACGCGGGTAACACTGATAACGATACACTGACCAGCCAGTCCTCCGTCTCGCTGGGAGCCATAAACGATCGACACAGGTGTCTACAGGTGTTGAAGTTTTCCCGTATTTAGTGAGTCCCAGATTACAGTGGGACGTGTTACGTTTATCAGTCAATACTGGTGTGAGAAACACGGCAGACAGAGATCTATGATTCGTGAAGTGACATCACTTCGCGGTTCCGTCTAGACCAGAGTAGACCATTGCGTGGCCCGTATAAATTACAGGAATTAACTAAAGAATTAGTCATTGCCCGCTTAGAGTGTATTCACGTACATGTACAGTATCTCAGTGAATTATTTTTGTGGATTTTAAAAGTGTTACACACAATATAGGAAATGGCCAGTGTCAAAAGTGTAAAACCAAAAGCATTAACGCTGGAAGAACGAATATCAGTGATTCGACAAAATCAGCAAGGAAAAAGTTCGCGATTATTGGCAGAACAGTTTGGAGTGGGAAAGACACAGATTTTACGTACGTTAAAGAGAAAAGCCGAGTATATGAATGACTTTGAAAATAATGCACCAAGTATGAAAAGAAGGAATAGCAGGAAAACGGGAAATGAAGACATAAATACACTTTGTTGGAAATGGTGTCAATCAGCACTTGCACGAAAAATTCCGTTATCTGGGCCGATGATCAAAGAACGAGCTTTACAGTTTGCAAAAGAATTGGAAAACTCAGTCTTTAAAGCATCGAACGGCTGGTTAGAGGCCTTCATTAAAAGACACAATCTTGTGTTTGG
Source organism: Megaustenia siamemsis (assembly GCA_032433765.1). Taxonomy (NCBI): domain Eukaryota; kingdom Metazoa; phylum Mollusca; class Gastropoda; order Stylommatophora; family Ariophantidae; genus Megaustenia; species Megaustenia siamemsis. The sequence continues at coordinate 105,240,436 of JAVIAB010000139.1, read as the reverse complement.
TAAGCAATGTGGCGAAGTCGGTGATTCAGATATGAGTGCTGCGGCTGACTGGACTTCTAAATTATCCGAGATATGCTATGGTTACGCTGCTCAAGACATTTTTAATTTAGATGAAACCGGGTTATTTTTCAAAGCGACTACGGACAAAACATTTTTGTCAAAGGAGAAAAATGCGCTGGGGGTAAAAAAAGCAAAGAGCGAATAACAGTGATGCTATGCACTAACATGTTGGGGAACGAGAACCGGCTTTAGTGATTGGGAAAGCAGCTAACCTAGGATTTTTAAAAACATCAACATAAACACACTGCCAGTGATTTACAGAAACAACAAAAAGGCATGGATGACTGCAGCTATATTTGAAGATTGGCTGAAAAGTTTTGACCGTAAGATGCAGAAAAAAAAGCGCCACATTATTTTATTTGTTGACAACGCTACCTGTCATCCCAAGATCGAACTACAGAATGTTAAGCTGCGGTTTCTGCCACCCAACACAACTGCATTAGTTCAACCCCTAGACCAGGGTGTCATTCAGACATTTAAATTAAAGTTTAGACAAAAACAGCTTCTACATCTTATCACAGTCATGGAATCAAACAAGGATGCTTCCGGAACCGAACTCATGAAACAGGTCAATTTACTGGATGTAGTCTACTGGATTGCTGCAGCATGGAAAAAAGTGGACAACTCAACCATCCTTAAGTGTTTCTGTAAAGCAGGTTTTCATTGTCCTGCTGAAACACACGCATATTCTCTGACGCACATGGAATCTGCATCAAAGACCGACGTGCAAATTGTTTCTACTGCAATTTCTACTGCTTTGGATAACCTTTCAAAAGAATTGTTTGGATACCAATTGACAGACATCTCATGATTGATTCAGGGCTCCAAACTTGCAACACAATAGAAACAAATTGGGATCTTCCTGCCACTGCAATTTTAGCTGCTGAGGATGTGAATAGTGAATCAGACAACGAACAAGATTCTACTGACATTGAGAAAACATACACTATCGCAGATGCACATAATGCTGTGGAGCTTCTGCGCACCTATTCAATAACAAACGGGAGATCTGACATACTAGACGTTATCATGGACTTGAGAGAAAAATTGAACTTATCGTTTATTTCATCTGTCAAACAACAGACTACCATATTGGATTTTTTTTCAAGTCAAAAGTGATACATGTACAGTATAAGTGGAATCTGTGTATGTGTGTTTTATTTTTGTGTGTTTAACTATCGTGTTTTATGAAAAGTGTCCAACCAGTGGCTATTGTAGACCGACATGTGCACTATGTTCTACTCATGGATTACGCTGATTTGCAGGTTAGTTTTCATAGTGCTTAGGATAAAATTTTTTTTATCGCTCTATTTATTATGTGAAACCTGTGAGGCAGGACCACCTGTCCTATGGGACCAGTTTTTGAAAGTCCCGTGAATGGTCGCCTTAGACAGGTTCGACTGTACCAATTTTCTTCTTATAAATGCCTTACATAGTGACCAAACATCACAACTCATACAACACCATGTGTGTTGCACAGAAAATAGATAACAGACAGATGGCAAGAATATTGCTTTATCTTTGTCATTTTCAGCAATTCAAAGTTTGCCTGTTGATGCTTCTGTACTGTGTTCCTGTACTGATTTTTGTAGTAACCTTTTATTATGTGATCACTTCTGATTTTGTTTGTCTATGTTAAGCATATTGGAGTCCAAATGACAAAAATAAAAAATGTAAACTAGGAGTGAAGTGATTTGTCTGCTGTCACACAGGTTCTAGCCAATCCTGGCCAAGGCATTCATGTGAAGTCCTTGCCAGCCCCATTGTCTCGGCCCAAAGCAGCAGCAGATTCACTAGGAACGCAGCTGACAGTTCAGATTCCAGCTTCTGGATGTCAGGTGCTGTCCGAACCGTGCAGTCCCAGGAAGATCACTACTTTCCACACAGACAAACCTGTAGCTTATCCTCCACCTCGCACTCCAAAATTGCCAGAAACTGCTCCATTTCCTTTATTGGTAAGTGAACCCTAACTGAATTAGCTTTAACCTTCCCAAATCTAATTTGAATGCTTTTGCCCTAAAAATATTTTTTTCAGTTGCCCATTTAACCATGTTTGCTTTTTCAAAATTGAATGTTCTAGCAACATTGAACTAGTCAGAGTTTTGTGAGGCAAAAATGATAACACAGTTATAGTTAAATGAAATAATTAAAATTTCAACTGCATTTAAAATAAATAAAAATACTTGGTATATTTTATATTATGTGACATTGTGTCAGTTCAACTTGTTCATAATTATTAATAGCATTAATTGTAATTGTTTGTGTTAATGTAACATACCATAGTTGTTTTTTGATTGAAGTGTGTGATTGAGGGGTGATGTGTAAAGTGTTAATTACCTGTGCAACAGTTTGACTGAAAGTAGTGTTTCTCTTGTGAAGTCTGGTTTATATTTCTGAAACCTGTTTTTGTAATATCTTGTTGTCTCGTTGATGAGACTGAAATGTTCAGTGTCATTTCTCTCCTTGTTCCATGCCATCTCTCTCCTTGTTCCATGCCATCACTCTCCTTGTTCCATGTCATCTCTCTCCTTGTTCCATGCCATCACTCTCCTTGTTCTGTGTCATCTCTCTCCTTGTTCCATGCCATCTCTCTCCTTGTTCCATGCCATCACTCTCCTTGTTCCATGTCATCTCTCTCCTTGTTCCATGCCATCACTCTCCTTGTTCCATGCCATCTCTCTCCTTGTTCCATGTCATCTCTCTCCTTATTCCATGCCACCACTCTCCTTGTTCTGTGTCATCTCTCTCCTTGTTCCATGCCATCACTCTCCTTGTTCCATGCCATCTCTTTCCTTGTTCCATGCCATCACTCTCCTTGTTCCATGTCATCTCTCTCCTTGTTCCATGCCATCACTCTCCTTGTTCCATGCCATCTCTCTCCTTGTTCCATGTCATCTCTCTCCTTATTCCATGCCACCACTCTCCTTGTTCCATGTCATCTCTCTTATTCTATGCCATCACTCTCCTTGTTCCATGTCATCTCTCTCCTTATTCCATGCCATCACTCTCCTTGTTCCATGTCATCTCTCTTCTTATTCTATGCCATCACTCTCCTTGTTCCATGTCATCTCTCTTATTCTATGCATCACTCTCCTTGTTCCATGTCATCTCTCTTCTTATTCTATGCCATCACTCTCCTTGTTCCATGCCATCTCTCTTCTTATTCCATGCCATCACTCTTCTTGTTCCATGTCATCTCACTCCTTGTTCCATGCCATCTCTCTTCTTATTCCATGCCATCACTCTCCTTGTTCCATGTCATCTCTCTCCTTGTTCCATGCCTTATGGCATTGGCAGTCTTATCCTTGCACATTCTCCTCTCATCACCAGGATGTGTGTGTCATTCTACCATGTCAAACTGGTAGAATATCTTTTGCCTTTGTTGTTCAATGTCCCATTTATCTTAGTCACTAGTGTTCCAATCTCTGTTTCCTCTTAGACTCATTAAGTTTATTGCCTCTTTCTGCTCTTTGACCAATGTTTTCTTTAAGATTTTCTTTTCTTTTTTTTTCTTTTTTTTTTGGGAGGGGGGGGGGAAATGGGCTTAAAGAGAGCATGTTACTGTCTTTCTAGATGATGTGTTTCAGTTATGAGAGACAGTGTGACAGTCTAGTTACTGTTTGTGGTCAGGCTGATTATTTGTAACACTCTAGTTACTGTCTGTGGTCAGGCTGATTATTTGTAACACTCTAGTTACTGTCTGTGGTCAGGCTGATTATTTGTGACACTCTAGTTACTGTCTGTGGTCAGGCTGATTATTTGTAACACTCTATTTACTGTCTGTGGTCAGGCTGATTATTTGTAACACTCTAGTTACTGTCTGTGGTCAGGCTGATTATTTGTAACACTCTAGTTACTGTCTGTGGTCAGGCTGATTATTTGTAACACTCTAGTTACTGTCTGTGGTCAGGCTGATTATTTGTGACACTCTAGTTACTGTCTGTGGTCAGGCTGATTATTTGTAACACTCTAGTTACTGTCTGTGGTCAGGCTGATTATTTGTGACACTCTAGTTACTGTCTGTGGTCAGGCTGATTATTTGTAACACTCTAGTTACTGTCTGGTCAGGCTGATTATTTGTAACACTCTAGTTACTGTCTGTGGTCAGGCTGATTATTTGTAACACTCTAGTTACTGTCTGTGGTCAGGCTGATTATTTGTAACACTCTAGTTACTGTCTGTGGTCAGGCTGATTATTTGTAACACTCTAGTTACTGTCTGTGGTCAGGCTGAATATTTGTGACACTCTAGTTACTGTCTGTGGTCAGGCTGATTATTTGTAACACTCTAGTTACTGTCTGTGGTCAGGCTGATTATTTGCAACACTCTAGTTACTGTTTGTGGTCAGGCTGATTATTTGTAACACTCTAGTTACTGTCTGTGGTCAGGCTGATTATTTGTAACACTCTAGTTCCTGTCTGTGTGGTCAAACTGATTATTTGTAATATAACACTCTAGTTACTGTCTGTGGTCAGGCTGATTATTTGTGACACTCTAGTTACTGTCTGTGGTCAGGCTGATTATTTGTGACACTCTAGTTACTGAATGTGGTCAGGCTGATTATTTGTGACACTCTAGTTACTGTCTGTGGTCAGGCTGATTATTTGTGGTACTCTAGTTACTGTCTGTGGTCAGGCTGATTATTTGTGACACTCTAGTTGCTGTCTGTGTGGTCAGGCTGATTATTTGTGACACTCTAGTTACTGTCTGTGGTCAGGCTGATTATTTGTGCCACTCTAGTTACTGAATCTGGTCAGGCTGATTATTTGTAACACTCTAGTTACTGTCTGTGTGGTTAAGCTGATTATTTGTACCACTCTAGTTACTGTCTGTGGTCAGGCTGATTATTTGTAACACTCTAGTTCCTGTCTGTGTGGTCAAACTGATTATTTGTAACATAACACTCTAGTTACTGTCTGTGGTCAGGCTGATTATTTGTGACACTCTAGTTACTGTCTGTGGTCAGGCTGATTATTTGTGACACTCTAGTTACTGAATGTGGTCAGGCTGATTATTTGTGACACTCTAGTTACTGTCTGTGGTCAGGCTGATTATTTGTGATACTCTAGTTACTGTCTGTGGTCAGGCTGATTATTTGTGACACTCTAGTTGCTGTCTGTGTGGTCAGGCTGATTATTTGTGACACTCTAGTTACTGTCTGTGGTCAGGCTGATTATTTGTGCCACTCTAGTTACTGAATCTGGTCAGGCTGATTATTTGTAACACTCTAGTTACTGTCTGTGTGGTTAAGCTGATTATTTGTACCACTCTAGTTACTATCTGTGGTCAGGTTGATTATTTGTAACAGTCTAGTTACTGTCTGTGTGGTCAAGCTGATTATTTGTAACATAACACTCCAGTTACTGTCTGTGTGGTCAAGCTGATTATTTGTAACAGTCTAGTTACTGTCTGTGTGGTTAAGCTGATTATTTGTAACAGTCTGGTTGATGAATGTGTGTAGGAAAATATAAATTTGTGATAGTCTACTTGTTTTAACTGTGCCATAAATTTTCATATCTACCTACATATGTGTGCCAACACTATCCAAATCTATCTACATATGTGTGCCAACACTATCCAAATCTACCTACATATGTGTGGCAGCACTTTTCAAATCTACCTACATATGACATGTGTGCCACAAAAACTAAAATCTACCTACATATATGTGCCAGCACTATTCAAATCAATCTGCATATGTGTGCCAGCACTATTCAAATCAACCTACACAGGTGTACCAGCACTATTCAAATATATCTACTTCAAGTCTAGTGATATGTGCCAGTACTACTTCAAGTCTAGTGATATGTGTGACAGTACTACTTCAAGTCTAGTGATATGTGTGCCAGTACTACTTCAAGTCTAGTGATATGTGTGACAGTACTACTTCAAGTCAAGTGATATGTGTGCCAGTACTACTTCAAGTCTAGTGACATGTGTGGACAGTACTACTTCAAGTTTAGTGATATGTGTGCCAGTACTACTTCAAGTCTAGTGATATGTGTGACAGTACTACTTCAAGTCTAGTGATATGTGTGACAGTACTACTTCAAGTCTAGTGATATGTGTGACAGTACTACTTCAAGTCTAGTGATATGTGTGACAGTACTACTTCAAGTCTAGTGATATGTGTGTCAGTACTACTTCAAGTCTAGTGATATGTGTGCCAGTACTACTTCAAGTCTAGTGATATGTGTGACAGTACTACTTCAAGTCTAGTGATATGTGTGACAGTACTACTTCATGTTTAGTGATATGTGTGACAGTACTACTTCAAGTCTAGTGATATGTGTGACAGTACTACTTCACGTCAGTGATATGTGTGACAGTACTACTTCAAGTCTAGTGATATGTGTGACAGTACTACTTCACGTCTAGTGATATGTGTGACAGTATTACTTCAAGTCTAGTGATATGTGTGACAGTATTACTTCAACTCTAGTGATATGTGTGACAGTACTACTTCAAGTGTAGTGATATGTGTGCCAGTACTACTTCAACTCTAGTGATATGTGTGCCAGTACTACTTCAACTCTAGTGATATGTGTGACAGTATTACTTCAAGTCTAGTGATATGTGTGACAGTACTACTTCAAGTCTAGTGATATGTGTGACAGTACTACTTCAACTCTAGTGATATGTGTGACAGTACTACTTCAAGTCTAGTGATATGTGTGACAGTACTACTTCAAGTCTAGTGATATGTGTGACAGTACTACTTCAAGTCTAGTGATATGTGTGCCAGTACTACTTCAACTACTACAAAGGACAAGGGGTAGGGTTCGATCCCAACCGACGGCTTTCGGGTTCACCCAGCCTTAAATGGGTACCGGATTTTTCTGGGAAAGTAAAGCGGCGCGGGCGTAATACCGACCACATTACCCCGAAAATCATGTGCTGAAGGTCTGTAAAATTTATGGTCACTAACACCATATTCCCTATACGACACTTGGCGTGACGGGGGTACTTTACTTTTTTTACTACTTCAACTCTAGTGATATGTGTGACAGTACTACTTCAAGTCTAGTGATATGTTTGACAGTACTACTTCAAGTCTAGTGATATGTGTGACAGTACTACTTCAAGTCTAGTGATATGTGTGACAGTTCTACTTCAAGTCTAGTGATATGTGTGACAGTACTACTTCAACTCTAGTGATATGTGTGACAGTACTACTTCAACTCTAGTGATATGTGTGACAGTACTACTTCAACTCTAGTGATAGGTGTGACAGTACTACTTCAACTCTAGTGATATGTGTGACAGTACTAATTCAAGTCTAGTGATATGTGTGACAGTACTACTTCAAGTCTAGTTATATGTGTGACAGTACTACTTCAAGTCTAGTGATATGTGTGCCAGTACTACTTCAAGTCTAGTGATATGTATGACAGTACTACTTCAAGTCTAGTGATATGTGTGACAGTATTACAAGACTTGTGGAATATGTGTGACAGTTTGACTAAATGTAGATGAGTTATGCTAATGTTTATTTGTCTATCTTAAATAGAGTAATTTTAAAATACAATATAAAATTAGTTTTCACATCAAACATGTTAATGGACTTGTCATCAACTGTTCAGTAATTAGAGAGCACATACAATTGACACTCAAACTGACATCTTTTTCCCCCTTGCTAAATTGTTTGTTTAGTTGGCGAACCACCTGAGCACGCTTTACTACCACGTGAGAGACCAGGTAGACAATCCATGTGCATGATACTCATTGTTATTATTTGTTGCATGCTTTTAAAGGAACCAGTCGTCTCTTTGATTCCATTCATTTAAAAATAGTCGGTGATTGAATGTGCAATAAAAAAGAAAATAAAACTAACCACATAATGTCCACTTTTGACTAACTCATCTCCATGTATGGTTGCTGTGTTTTGCTGTTGGCAAAATCTAAAATTTATTTGTGTACTATGGCTTCTTGCTGGTATCTCAAGTTATTTATTGGCTAGATAGTGGGTGTCCAAAGAATCAATATTAATAATGAATGGAAAAAATATTTTTAAAATAAGATTGATGCAAAGTTGATAGTCACATGTGTAGTTTTAATTTGCTGTTATCATTTAGTACATGTGCTATATTTGATGAGGGTACAAGGGAGATTTTGTTTTTTGTTGTTCACTTTGTCAATATTTAAGACTGCATTCATTTTCATCTTTCACATTTCAATTCATGTAGCTTTTAGTTGCAAATTTGTTTTAGTTTTCTTTATGTTGTTTTAAATGTGCACAAAGATAGAACAGCACAGTCAAGAATTAACTTAGCTCCAAGAAGTATTAATGACACCAGTTTTAAGTTGTCAGCTTATGATAATGATACTCAAAAATATATCTGGAATAATCACTTGGTAAAGACATCAAATCATAGAAATGATAGAAAGTAGTGTGGAAGAGTAGAGTCCCAGCATTAGCAAGCAAGTAGCAATGAGCTAAACCTGTTCTGTATACCTGATAGAGCATTTTATCATGTCTCATTGCTTTTCTTTATAAAGAACTGACACTTATTGTAGAGATATTGACAGAAATGAAAACTAAATTAATGATCAACATATTTTAGTTGTAATTATGAAGACATTGTCAGTTTATTTGTATAAACAAGGAACCAGATGGGATTGTCAGCAGAAATGGCAGAAGTAGAACTTAACAAGGGATGGAACAATCCAGCTATCAACAAACACTTATAGAACTTAACAAGGGATGGAACAATCCAGCTATCAACAAACACTTATAGAACTTAACAAGGGATGGAACAATCCAGCTATCAACAAACACATGTAGAACTTAACAAGGGATGGAACAATCCAGCTATCAACAAACACATGTAGAACTTAACAAGGGATGGAACAATCCAGCTATCAACACATGTAGAACTTAACAAGGGATGGAATAATCCAGCTATCAACAAACACTTATAGAACTTAACAAGGGATGGAACAATCCAGCTAACAACAAACACATGTAGAACTCAACAAGGGATGGAACAATCCAGCTATCAACAAATACTTATAGAACTCAACAAGGGATGGAACAATCCAGCTATCAACAAACACTTATAGAACTTAACAAGGGATGGAACAATCCAGCTGTCAACAAACACTTATAGAACTTAACAAGGGATGGAACAATCCAGCTATCAACAAACACTTATAGAACTTAACAAGGGATGGAACAATCCAGCTATCAACAAACACGTGTAGAACTTAACAAGGGATGGAACAATCCAGCTATCAACAAACACTTATAGAACTTAACAAGGGATGGAACAGTCCAGCTATCAACAAACACTTATAGAACTTAACAAGGGATGGAACAATCCAGCTATCAACAAACACTTATAGAACTCAACAAGAGATGGAACAACTTGAGATGAGACCTGGCTATAAAACAAACACTTATAGAACTTAACAAGAGATGGAACAACCTGAGATAAGACTTGGCTATCAACAAACACTTATAGAACTTAACAAGAGATGGAACAACCTGAGATGAGACCTGGCTATCAACAAACACTTATAGATCTTAACAAGAGATGGAACAGCCTGGCTTGAGACTGGCTATCAACAAACACTTGTAGACCATAGACAGATGTCATTGTTTGGTCTGATGGCACAATTGCCACTTTGATGATGTAACAGTAGCCACACAAGAACATTTTGTTGTTTCACTCAATCAGCACACACTTGAGAATGCTGTGTGTTTCTCAGACTCATCATTATACCTTCATTGGGGCAAATGTCTGGACATAAATAATAAATAGACCTCACCATGTGGGATTAACATTGTGATAACTCTTTGGCTTCATGCATGAACCCACCCAAGTCATCCCATCTAAAAATAGGTACTGGCTTACAGTGTTAGAAGGTAACAGTGAAGAGGATCACTGACATATAAACTGTAGTATGGCTCTATGGTCTAGAGGTATCACTCTCAAGACAGGAAGTCTCTATGGTTTAGAGGTATCACTCTCAAGACAGGAAGTCTCTGTGGTTTAGAGGTATCACCCACAAGACAGGAAGTCTTTATGGTCTAGAGGTATCACCCACAAGACAGGAAGTCTCTATGGTCTAGAGGTATCACCCTCAAGACAGGAAGTCTTTATGGTCTAGAGGTATCACCCTCAAGACAGGAAGTCTCTGTGGTTTAGAGGTATCACCCACAAGACTGGAAGTCTCCACGGTCTAGAGGTATCACCCTCAAGACAGGAAGTCTCTGTGGTTTAGAGGTATCACCCTCAGACAGGAAGTCTCTATGGTCTAGAGGTATCACCCTCAAGACAGGAAGTCTCTGTGGTTTAGAGGTATCACCCTCAAGACAGGAAGTCTCTATGGTCTAGAGGTATCACCCTCAAGACAGGAAGTTTCTATGGTCTAGAGGTATCACCCACAAGACAGGAAGTCTTTATGGTCTAGAGGTATCACTCTCAAGACAGGAAGTCTCTATGGTCTAGAGGTATCACCCACAAGACAGGAAGTCTCTATGGTCTAGAGGCATCACCCTCAAGACAGGAAGTTTCTATTGTCTAGAGGTATCACTCTCAAGACAGGAAGTCTCTATGGTCTAGAGGCATCACCCTCAAGACAGGAAGTTTCTATGGTCTAGAGGTATCACCCACAAGACAGGAAGTTTCTATGGTCTAGAGGTATCATTCTCCAGACAGGAAGTCTCTATGGTCTAGAGGCATCACCCTCAAGACAGGAAGTTTCTATGGTCTAGAGGTATCACCCACAAGACAGGAAGTCTCTATGGTCTAGAGGTATCACTCTCAAGACAGGAAGTCTCTATGGTCTAGAGGCATCACCCTCAAGACAGGAAGTTTCTATGGTCTAGAGGTATCACCCACAAGACAGGAAGTCTCTATGGTCTAGAGGTATCACCCTCAAGACAGGAAGTCTCTATGGTCTAGAGGTATCACTCTCAAGACAGGAAGTCTCTATGGTCTAGAGGTATCACCCCCACTGTAACTACACCCAACTTCTGTGGCTTTCTTGGATTTGATCTATCTACTTTCCTTTTGAGCTGAAGACAGGCCAGAAATTCTAGACTCTTGTGTTCGACGATCTTGTAACTGTCAGACCTTGCACCAGGATCTACATTGTGTCTCTCCACACAGCACTCTAGGATTACCTTGGACAGAAGTTCCAATATTAGAAAATAGCTCATGCTACTATATCACTACCTGATTGATGTGAGTTAAACTATGAAGAGTTAATCCTTTTATGTCACTAGCTGCTCTCAAAAGGGGCTTCAGTTTAAAATCAGATTAAATCATGAACTTGCCTTAAAATCAGAGTATCAGAAACAGCAGCTGGCACTTGTAGCAAGATTGCTGCAGTTTCACTGACTGGGCACCAATTTAGTGTCACACCATTTTTGCTTCTCAGTACATGGCGTTCTAAATAACACTATCTCCTATGTGTCTTTAGACGATGCACTTTCACTCATAGAGATAAGCCAAGGTAAATGCTTCAGTATATTTTTGTCATTGTCAGTCTGTGCTACATGGTGTTACATCACTGGCAAGTGATTTCCTTTTATAAAGTTGTACAATATTTATTTGACAGTTAATACTTCATATTGGTTCTAATAACATTTTAATAAATAGATTGTTTCTACAATTTGGTATTTTCAGATGTAACAAATAGTAACTAACCAGGCTCTTTTACTTCAACCAAATTAATAGTTATGGTTATTGCTTCTTAATACCACTATTATTTCATTCTTCAATTGCTTATTAAGTTTAACAGATGTGATTTTCTGACTACCATGTATTGTGGGGTTGCATGCATTGTTCAGTTTCCATCAATTGCTTAATCAAATGCTACTTCATTTATGCCTGCATGTGTTCTCTGTTGTCACTATCTTGTACATGCCCTTCCAAGATGACATTTTATTGTGAAATTGTAATCAAATTTCATTGACGTTGAATTATTCTCAGCGATGTGCAGATTCTTGTTAGAAGTTGTTCATATTGACTTTCTCACATGCATGTACAACTCAGTGACTGAACACTGGGGAGCTGTTACAAACATCATGTTAATATTTGTTCAAAGATTGTATATGCTAACAGTAGGGAATCAATTCATATATCTCTCATTTATTTGGGGTTTTCATGTCACTTGACTAAATTGTAGAGTCTATATAATTGGGCATATCTGCTTTGTTTTTTAAATGTACAATTTCGTATATTATATAACATAGGGTGTATCTGATTTATTTTTTAAATGTACAATTTTGTATATTATTATAATAATTAAACATTGTTACAACATAGAATTTATATGTGTGTATATAGAAGGGAAAGTCATTAAATAGCAGAAATTATTTTCTCAAGTGGATGGAAAAGTACACGAGAAAAATGCTTATTTCAGGACACCAGAATTGTCCTCTAGCAACAATACACCATATAGGTGTCATGAAGATCTAGCTGTGGGTGTCATGAAGATCTAGCTGTGGGTGTCATGAAGATCTAGCTATAGGTGTCATGGAGATCTAGCTATAGGTGTCTTGAAGATCTAGCTGTGGGTGTCATGAAGATTTAGCTGTGGGTGTCATGGAGAACTAGCTATATGTGTCTTGAAGATCTAGCTGTGGGTGTCATGAAGATTTAACTGTAGGAGTCATGAAGATCTAGCTGTGGGTGTCATGGAGATCTAGCTATAGGTGTCTTGAAGATCTAGCTGTGGGTGTCATGAAGATTTAGCTGTGGGTGTCATGGAGAACTAGCTATAGGTGTCTTGAAGATCTAGCTGTGGGTGTCATGAAGATCTAGCTATAGGTGTCATGAAGATCTAGCTGTAGGAGTCATGAAGATCTAGCTGTGGGTGTCATGGAGATCTAGCTGTGGGTGTCACGGAGATCTAGCTTTGGGTGTCATGAAGATCTAGCTGTGGGTGTCTTGAAGATCTAGCTGTGGGTGTCATGGAGATCTAGCTGTGGGTGTCATGAAGATCTAGCTGTGGGTGTCTTGAAGATTTAGCTGTGGGTGTCATGGAAAACTAGCTATAGGTGTCTTGAAGATCTAGCTGTGGGTGTCATGAAGATTTAGCTGTGGGTGTCATGGAGAACTAGCTATAGGTGTCTTGAAGATCTAGCTGTAGGTGTCATGAAGATCTAGCTGTAGGAGTCATGAAGATCTAGCTGTGGGTGTCATGGAGATCTAGCTGTGGGTATCATGAAGATTTAGCTGTGGGTGTCACGGAGATCTAGCTGTGGGTGTCATGGAGATCTAGCTGTGGGTGTCATGAAGATCTAGCTGTGGGTGTCATGGAGATCTAACTGTGGGTGTCATGAAGATCTAGCTGTGGGTGTCACGGAGATCTAGCTGTGGGTGTCAGGGAGATCTAGCTGTGGGTGCCTTGAAGATCTAGCTGCAGGTGCCTTGAAGATCTAGCTGCGGGTGCCTTGAAGATCTAGCTGCGGGTGTCATGGAGATCTAGCTGCGGGTTCATGGAGATCTAGCTGTGGGTGCCTTGAAGTTCTAGCTGTGGGTGCCTTGAAGATCTAGCTGTGGGTGCCACAGAGATCTAGCTGTAGGTGTCATGAAGATCTAGCTGTAGGCGACTGCACAATAGTTTTGTCTCCGCTGAAGAGCAGGGAACTTTGTGATCAGAGAGTGAAACCTGAAATTAAGAGAAGAGGGTTCATTATGGAGACAGTTGTTTGAGATGAGAGGGTAGAAAGATTTCAAAATGAAGAACAAAGTGTCATTGATAAATCAGAGTGTGGTAGACCAGCTAACATGGCACCTAAGACACTGAAACAGGAGCAGCAAATAAATGATATTGACGAGTTGCTACTTATGAAATTGCTGTAGAATTTGAGTCACAGTAAAAGTAAAGGTTCCATCCATGCTTTGCTAGGCATATGGTGAATACGGTGCTAGTGACCATATTTTCTATGACCTTGGCACATATTTAGATGATGTAGTCGATGTAGCCAGGTCGCCTTTACTTTTGAGAAAATTCTCTGGTACCCACTTTGAGGCTGGGTGGAGCTCTGGAGTCTTGTTGGTCTGGAAAAAGAACTGCTATTTCTGGGTATCAAATCTGAACCCTTCTGATGAGAAAGTGATCAGACTAACCACTCAGCCACCTAGGCTGCATGAGTCATTGTGTCATGTGTATGGTGACCTTGGGTACAGGTAAGTGTGTAACAGGTAACAGATAGTTCCAACTGTTCTCTGATGGTCAACACGGTAATGAAGGTGAATGTTGATGAAAGGGCAGACCAAAAACTTGTTGCTTTTCTTGAGGGCCCCACATGTTGCTGGAGCAGTGAAGCCGGGGGGGGGGGCTGTTCACAAATAACACACAAGCCATTTCTGTCAGTTTTCTTGTTAAAAGTTATCCATAAAATTCCTGTTATTCTTTATTCCATGACTATCCCTCATGATTTGCTATATTTATATGTATATGTCAGGAACATATCATTTCCTATGAATAAATATAAAGTGGAGAATAATGACAGAGCAGAATATTGAAGTAATGAATAAATTGTCAATATGGGCAGGGACATTTGTCATAATGAAACACTAGTTAAAATAGATAAATGTGAGAGATTGCTTTCAAACAGTCAGTGTTGTGTTGACTGTCTTCTATTCTGGTGATATATATCATGAAGAGATTGTTGTAAATGTGTATGGGCATTGTTCCTACTTGTAATGCATGTCTAATGTTGTTTTCAGCATGATTGTCAGCATTAATGATGCCAAGAACAGACAAGTCAACATATGCCTGATGTCTATCACATATATTCGGTCTTTTTAGTTGGATGAACATATTTTTTTTCTGTGTCTAGCTGTCTCCATGGAAAGATGATCTGACAGTCCTGTAGATTAATTTATATTTATTATATATTAATTTATATAAATTAGTAATTAATACGGACAGAAGTGAAAGGAATACTTGACAAGGAGGAACAAAATTGTCTACAGCATAAAACAATAACTCTGTTTCTTGGATGATGAGTACCAACAAAATCTGTGCGTTCGTGTGTGAATGGGGGAGCAGGAGCATGCATACATAGGAGGACCCAAATAACACTAGGGATATGAATAAAATAGGGAAATATTGTCACAATTATGATGCAGAAATCCAAGCAATAAAGTTGGCAATAGAAAATCTGCTGAACAGTAATCTTAGCCCACAGCCTGTAGTGTTTTTGACAGATGCAAGATCAGCACTTCAGGCACTACAATCCATAAATTGCCACATCTGCAGACCTTATTGACTGAACTCTGCAAGCACCACAGGGTTGCCCTGCAGTGGATCCCATCTCACTGTGGAATACCAGGAAACGAGAGAGCAGATCAGCTGGCAAAGGAAGGTTCAACAGGCACACAACTAGATGCACCAGTTACATACCATCATAAGAAACAGGTAATTAAATAAATCACAAGACCACAAGCACCAAATCAGGATGCCTTTCATAATGCGAATAGATGGGAACAAGTTATCATTATACGCCTCAGAACAGGACCAATCGACTCCACAGTCACATGTATACAAAATTCCAGATCAGCATCTCAACTACAAGACTGCTGAACACATACTTCAAGACTGCACTGAATATAGTAGACTGAGGAAAATCCAGTGGCCCATAGATACAACACTACAGACAAAACTATATGGGCCACTGCAAGAATAAAAAAAAACAGTAAAATTTATACAGGAAACGACATTGCAGTGGACAATACTTTAAACGACAAGTGAATGATAGACAGATAGCTTCTGTTGTAGAAACCTTCCTCCCTCCCTTATATTTGCCTTTCATCATTGAGGGCTGTCATCAAATTATTTTTGTCAATGTCTGGTTTTGAAATGAAAATAATTATTTAAAAAAAAAAAAAAAAAAGCAAAATGTTGAGAAGCACTAAATATTAGAACACCCACAATTTAAAAAAAAATATTTTATTTTCAAATTACTTTTTAAAAAATAGATTAGTGACACTAAAAGTTATGGAATGGGGGAATGACATTAACTAGAAATGTGCAATATTTCATGTTTAGTCAAATTTAAAACATTCACAGAAATTCGCCAAAGACGAATTCATATGGGATCCCAATATGCTCATATCAATCACTTTTAATACAGATTTTGACTTGTTTGTGTGTCAACTAAGAAAATGCTGCCTTAAAATGTTGTAAATATGTGAGAAACAGTGAACAGTAATGACCTGCTAACATACACTTGTTTGTGTGTCAACTAAGAAAATGCTGCCTTAAAATGTTGTAATATGTGAGAAACAGTGAACAGTAATGACCTGCTAACATACACTTGTTTATGTGACCGGTGGTCTAGAGGTAAGATATTGGCCTCAGGACAAGAGAATGGGCAGTAGAAATTTGTCTCTTGCATCCATGGTTCTTTTGTGGCTTTACTTGTGGTCTCCAGATAGTGAAATTCCATGTCCAGCACTCTCAGATAGCAGTGAATAAGGAGGTCCCGTGTGAGCTTTGCTCACATTCAAGACTCTAGGCAGTTAAAGGTTTGAAAAACTAAGCTAAAATGACCGCTGTGCTTGTGGAATTATACAATAAAAAATATTGACTGGTGGGGAAGATTGATGTGTTGAGCCGACACAGGTTTTGTAGCTTGCTATGACACCATTGCATCCATGTCCTCTCAGTGGGTGAACACTAAGGAAAGACTGGTTGTTGCCAGTAAATATCTGGTTAGTTAAAATGAAACAATTAAATAATAACATCTCTACTTGAAATGGTAAGAGCTTCTGTACAAAAACATTTGGCCACACATAATATGTATCTTGTATATTGTTGGCTGAATTTCTTAATGGTCTTCTTTATTTATTTGTCTCATTCTGTGATATCTTTATATATCATATTTGTATATTCTATCATGTTTGTATATTCTATCATGTGTGTATATTCTATCATGTGTGTATATTCTATCATGTTTGTATGTTCTATCATGTGTGTATATTCTATCATATTTGTATATTCTATCATGTGTGTATATTCTATCATATGTGTATATTTTATCATATGTATAATCTATCATATGTGTATATTCTATCATGTGTATAATCTATCATATGTGTATATTTTTGTACATAATGTATGACTTTATACTTAATGTACAATTCTTATTTTATTGGATCACCCATTATGTGAATTTCTGCATTGACAGGATTTGTATTTAGGATATTCCTACTATCATGGTATATCTCCTATGAACTTCGCACTCAGTAAATTTTTTTGTTTGGCAGATTTATCTCGAGAGACACATGCTGGCCATTTAGATATTCAGCGACATATGACACAAGCACCTGGCACATTTTTGTCATTACAGTCAGTTGGATTTCATCACTTCACCCCTGGGCTGACCGGCCACCATGTTGTGACTGTCATGTCTTTTAACAAAGACCAGGTAGATAGACTGAAGAATTCTCTGGGATGTATTAATAAAGATATCTAGAATGAAATAACACGGAGACTTAGCACAATTCAGATCCATTTGATTGTCTTTAAAATGTTTGGCTGTGAGAGCAGAATAAACAATGAGCCTTCAAGCAGCCAAGTTTTGTTCATGTAGCCTAACTATAACATAGTAGCATAACTATAACATATTAGCATAACAACTACTGAACCTTTGTCTCATCCACAGTCACAATGTTCTTCTACTTCATGGTAACCTTGATCACAAATATCCAACATAGGATTTCTATGCCAACCAGATCTAGATCGCCCAAAATCGCTGCTCCCATTACCAACACTATCATTATCTAGGTACTTTGGTTTTTTTTAAAAAATAATTTCTAATAATTGAAACCAGGATAGCTAAATAGCCCTCGAAGTGAGTAAAACAATGATACCTGAATCATGTTTGTACGACAATTAGAAAAAAAGTTATGATTTTTTAAGTGAATTATTTCTGTGTTAAATGATGCAAAGAAGAAAAAACCATAGCGCCAGTTTGGCCATGCAAAAAAAGCCAAATTTTAAATAAGAAGCCAAATTTTTTTTTTTATTAAATTAAAATTATTATCATTACATTTGGTGTACATTTTCAAAATAATCATTATATTTGGTGTACAATAAAAAAATAATACTTTTTATTTGATTTGCGTCAAAAATAAGTCATTTAAATTGATTTATGTCAAAGTAACGTAATTTTCAGGAATTTACGTCAAAAATAACAGTAATTCTCTGCAATTTATGTAAGAATAATTATAAATTTCTATGATTCACATAAAAATAATACTGAATTTCTGCTAAAGAAGTCACATCATTATTATTGTTATTTTATGTGTATAAGAAGTATAATTTTATTATTAATTTTTTATTCATAAAAAAATATATGTGTTTACAGTATATAAATAAAAAAAAAACTTTCAATTCAATAATTGGGAATATTTATTAATATTAGGCAACTGGAAATACTACATTTTAAATTAAATATAACTATAATAACTAAAAAAAAACGTTGAGTGAGTCTGAGTTAGAGGCACTTGATGATGGTTGAAGAGACCAAGCATGGGGGAAAACCGGAATTTTGTATAATATGGTGTGGTCGTTCAAATGCCGATAATTTCAATAGGGTGGGACAGATCCATTTAAAATTTCCCAGAAATATGTAGAAGTGGTTATAGAATCAGGTTATCTTTGTTATTTAAACCTACGTTAGCAGGATTTTATTCTGCAATGACTTAAAGTTCAACAGTGGACATAGTCTTTGATCCCTGCTGGATCGCCGCCATGCTAACCAATGGGGAAAATTTTCGATAATAGTGAGATCATTCAAATGCGATAATTTCAATAGGGGCCCACAGATCCATTTAAAATTTTCCACAAATATGTAGAAGTGGTTATAGAATCAGGTTATCTTTATTACTTAAACCTACGTTTAGTACGTTAGCAGGATTTTATCCTGCAATGACTTAAAGTTCACAGTACATAGTCTTTGATCCAGCTGGATCGCCGCCATGCCATCAATGGAGAACATTTTCGATAATGGTGAGATATTCAAATGCCGATAATTTCAATAGGGGCCCACATATCCATTTAAAATTTCCCACAAATATGTAGAAGTGGTTATAGAATCAGGTTATCTTTCTTATTTAAAGCTTCATTAGCAGATTTTCTTCTGCAATGAATTAAAGTTCAACATTCGAAATAGTCGCCGATCGGCCATGTTATTTATATGGAGCGAGCAGGGGCATCAATTTTCGCGATTGCCGCAACATCCTAACACGAATCATTGTGAAATTTCACACACTTATGTAAAAATGGACGCTAAATCTAAATATCCATATTATTTTACTGCATCATGCTTTTTTTCGGGTGAAAATATGATGAGACCGTCATATGTAGCTGGAACATGCGTTGTAAGACAAAATACAATCGTTTTAGATCACTTCCGACTTTTTAAATAGGCGGACGGAACTCTCATTGTTAGGAAACAACTTAAGTTTCGTATAAATAGCTTCCGGAAACATCATCGGAAAACGATTTACATATACGATGTAAAAATTCGGAGATTTTGCACACGGTTCCTGGCCACATATGTTTTCTTAAGTGACGTCATAACCGGTAACGGCGTCTATTGAGATATCGAAGTATCTACATTATCTGAAACATTAAACAATTGACTGGCTTCCTGGTCACAATCCTTGAACTGCAGCAATCACTTTGAATTACTGCTCAATGCCATTTCAGTCAGTTGATTTTTGTCAGCGATAAACACTGATAATCCAAAAATGTACATTTTATCATAGGACTTTGTACACACCTGATGTGGAAGGAAGAGGTAACTGTTCAGGGAACCATGTTTACATGAAGCTAAATAAAATATCTCATTGAAAAGTTCAAATATGGTTTACACTAAACAAACAGAGTGGTGCAGGCTGCAGCAAATTGTACATAAATAGTTAACTATCTTAGACCCATAATAAAAGCTAAACAAGAATTGATCCCACCAAACTACCTGCTACGGCCTAACCCTATTGGCCACCAGTGATGTTTCCCCCTCGATTCCTCAGCTTCTACACTTCACATGCTTCCAGGATGGGCTAATAGTTCTCTCAGGGCGGGTGATCTCTATCACACATTGATCATGTCTAAGTCTTTGATTTGAAGTAGTTTTCATCTTCTTAGGTTTCATCTTCATAGATGTTATGATTTCTTATATATAGAAATGGTTGGTGGGGTAAGACTACATGGTAGTGTGATGTGGCAAGACATTGCTACCTACACCTAGACCTACATGGTTGCTTGTAAGACAGTGGCACACAAACTCCGCATGCTGGCTTCCATGGAACACTTGTGACAATGAAGCTAATCTCATTAATGTTTTTTGTTATGTTGTTATGCATCCATATAAGCCTGTGAGCTGTTGCCTTTCGGCCCAGTGGTTTTTTTGTTATGAATATTCACAAATTAATCAAAGTCTCAGATCTTGAGTATGGTCAATGTTTAGAGGTGCTCAACATATGGTACACAGAGAAAACCCCTGTGGCTACCACCAGACTCTGTGCCCATCATATAGTACACAGAGAAAACTCCTGTGGCTATCACCAGACTCGATGCCTGACATATAGAACACAGAGAAAGCCCATGTGGCTATCACCAGACTCTATGCCCAACATATGGTACACAGAGAAAGCCCCTGTGGCTATCACCAGACTCGATGCCCAACATATGGTACACAGAGAAAGCCCCTGTGGCTACCACCAGACTCTATGCTCAACATATGGTACACAGAGAAAGCCCATGTGGCTATCACCAGACTCTATGCCCAACATATGGTACACAGAGAAAGCCCCTGTGGCTACCACCAGACTCGATGCCCAACATATGGCACACAGAGAAAGCCCCTGTGGCTATCACCAGACTCGATGCCCAACATATGGTACACAGAGAAAGCCCCTGTGGCTACCACCAGACTCGATGCCCAACATATGGCACACAGAGAAAGCCCCTGTGGCTATCACCAGACTCGATGCCCAACATATGGTACACAGAGAAAGCCCCTGTGGCTATCACCAGACTCGATGCCCAACATATGGTACACAGAGAAAGCCCCTGTGGCTACCACCAGACTCGATGCCCAACATATAGAGATCACAGAGAAAGTCCCTGTGGCTACCACCAGACTCGATGCCCAACATATAGTACACAGAGAAAGTCTGTGGCTATCACCAGACTCGATGCCTGACATATAGAACACAGAGAAAGCCCCTGTGGCTATCACCAGGCTTGATGCCCCACATATAGAACACAGAGAAAGTCCCTGTGGCTATCACCAGACTCGATGCCTGACATATAGAACACAGAGAAAGCCCCTGTGGCTATCACCAGACTCGATGCCCAACATATGGCACACAGAGAAAGCCCCTGTGGCTATCACCAGACTCGATGCCCAACATATGGTACACAGAGAAAGCCCCTGTGGCTATCACCAGACTCGATGCCCAACATATGGCACACAGAGAAAGCCCTGTGGCTATCACCAGACTCGATGCCCAACATATGGCACACAGAGAAAGCCCCTGTGGCTATCACCAGACTCGATGCCCAACATATGGTACACAGAGAAAGTCCCTGTGGCTACCACCAGACTCGATGCCCAACATATAGAGATCACAGAGAAAGTCCCTGTGGCTACCACCAGACTCGATGCCCAACATATGGCACACAGAGAAAGCCCCTGTGGCTATCACCAGACTCGATGCCCAACATATGGTACACAGAGAAAGCCCCTGTGGCTATCACCAGACTCGATGTCCAACATATGGCACACAGAGAAAGCCCCTGTGGCTATCACCAGACTCGATGCCCAACATATGGCACACAGAGAAAGCCCCTGTGGCTATCACCAGACTCGATGCCCCACATATAGAACACAGAGAAAGTCCCTGTGGCTATCACCAGACTCGATGCCTGACATATAGAACACAGAGAAAGCCCCTGTGGCTATCACCAGACTCGATGCCCAACATATGGCACACAGAGAAAGCCCCTGTGGCTATCACCAGACTCGATGCCCAACATATGGTACACAGAGAAAGCCCCTGTGGCTATCACCAGACTCGATGCCCAACATATGGCACACAGAGAAAGCCCCTGTGGCTATCACCAGACTCGATGCCCAACATATGGCACACAGAGAAAGCCCCTGTGGCTATCACCAGACTCGATGCCCAACATATGGTACACAGAGAAAGTCCCTGTGGCTACCACCAGACTCGATGCCCAACATATAGAGATCACAGAGAAAGTCCCTGTGGCTACCACCAGACTCGATGCCCAACATATAGTACACAGAGAAAGTCTGTGGCTATCACCAGACTCGATGCCTGACATATAGAACACAGAGAAAGCCCCTGTGGCTATCACCAGGCTTGATGCCCCACATATAGAACACAGAGAAAGTCCCTGTGGCTATCACCAGACTCGATGCCTGACATATAGAACACAGAGAAAGCCCCTGTGGCTATCACCAGGCTTGATGCCCCACATATGGAACACAGAGAAAGCCCCTGTGGCTATCACCAGGCTTGATGCCCCACATATGGAACACAGAGAAAGCCCCTGTGGCTATCACCAGGCTTGATGCCCCACATATGGAACACAGAGAAAGCCCCTGTGGCTATCACCAGGCTTGATGCCCCACATATGGAACACAGAGAAAGCCCCTGTGGCTATCACCAGGCTTGATGCCCCACATATGGAACACAGAGAAAGTCCCTGTGGCTATCACCAGGCTTGATGCCCCACATATGGAACACAGAGAAAGCCCTGTGGCTATCACCAGGCTCGATGCCCAACATATGGTAAACAGAAAGCCCCTGTGGTATTAATACATTATCCAGATGGAACAGCAGAAGAAATTTGTGGACCTTGTGGCGAAGTCTGTAACAATTATGAAGCAGAAATAACAGCTATTGAAACAGCAATTTATCATTTAAATACGATTTTCGATACCACACCATCAAAGAAAGCAAACACAGTTATATTTACGGATTCCAAATCGGCTCTGCAAGCACTGGAAAACAACACGAACAAATCAGAACTCACACAGCTTATCATAGACACAGACAAACTCATTGAAACACATAACATAAGATTTGTAATGCAATGGATCCCAGGACACTCAAATATACCAGGAAATGATAAGGCAGATACATTAGCTAAGAGAGGATCTAAACAGACACAGATACATACATCCATCACACTAGACACAGCCAAACAAGTCATAAACTCCAACAGTAGAGAGGAGTGGTTGAATGGATGGGCCTTAGGGAAAACAGGGAGAGAGCTTTTTAAATATATGGCAAGACCAAATCCACAAGACAACATCAACAACCTAACAAGAAGAGACCAAACAACCATCTTCAGACTGAGAACAGGACATGTTATGCTGAATAACCACATTAATAGAATACAACAAAACCATACCCCAGTATGTCCACTCTGTAATCACCCACAAGAAACTGTAGAACACCACCTGTTTCAATGTCCTGAGCTCACTGACATCAGAACAACACAACTTCCTCAAAGACCCTCCAAATGGAATACTCTGTACGGAACAACAGCAGAACTTAAAACTACCTGCAGATACTACTACATGGCATTGGGCCGAAGGGCATCAGCTCAAAGGTCACTGGATCCATAACAACAAACAACAACAAAGCCCCTGTGGCTATCACCAGACTCAATGCCCAACATATAGAACACAGAGAAAGTCCCTGTGGCTATCACCAGACTCAATGTCCAACATATAGAACACAGAGAAAGTCCCTGTGGCTATCACCAGACTCAATGCCCAACATATAGAACACAGAGAAAGCCCTGTGGCTATCACCAGACTCAATGTCCAACATATAGAACACAGAGAAAGTCCCTGTGGCTATCACCAGACTCAATGTCCAACATATAGAACACAGAGAAAGTCCCTGTGGCTATCACCAGACTCAATGCCCAACATATAGAACACAGAGAAAGCCCCTGTGGCTATCACCAGACTCAATGCCCAACATATAGAACACAGAGAAAGTCCTGTGGCTATCACCAGACTCATGTCCAACATATAGAACACAGAGAAAGTCCCTGTGGCTATCACCAGACTCAATGTCCAACATATAGAACACAGAGAAAGTCCCTGTGGCTATCACCAGACTCAATGTCCAACATATAGAACACAGAGAAAGTCCCTGTGGCTATCACCAGACTCAATGCCCAACATATAGAACACAGAGAAAGTCCCTGTGGCTATCACCAGACTCAATGCCCAACATATAGAACACAGAGAAAGTCCCTGTGGCTATCACCAGACTCAATGCCCAACATATAGAACACAGAGAAAGTCCCTGTGGCTATCACCAGACTCAATGCCCAACATATAGAACACAGAGAAAGTCCCTGTGGCTATCACCAGACTCAATGCCCAACATATAGTACACAGAGAAAGTCCCTGTGGCTATCACCAGACTCAATGCCCAACATATAGAACACAGAGAAAGTCCCTGTGGCTATCACCAGACTCAATGTCCAACATATAGAACACAGAGAAAGTCCCTGTGGCTATCACCAGACTCAATGCCCAACATATAGAACACAGAGAAAGTCCCTGTGGCTATCACCAGACTCAATGCCAACATATAGAACACAGAGAAAGTCCCTGTGGCTATCACCAGACTCAATGCCCAACATATAGAACACAGAGAAAGTCCCTGTGGCTATCACCAGACTCAATGCCCAACATATAGAACACAGAGAAAGTCCCTGTGGCTATCACCAGACTCAATGCCCAACATATAGAACACAGAGAAAGTCCCTGTGGCTATCACCAGACTCAATGCCCAACATATAGAACACAGAGAAAGTCCCTGTGGCTATCACCAGACTCAATGTCCAACATATAGAACACAGAGAAAGTCCCTGTGGCTATCACCAGACTCAATGTCCAACATATAGAACACAGAGAAAGTCCCTGTGGCTATCACCAGACTCAATGCCCAACATATAGAACACAGAGAAAGTCCCTGTGGCTATCACCAGACTCAATGCCCAACATATAGAACACAGAGAAAGTCCCTGTGGCTATCACCAGACTCAATGTCCAACATATAGAACACAGAGAAAGTCCCTGTGGCTATCACCAGACTCAATGTCCAACATATAGAACACAGAGAAAGTCCCTGTGGCTATCACCAGACTCAATGTCCAACATATAGAACACAGAGAAAGTCCCTGTGGCTATCACCAGACTCAATGTCCAACATATAGAACACAGAGAAAGTCCCTGTGGCTATCACCAGACTCAATGTCCAACATATAGAACACAGAGAAAGTCCCTGTGGCTATCACCAGACTCAATACCCAACATATAGAACACAGAGAAAGTCCCTGTGGCTATCACCAGAGTCCATGTCTGGGCCAACTGGATGGAGATGTCAGCAGTCATGAACTTTGCTTTCTTTGACCTTGTTGTCATAAAATGTTTATGTTGTGGTAGTTTTGACAAGTTCTAGAGTTTATATTGAAATATGCTATATCACTAATAGTCTTTGTCCCACATGCACTGGTATGGGATAGTATGCACAGACTAGAATCACTTGAATGAGATATAAATGTTAACCCCTTCATTGACAATGTTCCAATCTCTCCAGCTGTCACAGATATTCAATCTAGCTCACAATTACAAAGTGGCAGTATCCAAAGACAGACCATTAGATCATGTTGTCAAGGTATGCTCTCTTTTTCTGAAATTGTTTCAAAAGACATTTTCATGGAATTATATTTTTATGGGACCTTTCATGTGTGTTGGGAAGAGGGTGTGTGGGGGATATATGTTATGTATCTTACATTACAAGATTGTTGCCACGAGACAAGATCTTCCTGAATTGTTCTTTCTGTGTATTTGACCAATGCTTTCTTGAGGTTATCAAGATTAATACACAAGTGTAGCTAGCAACAAAGTGGGTCAATAAGAAATAATCAAAATCATGCATACCACAATTTCATAAATGCTGTGAGGTGAATTTTGTGAAACTGAACTAAAGCATTTGTGTTGGTGTGTGAGAGACCGTAGGTTGTGTTGGTGTGTGAGATCGTAGGTTGTGTTGGTGTGTGAGATCGTAGGTTGTGTTGGTGTATGAGATCGTAGGTGTGTTGGTGTGTGAGATCGTAGGTTGTGTTGGTGTGTGAGATCGTAGGTTGTGCTGGTGTATGAGATCGTAGGTTGTGTTGGTGTATGAGATCGTAGGTTGTGTTGGTGTATGAGATCGTAGGTTGTGTTGGTGTGTGAGATCGTAGGTTGTGTTGGTGTGTGAGATCGTAGGTTGTGTTGGTGTATGAGATCGTAGGTTGTGTTGGTGTGTGAGATCGTAGGTTGTGTTGGTGTGTGAGATCGTAGGTTGTGTTGGTGTATGAGATCGTAGGTTGTGTTGGTGTGTGAGATCGTAGGTTGTGTTGGTGTGTGAGATCGTAGGTTGTGCTGGTGTATGAGATCGTAGGTTGTGCTGGTGTATGAGATCGTAGGTTGTGTTGGTGTGTGAGATCGTAGGTTGTGTTGGTGTATGAGATCGTAGGTTGTGTTGGTGTGTGAGATCGTAGGTTGTGTTGGTGTGTGAGATCGTAGGTTGTGTTGGTGTGTGAGATCGTAGGTTGTGTTGGTGTGTGAGATCGTAGGTTGTGTTGGTGTGTGAGATCGTAGGTTGTGCTGGTGTATGAGATCGTAGGTTGTGTTGGTGTGTGAGATCGTAGGTTGTGTTGGTGTGTGAGATCGTAGGTTGTGTTGGTGTGTGAGATCGTAGGTTGTGTTGGTGTGTGAGATCGTAGGTTGTGCTGGTGTGTGTGATCATTGGTTGTGTTGGTGTGTGAGATCAAAGATTGTGTTGTTGTAACTGTAGGTTGTGTGTGACCACAGGTTGTGTTGGTGTATGAGACCGTAGGTTGTGTTTGTGTGTGACCGTAGGTTGTGTTGGTGTATGAGATAAAAGATTGTGTTGTTGTAACTGTAGGTTGTGTGTGACACAGGTTGTGTTGGTGTATGAGACCGTAGGTTGTGTTGGTGTGTGAGACCGTAGGTTGTGTTTGTGTGTGACCGTAGGTTGTGTTTGTGTGTGACCGTAGGTTGTGTTGGTGTGTGAGACCGTAGGTTGTGTTTGTGTGTGACCGTAGGTTGTGTTGGTGTGTGAGGCCGTAGGTTGTGTTGGTGTGTGAGACCGTAGGTTGTGTTTGTGTGAGACCGTAGGTTGTGTTTGTGTGAGACCGTAGGTTGTGTTTGTGTGTGAGACCGTGGGTTGTGTTTGTGTGTGACCGTGGGTTGTGTTTGTGTGTGACCGTGGGTTGTGTTGGTGTGTGAGACCGTAGGTTGTGTTGGTGTGTGAGACCGTGGGTTGTGTTTGTGTGTGACCGTGGGTTGTGTTGGTGTGTGAGACCGTGGGTTGTGTTTTGTGTGTGAGACCGTGGGTTGTGTTTGTGTGTGACCGTGGGTTGTGTTTGTGTGAGACCGTAGGTTGTGTTGGTGTGTGAGACCGTAGGTTGTGTTGGTGTGTGAGACCGTAGGTTGTGTTTGTGTGAGACCGTAGGTTGTGTTTGTGTGAGACCGTAGGTTGTGTTTGTGTGTGAGACCGTGGGTTGTGTTTGTGTGTGACCGTGGGTTGTGTTTGTGTGTGACCGTAGGTTGTGTTTGTGTCTGACCGTAGGTTGTGTTTGTGTGAGACTGTAGGTTGTGTTGGTGTGTGAGACTGTAGGTTGTGTGGTGTGTGAGACCGTTCGTAGGTTGTGTTAGTGTATGAGACCGTAGGTTGTGTTTGTGTGTGTGACCGTAGGTTGTGTTTGTGTGTGAGACCGTAGGTTGTGTTTGTGTGTGACCGTAGGTTGTGTTAATGTGTGTGAGACCGTAGGTTGTGTTTTTGTGTGACCGTAGGTTGTGTTTGTGTGTGACCGTAGGTTGTGTTTGTGTGTGTGACTGTAGGTTGTGTTTGTGTGTGTGACTGTAGGTTGTGTTTGTGTGTGTGACCGTAGGTTGTGTTTGTGTGTGACCGTAGGTTGTGTTTGTGTGTGACCGTAGGTTGTGTTGGTGTGTGAGACTGTAGGTTGTGTTGGTGTGTGAGACCGTAGGTTAAACAGGATGAGTTTTCCCAGCCAGAAAGGCAGGTTTTTGGTGTGTGAGACCGTAGGTTGTGTTGGTGTGTGAGACCGTAGGTTGTGTTTGTGTGTGACCGTAGGTTGTGTTGGTGTGTGAGACCGTAGGTTGTGTGTTACCGTAGGTTGTGTTTGTGTGTGAGATCAAAGATTGTGTTGTTGTAACTGTAGGTTGTGTGTGACCACAGGTTGTGTTGGTGTTTGAGACCGTAGGTTGTGTTGGTGTGTGAGACCGTAGGTTGTGTTGGTGTGTGAGACCGTAGGTTGTGTTGGTGTGTGACCGTAGGTTGTGTTGGTGTGTGAGACCGTAGGTTGTGTTGGTGTGTGAGACTGTAGGTTAAACAGGATGAGTTTTCCCAGCCAGAAAGGCAGGTTGTGTTGGTGTGTGAGACCGTAGGTTAAACAGGATGAGTTTTCCCAGCCAGAAAGGCAGGTTTTTGGTGTGTGAGACCGTAGGTTAAACAGGATGAGTTTCCCAGCCAGAAAGGCAGGTTGTTGGTGTGTGAGACTGTAGGTTAAACAGGATGAGTTTTCCCAGCCAGAAAGGCAGGTTTTTGGTGTGTGAGACCGTAGGTTAAACAGGATGAGTTTTCCCAGCCAGAAAGGCAGGTTTTTGGTGTGTGAGACCGTAGGTTATGTTATAGTGTGACTCAGTCATGGGCGATAATGGAAGAATAGAAGAATATGACGATAGACAGAAGAATAAAAGAATGAGGCGATGACGATGTGAAGTAGGATAGTTTTAGGCGGCGTAGAAAAAGACACTCTTCAGAGGATTAGGAAGGAGACGTTAAGTCTACCCAACTCAGTCGCTGAGTCGTAACCAACTTGAAGATTACCAGTGAAATGCGTACAGGTGGTCAGCCTAAAGCCAGACAGATGTTTGCTCTGGTCGACAAAGTTGCGTAACGCAACGACACGGCCGCTGGTTCCTAGGAAACTCTTATATCGGCAGACGCCTTGAAGTCCAGTGAAGACCTGAGATGAAAGCGGACAACTAAACTGCCCGCGTAATCAAAAGACCAGGTTATCTTTACGTTCAGCAGTGATTACTCTTTGAGTCTCTGAATTGGAAATCGCCTCGAGTTTTAGTTGTTAGGGGACGGACTTAGGAAGATGGACAGGTTCGACAGGACTCCTAAAGTAATAAGACTTTAGAGATAATTAAAAAAGGCGGAGCTAGAGAGATAGTGACGGTCAGGAGACGTAGGTTAGGCCGTATCAGTGGTCGGGGGGGTGTGGTCACCTGGGACTTAAACCCCGAGACCCTGGGAACTGGAGAGATCAGGAGAGGAGAGGCGCAGAATGCTTTTGGGGCGAGGAGCAGTAGCTAGAGAGACATTTAGCTACACTCGGGCAGACTCAGCTACACTCAGCCAGACTCGAGACAATTCGGCCACACTCGGCCAGACTGAGCACATTCAGATACTAGTTCCTCAGCACTATCAGAAAGAGACAGGCAGATGTACTTAAGAATACTATACGGAGTAAACGGTCAACAAGATAGATAGATAACCACAGGTAGAACTTTATGAATACGAAACGGCCACACACAAACGTTATTTGACAATTCATCATCGCCGATAGGCTATGTCAAGTAACACCAATAAAGACCTTGTTTATACTTGTACTAAAAAAACTGATGAGTTACATATGTGTGTCAAATGAAAGTACAAGTAGTAAGGTCAGAAAGAAGTTTGAAAGAAACCCTGCAACATTAAACAGGATGAGTTTTCCCAGCCAGAAAGGCAGGTTTTTGGTGTGAGACCATAGGTTAAACAGGATGAGTTTTCCCAGCCAGAAAGGCAGGTTTTTGGTGTGTGAGACCGTAGGTTAAACAGGATGAGTTTTCCCAGCCAGAAAGGCAGGTTTTTGGTGTGTGAGACCGTAGGTTAAACAGGATGAGTTTTCCCAGCCAGAAAGGCAGGTTTTTGGTGTGTGAGACCGTAGGTTAAACAGGATGAGTTTTCCCAGCCAGAAAGGCAGGTTGTTGGTGTGTGAGACTGTAGGTTAAACAGGATGAGTTTTCCCAGCCAGAAAGGCAGGTTTTTGGTGTGTGAGACTGTAGGTTAAACAGGATGAGTTTTCCCAGCCAGAAAGGCAGGTTTTGGTGTGTGAGACCGTAGGTTAAACAGGATGAGTTTTCCCAGCCAGAAAGGCAGGTTTTTGGTGTGTGAGACTGTAGGTTAAACAGGATGAGTTTTCCCAGCCAGAAAGGCAGGTTGTGTTGGTGTGTGAGACTGTAGGTTAAACAGGATGAGTTTTTCAGCCAGAAGGCAGGTTTTTGGTGTCAGGTAAACCTTCATCAAGTTATCCCCAATGTTGAGACTTCCTGTTTGTAATGACCTCATTATTGTGCAGTTGCTGGAACAGACTACAACCATTCATTCCATTTTCTTAGGGCAAGGTCTTGGCCTCAATGTTCTTTGAGGTCTCCACAAGAACAAGCTGTTCTTTTACAGCGGCAATGCAGAGGCTGGGGGGCACAGTTGTCCAGTTCAACGAGGTGACTTCATCTGCAATGAAAGGAGAAACACTTGAAGGTATGAGTATGTTGTTGTGAACCACTTGAAGGTATGAGTATGTTGTTGTGAACCACTTGAAAGGTATGAGTATATGTTGTTGTGAACCACTTGAAGGTATGAGTATGTTGTTGTGAACCACTTGAAGGTATGAGTATGTGTTGTGAAACACTTGAAGATATGAGTATGTTGTTGTGAACCACTTGAAGGTATGTGTATGTTGTTTGTGAACCATTTGAAGGTATGAGTATGTTGTTGTGAACCACTTGAAGATATGAGTATGTGTTGTGAAACACTTGAAGATATGTGTATGTTGTTGTGAACCACTTGAAGATATGAGTATGTTGTTGTGAACCACTTGAAGGTATGAGTATGTTGTGAACCACTTGAAGGTATGTGTATGTTGTTGTGAACCACTTGAAGATATGAGTATGTTGTTGTGAACCACTTGAAGGTATGAGTATGTGTTGTTAACCACTTGAAGGTATGAGTATGTTGTTGTGAACCACTTAAAGGTATGAATATGTTGTTGTGAACTATTTGAAGGTATGAGTATGTTGTTGTGAACCACTTAAAGGTATGAGTATGTGTTGTGAAACACTTGAAGGTATGGGTATGTTGTTGTGAACCACTTGAAGGTATGAGTATGTTGTTGTGAACCATTTGAAGGTATGAGTATGTGTTGTGAAACACTTAAAGGTATGAGTATGTTGTTGTGAACCACTTGAAGGTATGAGTATGTGTTGTGAAACACTTGAAGGTATGAGTATGTTGTTGTGAACCACTTGAAGGTATGAGTATGTGTTGTTAACCACTTGAAGGTATGAGTATGTTGTTGTGAACCACTTAAAGGTATGAGTATGTTGTTGTGAAACACTTGAAGGTATAAGTATGTTGTGAACCATTTGAAGGTATGAGTATGTTGTTGTGAACCACTTGAAGGTATGTGTATGTTGTTGTGAACCATTTGAAGGTATGAGTATGTGTTGTGAAACACTTGAAGGTATGAGTATGTTGTTGTGAACCACTTGAAGATATGAGTATGTTGTTGTGAACCACTTGAAGGTATGAGTATGTGTTGTGAACCACTTGAAGGTATGAGTATGTTTTTGTGAACCACTTGAATGATTCTGCTTAATATTTTTCCCAACACTGATAGTAGCATAATTCCTGTATAATTTGTGCACTCCTGTATACTTCCTTTCTTTGGTAGTATGATCATATAACCCTTCTTTCCAGTCTTTAGGTATTTCTTCCCTTTTCCCTATTTTATCTAGTAGATTATGTACATCAATATGAGAGATTAAATGTAGTGAATTAAGCAGATCATACAATTTTATTAAATCACTTGTGGTCTGCAGCGAGCTCAAAAACGTAAACCTATTCCAAATACGAATATAACATATATGAAATGGTAAAACAAAATTGTCTTTCACTTTTACTCACACAAATGATGAAATTGTATTTCTGTATAAACAAATATCAGTGTTCAATGTTAGTACGAGATTAAATGTTGTGAATTAGATGGATCATAAAATAAAATATGTAGTCGTGTAATTTTTGGTGGTCAGCTAGGCCAACATACCGGTCAGACTTTCTGGGAGGGAGTTCCGTATTTGATGTCACAACTGCATAAAACTAAGGTAGATGTTTCAAAGAGCAAGTATTGAGATGTGATCTCTAACATGGAGCGAGACATAATTTGATCTTATCAAGTTCCCATAATAAGTGTCCTCTAAGAAATCCAGGTATCTCTTTTACTCTCTGGGAGACCCTTATGTTTTTGAAGTTCTGAGGCTTCCTGGTTCCACTCATAAGAGTCACCTGGTCTGGACTGTGCCACAATGAGTATGGTCTCACTCATTTATTGATATTGATATGACAATACTTATGGTTATGGTAGGCCCCGGTATCACTGTAAACGAATTAAAATCCATAATTGCTCAACCGCCCATGCTAGTGGAATCATCCGCATTACTATCTCATCTCCCAAACAAAGAAAGGTAGCTGTAGTTCCCATTATAGCAGGCTCAGCACACGCCAAAAGATATAAGGTGAAACCGCACAGAACGTGAACACAGCCATCTGTTCTACATCATACGATATCATCATTCATCGTAAACAATTGTAATATCGAAACACGATCAGAATAGATGAAACGCACAGCTCACAGTATGCACAGAGCACTTAACTCAGTAGCTCCTGTAACAAGCCAGACTTGGAATATGAGGAAACTGCAACTAGGTACACTTTTCAGACATAGCCTTTAATGGTTCCTTCCGCCTATCCACCACATTGATCGAAAGCTCAAAGTCATGAATGAAACTCCATTTCACCTTTCACCGTTAGCATATAGCCGTTTTAGGGATATACAATCAGCCATTGTGATGACGTAGCGCACACAACAATGGCTGCGCCCATATCACAATACTTGTTTTATTCAAAAAGCTTTGTGATAATGTCAATCATTTTTGTTTTGTCAACAGACACAGTTTCAATGATGGCCGGATATGCTGATATCATTGTCATCCGCCACCCAAAACCTGGAGTAGTGCAGGTACAGTTTGCTGGGTTTTTTCTTTCTATTATTTATTGCATTCAGGAACTTTTTTAAGAACTTTCATAAATTTATTTTTAAATGTGCAACTTGTCTACACTTTACTATTTTAGTATGTATATTTTGTAAAATAATGTATGAAAATATTTTCCTGTTTGAAACTTGTTAAAATAAAAAAACATTGAGTGTCAGTGTGTTGTTAGTGGTGACCATTAGGAAAGGCAAGGAGATGACGCTTTCACTTGTCAGAAGAGGTTTAACATGATGCTGACTTCCTAATCTTGTAGAAGATGAAGAAAGGATTTGTAACAAAAAATGTATTTGTTGAAGAGACCTCAGCTTCATGACACACAGTTTTGATGAATCAGATCATTGCTTAATTTGTAGCATTCATCAGAGCAATTGGCTTCAATGTAATTCTTTATATTATGTTCAATAATTTACGTGTTAATTTTGATAATGTCTTTGATCATAAGGATGAAGTTAACATTTTATTACTAAGCCACTTTTTCCACTCTAGGCAGCATCAAAGATTTGCCGCAAACCAGTAGTGAATGCAGGAGATGGTATTGGTGAACACCCGACACAGGCCCTTCTAGACGTGTTCACGATCAGAGAAGAGATTGGAACTGTTAATGGCTTGACGGTAACATTTGATGATATTTATCATTGTTCTGTCTCTTGCATTGCTCTATTCAATTTTTAGTTAACCTTATGCTGTAGCTTTTTTTGGTCATATTTTGCTTGTTTCCTTTTTCTGCATTGTAGTATTCATGTCCACATGTTTCAGAAGTTCATTTTCTCCATTTCCACAAATTATTTTCATGTGATGTCACTTCACATATTGAGATTTGAATCAGAATAGAAGCATGTGTCATGAATGCAATTTTGTGCTTTCTTTTCTGTGAGAAGTGTCAAGACCATATTCCTTTCATTTATACTCTCAGTTCAGTTTGTATGTAAAGGGGTTACAATAAATGGTTTTATGAGAGCGGTGTGGGTCATTATGATTGGTGGAAACATTACTTTTTGCATAATCTTTAAAAAAAATGTTGAGACAACTAACTTTGTTGGGTAGAATAATTTGATGCAATCTCTGGGCCATGGAATGGAGAATGATTGTGTTGATCTTTGTCACTATTTTTGTTAGGAAATGGTTCCATGCTTAGCTTAGATGCTGGGAACACTCCATGTTTTAGACATCTTTTGTTTGAGAATCTTGAACTTGATTTTTGCATAGATCACGCTGGTTGGAGACTTAAAGAATGGCCGCACAGTGCACTCTTTGGCCAAACTTCTGACTTTGTACCGTGTTAACTTGAAGTATGTGGCAATCAAGGGCCTGGAAATGCCAAAGGATATTATTGACTTGGTGACAGCACGTGGGATTCGACAGGTAGGTCATCACATTAGAAATGCTGTAGACTGTGATCATTTATTGCTGACAGTTACATTATAAATGTACAGTGGATGGAAGTGCATTGGGTAATAGTTGGGAGAGGTTGTGTGTTCATATCCCGACTGGGATTTTTATTTATGATTTCTCTCTGCGGCAACCACCCCTGGTCTCAACAGCGAGACCTGGCTTGAAATATCAATTATTCATGGACGGAAAAAATATGAGTACCTCCGAAAATGGAGTTATCTGCCTGTACAGCGAGGGACCTCTGTGCACACGGCTGCCAGGGAAAAATCGATTAACACGCAAAATTCAGTTCCTAGTCTCTAGGGACTTCGTCAGAGGTAAAAGCTGGTGAACGAAAAAAAAAATGCATTCCTACAGTATATGGTTTTTACATTTTAGATGGATTACAAGATCATCTCCCTTTGTTTTAATGGAATTTCTCAAACCATTTTTTGTAATAAGCTTGAAAAAATGAATGGACATTTCATCTTCATCAAGTGGTGTGCCTGCTGGTGTAGGTGATCATGTCTCTCCACAACTTTCAATCACGACTGTTATTTATCATTTCTGTTGTTGACCTTCTGCCAAGCCATTCTCTTAAGTTGTCTGGTATCTTTTCTCTTTTCTTCTCTCTATCTCTTTATCCCTCAATGTTTCCAGTTGTTACAATATATTCCAGCTGTTCCCTTCTCATGACATGGCCAAAAAATGGTGATTGAATGGACATTTATTGAACACAATTTGTTATATTTCTGCACATTTGTATTTGGTTGATGTCAGCAGTCCTACTTTGTGTATGAAGATCTAATTCATATTTGGTGAACTAGGCAAGTGTTTGTAGAACAACATACTGAGCTGTTCATCAGTCAAACAGTTTTTTTCTTTTATGAGAAAACACAGCCCCTAACATCAGTTGCCTGTGATGTATGTTGGTGATTTGCTATCTCTGGTGATATGCTCTAAATGTGTCTAGTGAAGCTACATATGTGAGAGACTTTCACAAAACATGTTGACACTATTTGTTGTTTATGAGTTGCATCCTGAGTGTCTACATTTTTACATGTTTTTAATTTCCTTTTTTTTTTTCCTCAGGAGCACTTGAACAACTTGGAAGATGCACTGCATGACACAGATGTTCTGTACATGACCCGCATCCAGAAGGAAAGATTTGAGAGCATGGATGAGTATAACCAGGTAATTAAAACATCCGTCAAGTTTCTCTTTGAACATTGGGCCGGCAACAGTCACTTCCATTAATATCTGGGCTCAGCATGTCTCTTAATTTTGAAATTATTATTTTATTT
This sequence comes from Megaustenia siamemsis, assembly GCA_032433765.1. Lineage (NCBI taxonomy): Eukaryota > Metazoa > Mollusca > Gastropoda > Stylommatophora > Ariophantidae > Megaustenia > Megaustenia siamemsis. The sequence goes on along the minus strand of JAVIAB010000139.1, from coordinate 105,204,469 downwards.
GTGGCTAAGGTCTCATTTGGAAGCCTAAGTGGCTGAGTTGTTAATGTGCTCGCTTCCTGCTCAGAAGGGTCTAGGGTCAATCCCCAGAAGTGATAGCATTTTTTTTGGGGCCAACAAGGCTCCGGGTTCACCCAGTCTCTAAACATGAGTACTTGATATTATTGTGGGAAGTAAAGGCAACCTGGCATGATATTGACCACATCACCCAGTCTCTAAACATGAGTACTTGATATTATTGTGGGAAGTAAAGCATCCTGGCATGATATTGACCACATCACCCAGTCTCTAAACATGAGTACTTGATATTATTGTGGGAAGTAAAGGCATCCTGGCATGATATTGACCACATCACCCAGTCTCTAAACATGAGTACTTGATATTATTGTGGGAAGTAAAGGCAACCTGGCATGATATTGACCACATCACCCAGTCTCTAAACATGAGTACTTGATATTATTGTGGGAAGTAAAGGCAACCTGGCATGATATTGACAACATCACCCAGTCTCTAAACATGAGTACTTGATATTATTGTGGGAAGTAAAGGCAACCTGGCATGATATTGACCACATCACCCAGTCTCTAAACATGAGTACTTGATATTATTGTGGGAAGTAAAGGCAACCTGGCATGATATTGACCACATCACCCAGTCTCTAAACATGAGTACTTGATATTATTGTGGGAAGTAAAGGCATCCTGGCATGATATTGACAACATCACCCAGTCTCTAAACATGAGTACTTGATATTATTGTGGGAAGTAAAGGCATCCTGGCATGATATTGACAACATCACCCAGTCTCTAAACATGAGTACTTGATATTATTGTGGGAAGTAAAGGCATCCTGGCATGATATTGACAACATCACCCAGTCTCTAAACATGAGTACTTGATATTATTGTGGGAAGTAAAGGCAACCTGGCATGATATTGACCACATCACCCAGTCTCTAACATGAGTACTTGATATTATTGTGGGAAGTAAAGGCATCCTGGCATGATATTGACCACATCACCCAGCCTCTAAACATGAGTACTTGATATTATTGTGGGAAGTAAAGGCAACCTGGCATGATATTGACCACATCACCCAGCCTCTAAACATGAGTACTTGATATTATTGTGGGAAGTAAAGGCAACCTGGCATGATATTGACCACATCACCCAGTCTCTAAACATGAGTACTTGATATTATTGTGGGAAGTAAAGGCAACCTGGCATGATATTGACCACATCACCCAGTCTCTAAACATGAGTACTTGATATTATTGTGGGAAGTAAAGGCAACCTGGCATGATATTGACAACATCACCCAGTCTCTAAACATGAGTACTTGCTATTATTGTGGGAAGTAAAGGCAACCTGGCATGATATTGACAACATCACCCAGTCTCTAAACATGAGTACTTGATATTATTGTGGGAAGTAAAGGCATCCTGGCATGATATTGACCACATATGCCAGGTCATAGAAACAAGGTCACTAACACCATATTTCCCCCACACGCCATGTAAGTGTAAGGCATGGAGGGAAATTTACTTTAAGGTCACAGTTAAATGAGCCTAAAGGTCTGCACCAGAGACTACGAGTTGTATAGAAGAAATTGAATGAGACTAATAAAAAACACATTAATATTGGCTTAGCTGCCAATGAAAACGTGTACATGATCTTTTTCTTGGCTCTGGAATGGCTATGATCTGCACAATGTGATAGCTTATCTTCTTCTTCTCCCTTTCAACTCCCTGTGGAGCATAGGTCTCCAACAAACACTTTCAACTCCCTGTGGAGCATAGGTCTCCAACAAACACTTTCAACTCCCTGTGGAGCATAGGTCTCCAACAAACACTTTCAACTTTCTGTGAAGGATAGGTCTCCAACTAACACTTTCAATTTCTTGTGGAGCATAGGTCTCCAACTAACACTTTCAACTTTCTATGAAGGATAGGTCTCCAACTAACACTTTCAACTTCTTGTGGAGCATAGGTCTCCAACTAACACTTTCAACTCCCTGTAGCCCTGTAGAGCATAGGTCTTCAACAAACACTTTAATTTCCCTGTGGAGCATAGGTCTCCAACTAACACTTTCAACTCCCTGTAGCCCTGTAGAGCATAGGTCTTCAACAAACACTTTAATTTCCCTGTAGAGCATAGGTCTTCAACAAACACTTTAATTTCCCTGTGGAGCATAGGTCTCCAACTAACACTTTCAACGCCCTGTAGAGCATAGGTCTTCAACAAACACTTTCAACTCCCTGTGGAGCATAGGTCTTCAACAAACACTTTCAACTCCCTGTGGAGCATAGGTCTTCAACAAACACTTTCAACTCCCTGTGGAGCATAGGTCTTCAACAAACACTTTCAACTCCCTGTGGAGCATAGGTCTTCAACAAACACTTTCAACTCCCTGTGGAGCATAGGTCTTCAACAAACACTTTCAACTCCCTGTGGAGCATAGGTCTCCAACTAACACTTTCAACTTCCTGTGGTGCATAGGTCTTCAACAAACACTTTCAACTCCCTGTGGAGCATAGGTCTCCAACTAACACTTTCAACTTCTTGTGGAGCATAGGTCTTCAACAAACACTTTCAACTCCCTGTGGAGCATAGGTCTCCAACTAACACTTTCAACTTTCTGTGAAGGATAGGTCTCCAACTAACACTTTCAACTTTCTGTGAAGGATAGGTCTCCAACTAACACTTTCAACTTTCTGTGAAGGATAGGTCTCCAACTAACACTTTCAACTTTCTGTGAAGGATAGGTCTCCAACTATCACTTTCAACTTCTTGTGAAGCATAGGTCTCCAACTAACACTTTCAACTTCTTGTGAAGCATATGTCTCCAACTAACACTTTCATCTCCCTGTGGAGCATAGGTCTCCAACAAACACTTTCAACTCCCTGTGGAGCATAGGTCTCCAACTAACACTTTCAACTTTCTGTGAAGGATAGGTCTCCAACTAACACTTTCAACTTTCTGTGAAGGATAGGTCTCCAACTAACACTTTCAACTTCTTGTGAAGCATATGTCTCCAACTAACACTTTCATCTCCCTGTGGAGCATAGGTCTCCAACAAACACTTTCAACTCCCTGTGGAGCATAGGTCTCCAACAAACACTTTCATCTCCCTGTGGAGCATAGGTCTCCAACAAACACTTTCAACTTTCTGTGAAGGATAGGTCTCCACCAAACACTTTCCAAGCCGTTCTGTTTCTTGTCATTCTTTTAAGATCATCCCATATCTTCCCCATCATTTTTATCTCAGATTCCACCTGTATTCTCCAAGAATTTTTTGGTCTTCCTCTTTGTCTCTTTCCTAGGGGATTCCAAAAAAGGGCCTGTCATGTAATACACTCAGTTGGCTTTTGCAGTATGTGTCCTATCCAGCGCCATTGTCTTCTTTGTGTGATGACTTACATGGTAACAGGTACTTCACTTCACTTAGATCCTCTTCTTTGTGTGATGACTTACATGGTAACAGGTACTTCACTTCACTTAGATCCTCTTCTTTGTGTGATGACTTACATGGTAACAGGTACTTCACTTCACTTAGATCCTCTTCTTTGTGTGATGACTTACATGGTAACAGATACTTCACTTCACTTAGCTCCTCGTTTGTCCACTAGGTTTATATCTGCTTCTACTGTTGGTCCACCAGGTTTATATCTGCTTCTACTGTTGGTCCACCAGGATTATATCTGCTTCTACTGTTGGTCCACCAGGTTTATATCTGCTTCTACTGTTGGTCCACCAGGTTTATATCTGCTTCTACTGTTGGTCCACCAGGTTTATATCTGCTTCTACTGTTGGTCCACCAGGATTATATCTGCTTCTACTGTTGGTCCACCAGGTTTATATCTGCTTCTACTGTTGGTCCACCAGGTTTATGTCTGCTTCCACTGTTTGTCCACCAGGTTTATTTCTGCTTCCACTGTTTGTCAAATAGGTTTATTTCTGCTTCCACTGATTGTCCACCAGGTTTATTTCTGCTTCCACTGTTTGTCCACCAGGTTTATGTCTGCTTCCACTGTTGGTCCACTAGGTTTATTTCTGCTTCCACTGTTTGCCCACCAGGTTATTTCTGCTTCCACTGTTTGTCCACCAGGTTTATGTCTGCTTCCACTGTTTGTCCACCAGGTTTATTTCTGCTTCCACTGTTTGGCCACCAGGTTTATGTCTGCTTCCACTGTTTGTCCACTAGGTTTATTTCTGCTTCCACTGTTTGTCCACTATGTTGTCGCTAGTTGACCTCTCACCTACTCTCCTGAAGTTATGCCAATTCTTGTGATTCTTTCTTGTGACCTCTCCAGCTCAAATGTCCCTGACCCACATTTCTACTTCCCTCTCTGGACAAACTGTGAGAATTGTCCTCTGCCAGCTTTAGTTTCTGTTAGCTGCCAATACACATGAAGGTGCTGAAATGGTTTCACTAGAGACATTAGTTTTTATTTGGTTTGTACTGGGTGAATGTCAAACTGCTGTTTTCAGTTTCCACTTTGTATACATGTCTTCTGTCTCACAGATTCTCTCTTATCTTTTACCACATTATCATGTGCATATCACACTTTATTTATTGAATATCTGCTTCTGTTTGGCAGGCTTGTAACCAGATGATCTTGACACCCGAGCTCATGACTTTTGCCAAGAAGAAGATGGTTGTCATGCATCCTTTACCTCGCTTGTTTGAAATCAGGTAACAGCTTGACCACTGTGCTGCATTAATTAATGTTCAGAAAACAGTAGTACTAGGTCAAGGCCACATCAAACCTCTATTAATCACTCTAAAAGATTGTCCGCTAGAATTAGTTCAGAAATTTATGTATCTTGGATCCACAATTACGCAAACCATTTCTCTTGATGATGAAATAAACAGCCGAATTGGTTAGGCAGCTACAACTTTTGGCAAACTCACAGAAAGGACCTGGAACAACATGAAACTAACACTGAAGACCAAACTCTTAATATATCAAACTTGTGTGCTTAGCACACTATTATATGGATCTGAAACATGGACAACAGACTCAAACCAGGAAAAAAGACTAAATGTCTTCCACATGCGATGTCTCCTCAGAATAATGCACATCAAATGGCAGTATAAAATAACCAACTTAACTGTCCTGCAATGTGCTAAGACCCCAACAATCATGTCGATCGATGCTCAGATGTCGAAGACTAAGATGGCTGGGGCATGTCAAGCGAATGGAAGAAAAGCGCATCCCCATGCAAATACTATATGGTGAACTAACACACGGAAAAAGACAAATCGGCAGACCTAAACTACGATATAGAGATATCTGTAAATCATCTCTGAATGACTTCTCATATGTGAATATGACTGGGAACATCTGGCAAGTGATCGCACATCATGGAGAACTTGTATAAGGAAAGGTATAACATCATTTGAGATTGTGCTAAGGCAAAACTTAGAAGAGAAAAAACACATGGAAAAGGATGGAAAACCCTGTGGACCAGTGGGCCTGACTTGTTCATTCTGTGACCTCGTGTTTGTCAAACATTAGTAGAATTAGCCACAAGAGAAGCCGTTTGACAAAAACAAAACCTAGAAAAATACACAATAGCCTCTACTAGACCATCTGACAAGACAACAAGGGCTATATACACAATAGCCTCTACTAGACCATCTGACAAGACAACAAGGACCATATATACAATAGCCTCTACTAGACCATCTGACAAGACAACAAGGGCTATATACACAATAGCCTCTACTAGACCATCTGACAAGACAACAAGGGCTATATATACAATAGCCTCTACTAGACCATCTGACAAGACAACAAGGGCTATATATACAATAGCCTCTACTAGACCATCTGACAAGACAACAAGGGCTATATATACAATAGCCTCTACTAGACCATCTGACAAGACAACAAGGACCATATATGCAATAGCCTCTACTAGACCATCTGACAAGACAACAAGGACCATATATACAATAGCCTCTACTAGACCATCTGACAAGACAACAAGGGCCATATATACAATAGCCTCTACTAGACCATCTGACAAGACAACAAGGGCCATATATACAATAGCCTCTACTAGACCATCTGACAAGACAACAAGGGCCATATATACAATAGCCTCTACTAGACCATCTGACAAGACAACAAGGACCATATATACAATAGCCTCTACTAGACCATCTGACAAGACAACAAGGGCTATACCATATATACTGTTGTGTGTCTACCAATGTTCTTGTCTTCACCTTACCTAAGAGAGAGAACAAATAAATGTGTAATTGTTTGATCTCAAACAAGTCTGGCATCATGAAAGGACTTCTCCACAAAAAGTGAAAGTAACTTGGCAAATGAATGGTCCAAACTACATCCACTAGATCAACATGAGAACAAATAAATGTGTAATTGTTTGATCTCAAACAAGTCTGGCATCATGAAAGGTCTCCTCCACAAAAAGTGAAAGTAACTTGGCAAATGAATGGTCCAAACTACATCCACTAGATCAACATGAGAACAAATAAATGTGTAATTGTTTGATCTCAAACAAGTCTGGCATCATGAAAGGACTTCTCCACAAAAAGTGAAAGTAACTTGGCAAATGAATGGTCCAAAACTACATCCACTAGATCAACATGAGAACAAATAAATGTGTAATTGTTTGATCTCAAACAAGTCTGGCATCATGAAAGGTCTCCTCCACAAAAAGTGAAAGTAACTTGGCAAATGAATGGTCCAAACTACATCCACTAGATCAACATGAGAACAAATAAATGTGTAATTGTTGATCTCAAACAAGTCTGGCATCATGAAAGGTCTCCTCCACAAAAAGTGAAAGTAACTTGGCAAATGAATGGTCCAAACTACATCCACTAGATCAACATGAGAACAAATAAATGTGTAATTGTTTGATCTCAAACAAGTCTGGCATCATGAAAGGACTTCTCCACAAAAAGTGAAAGTAACTTGGCAAATGAATGGTCCAAACTACATCCACTAGATCAACATGAGAACAAATAAATGTGTAATTGTTTGATCTCAAACAAGTCTGGCATCATGAAAGGACTCCTCCACAAAAAGTGAAAGTAACTTGGCAAATGAATGGTCCAAACTACATCCACTAGATCAACATGAGAACAAATAAATGTGTAATTGTTTGATCTCAAACAAGTCTGGCATCATGAAAGGACTCCTCCACAAAAAGTGAAAGTAACTTGGCAAATGAATGGTCCAAACTACATCCACTAGATCAACATGAGAACAAATAATGTGTAATTGTTTGATCTCAAACAAGTCTGGCATCATGAAAGGTCTTCTCCACAAAAAGTGAAAGTAACTTGGCAAATGAATGGTCCAAACTACATCCACTAGATCAACATGAGAACAAATAAATGTGTAATTGTTTGATCTCAAACAAGTCTGGCATCATGAAAGGACTCCTCCACAAAAAGTGAAAGTAACTTGGCAAAGAATGGTCCAAACTACATCCACTAGATCAACATGAGAACAAATAAATGTGTAATTGTTTGATCTCAAACAAGTCTGGCATCATGAAAGGTCTCCTCCACAAAAAGTGAAAGTAACTTGGCAAATGAATGGTCCAAACTACATCCACTAGATCAACATGAGAACAAATAAATGTGTAATTGTTTGATCTCAAACAAGTCTGGCATCATGAAAGGACTTCTCCACAAAAAGTGAAAGTAACTTGGCAATGAATGGTCCAAACTACATCCACTAGATCAACATGAGAACAAATAAATGTGTAATTGTTTGATCTCAAACAAGTCTGGCATCATGAAAGGTCTCCTCCACAAAAAGTGAAAGTAACTTGGCAAATGAATGGTCCAAACTACATCCACTAGATCAACATGAGAACAAATAAATGTGTAATTGTTTGATCTCAAACAAGTCTGGCATCATGAAAGGACTCCTCCACAAAAAGTGAAAGTAACTTGGCAAATGAATGGTCCAAACTACATCCACTAGATCAACATGAGAACAAATAAATGTGTAATTGTTTGATCTCAAACAAGTCTGGCATCATGAAAGGACTCCTCCACAAAAAGTGAAAGTAACTTGGCAAATGAATGGTCCAAACTACATCCACTAGATCAACATGAGAACAAATAAATGTGTAATTGTTTGATCTCAAACAAGTCTGGCATCATGAAAGGACTCCTCCACAAAAAGTGAAAGTAACTTGGCAAATGAATGGTCCAAACTACATCCACTAGATCAACATGAGAACAAATAAATGTGTAATTGTTTGATCTCAAACAAGTCTGGCATCATGAAAGGACTTCTCCACAAAAAGTGAAAGTAACTTGGCAAATGAATGGTCCAAACTACATCCACTAGATCAACATGAGAACAAATAAATGTGTAATTGTTTGATCTCAAACAAGTCTGGCATCATGAAAGGACTCCTCCACAAAAAGTGAAAGTAACTTGGCAAATGAATGGTCCAAACTACATCCACTAGATCAACATGAGAACAAATAAATGTGTAATTGTTTGATCTCAAACAAGTCTGGCATCATGAAAGGACTTCTCCACAAAAAGTGAAAGTAACTTGGCAAATGAATGGTCCAAACTACATCCACTAGATCAACATGAGAACAAATAAATGTGTAATTGTTTGATCTCAAACAAGTCTAGCATCATGAAAGGACTCCTCCACAAAAAGTGAAAGTAACTTGGCAAATGAATGGTCCAAACTACATCCACTAGATCAACATGAGAACAAATAAATGTGTAATTGTTTGATCTCAAACAAGTCTGGCATCATGAAAGGACTTCTCCACAAAAAGTGAAAGTAACTTGGCAAATGAATGGTCCAAACTACATCCACTAGATCAACATGAGAACAAATAAATGTGTAATTGTTTGATCTCAAACAAGTCTGGCATCATGAAAGGTCTCCTCCACAAAAAGTGAAAGTAACTTGGCAAATGAATGGTCCAAACTACATCCACTAGATCAACATGAGAACAAATAAATGTGTAATTGTTTGATCTCAAACAAGTCTGGCATCATGAAAGGACTTCTCCACAAAAAGTGAAAGTAACTTGGCAAATGAATGGTCCAAACTACATCCACTAGATCAACATGAGAACAAATAAATGTGTAATTGTTTGATCTCAAACAAGTCTGGCATCATGAAAGGACTTCTCCACAAAAAGTGAAAGTAACTTGGCAAATGAATGGTCCAAACTACATCCACTAGATCAACATGAGAACAAATAAATGTGTAATTGTTTGATCTCAAACAAGTCTGGCATCATGAAAGGACTTCTCCACAAAAAGTGAAAGTAACTTGGCAAATGAATGGTCCAAACTACATCCACTAGATCAACATGAGAACAAATAAATGTGTAATTGTTTGATCTCAAACAAGTCTGGCATCATGAAAGGACTCCTCCACAAAAAGTGAAAGTAACTTGGCAAATGAATGGTCCAAACTACATCCACTAGATCAACATGAGAACAAATAAATGTGTAATTGTTTGATCTCAAACAAGTCTGGCATCATGAAGGACTTCTCCACAAAAAGTGAAAGTAACTTGGCAAATGAATGGTCCAAACTACATCCACTAGATCAACATGAGAACAAATAAATGTGTAATTGTTTGATCTCAAACAAGTCTGGCATCATGAAAGGACTCCTCCACAAAAAGTGAAAGTAACTTGGCAAATGAATGGTCCAAACTACATCCACTAGATCAACATGAGAACAAATAAATGTGTAATTGTTTGATCTCAAACAAGTCTGGCATCATGAAAGGACTCCTCCACAAAAAGTGAAAGTAACTTGGCAAATGAATGGTCCAAACTACATCCACTAGATCAACATGAGAACAAATAAATGTGTAATTGTTTGATCTCAACAAGTCTGGCATCATGAAGGACTTCTCCACAAAAAGTGAAAGTAACTTGGCAAATGAATGGTCCAAACTACATCCACTAGATCAACATGAGAACAAATAAATGTGTAATTGTTTGATCTCAAACAAGTCTGGCATCATGAAAGGTCTTCTCCACAAAAAGTGAAAGTAACTTGGCAAATGAATGGTCCAAACTACATCCACTAGATCAACATGAGAACAAATAAATGTGTAATTGTTTGATCTCAACAAGTCTGGCATCATGAAAGGTCTCCTCCACAAAAAGTGAAAGTAACTTGGCAAATGAATGGTCCAAACTACATCCACTAGATCAACATGAGAACAAATAAATGTGTAATTGTTTGATCTCAAACAAGTCTGGCATCATGAAAGGACTTCTCCACAAAAAGTGAAAGTAACTTGGCAAATGAATGGTCCAAACTACATCCACTAGATCAACATGAGAACAAATAAATGTGTAATTGTTTGATCTCAAACAAGTCTGGCATCATGAAAGGACTTCTCCACAAAAAGTGAAAGTAACTTGGCAAATGAATGGTCCAAACTACATCCACTAGATCAACATGAGAACAAATAAATGTGTAATTGTTTGATCTCAAACAAGTCTGGCATCATGAAAGGACTTCTCCACAAAAAGTGAAAGTAACTTGGCAAATGAATGGTCCAAACTACATCCACTAGATCAACATGAGAACAAATAAATGTGTAATTGTTTGATCTCAAACAAGTCTGGCATCATGAAAGGTCTCCTCCACAAAAAGTGAAAGTAACTTGGCAAATGAATGGTCCAAACTACATCCACTAGATCAACATGAGAACAAATAAATGTGTAATTGTTTGATCTCAAACAAGTCTGGCATCATGAAAGGACTCCTCCACAAAAAGTGAAAGTAACTTGGCAAATGAATGGTCCAAACTACATCCACTAGATCAACATGAGAACAAATAAATGTGTAATTGTTTGATCTCAAACAAGTCTGGCATCATGAAAGGACTTCTCCACAAAAAGTGAAAGTAACTTGGCAAATGAATGGTCCAAACTACATCCACTAGATCAACATGAGAACAAATAAATGTGTAATTGTTTGATCTCAAACAAGTCTGGCATCATGAAAGGACTCCTCCACAAAAAGTGAAAGTAACTTGGCAAATGAATGGTCCAAACTACATCCACTAGATCAACATGAGAACAAATAAATGTGTAATTGTTTGATCTCAAACAAGTCTGGCATCATGAAAGGACTCCTCCACAAAAAGTGAAAGTAACTTGGCAAATGAATGGTCCAAACTACATCCACTAGATCAACATGAGAACAAATAAATGTGTAATTGTTTGATCTCAAACAAGTCTGGCATCATGAAAGGACTCCTCCACAAAAAGTGAAAGTAACTTGGCAAATGAATGGTCCAAACTACATCCACTAGATCAACATGAGAACAAATAAATGTGTAATTGTTTGATCTCAAACAAGTCTGGCATCATGAAAGGACTCCTCCACAAAAAGTGAAAGTAACTTGGCAAATGAATGGTCCAAACTACATCCACTAGATCAACATGAGAACAAATAAATGTGTAATTGTTTGATCTCAAACAAGTCTGGCATCATGAAAGGACTCCTCCACAAAAAGTGAAAGTAACTTGGCAATGAATGGTCCAAACTACATCCACTAGATCAACATGAGAACAAATAAATGTGTAATTGTTTGATCTCAAACAAGTCTGGCATCATGAAAGGACTCCTCCACAAAAAGTGAAAGTAACTTGGCAAATGAATGGTCCAAACTACATCCACTAGATCAACATGAGAACAAATAAATGTGTAATTGTTTGATCTCAAACAAGTCTGGCATCATGAAAGGACTTCTCCACAAAAAGTGAAAGTAACTTGGCAAATGAATGGTCCAAACTACATCCACTAGATCAACATGAGAACAAATAAATGTGTAATTGTTTGATCTCAAACAAGTCTGGCATCATGAAAGGACTCCTCCACAAAAAGTGAAAGTAACTTGGCAAATGAATGGTCCAAACTACATCCACTAGATCAACATGAGAACAAATAAATGTGTAATTGTTTGATCTCAAACAAGTCTGGCATCATGAAAGGACTCCTCCACAAAAAGTGAAAGTAACTTGGCAAATGAATGGTCCAAACTACATCCACTAGATCAACATGAGAACAAATAAATGTGTAATTGTTTGATCTCAAACAAGTCTGGCATCATGAAAGGACTTCTCCACAAAAAGTGAAAGTAACTTGGCAAATGAATGGTCCAAACTACATCCACTAGATCAACATGAGAACAAATAAATGTGTAATTGTTTGATCTCAAACAAGTCTGGCATCATGAAAGGACTCCTCCACAAAAAGTGAAAGTAACTTGGCAAATGAATGGTCCAAACTACATCCACTAGATCAACATAAGAACAAATAAATGTGTAATTGTTTGATCTCAAACAAGTCTGGCATCATGAAAGGTCTCCTCCACAAAAAGTGAAAGTAACTTGGCAAATGAATGGTCCAAACTACATCCACTAGATCAACATGAGAACAAATAAATGTGTAATTGTTTGATCTCAAACAAGTCTGGCATCATGAAAGGACTTCTCCACAAAAAGTGAAAGTAACTTGGCAAATGAATGGTCCAAACTACATCCACTAGATCAACATGAGAACAAATAAATGTGTAATTGTTTGATCTCAAACAAGTCTGGCATCATGAAAGGACTTCTCCACAAAAAGTGAAAGTAACTTGGCAAATGAATGGTCCAAACTACATCCACTAGATCAACATGAGAACAAATAAATGTGTAATTGTTTGATCTCAAACAAGTCTGGCATCATGAAAGGACTTCTCCACAAAAAGTGAAAGTAACTTGGCAAATGAATGGTCCAAACTACATCCACTAGATCAACATGAGAACAAATAAATGTGTAATTGTTTGATCTCAAACAAGTCTGGCATCATGAAAGGACTCCTCCACAAAAAGTGAAAGTAACTTGGCAAATGAATGGTCCAAACTACATCCACTAGATCAACATGAGAACAAATAAATGTGTAATTGTTTGATCTCAAACAAGTCTGGCATCATGAAAGGACTCCTCCACAAAAAGTGAAAGTAACTTGGCAAATGAATGGTCCAAACTACATCCACTAGATCAACATGAGAACAAATAAATGTGTAATTGTTTGATCTCAAACAAGTCTGGCATCATGAAAGGACTCCTCCACAAAAAGTGAAAGTAACTTGGCAAATGAATGGTCCAAACTACATCCACTAGATCAACATGAGAACAAATAAATGTGTAATTGTTTGATCTCAAACAAGTCTGGCATCATGAAAGGACTTCTCCACAAAAAGTGAAAGTAACTTGGCAAATGAATGGTCCAAACTACATCCACTAGATCAACATGAGAACAAATAAATGTGTAATTGTTTGATCTCAAACAAGTCTGGCATCATGAAAGGACTCCTCCACAAAAAGTGAAAGTAACTTGGCAAATGAATGGTCCAAACTACATCCACTAGATCAACATAAGAACAAATAAATGTGTAATTGTTTGATCTCAAACAAGTCTGGCATCATGAAAGGTCTCCTCCACAAAAGTGAAAGTAACTTGGCAAATGAATGGTCCAAACTACATCCACTAGATCAACATGAGAACAAATAAATGTGTAATTGTTTGATCTCAAACAAGTCTGGCATCATGAAAGGACTTCTCCACAAAAAGTGAAAGTAACTTGGCAAATGAATGGTCCAAACTACATCCACTAGATCAACATGAGAACAAATAAATGTGTAATTGTTTGATCTCAAACAAGTCTGGCATCATGAAAGGACTCCTCCACAAAAAGTGAAAGTAACTTGGCAAATGAATGGTCCAAACTACATCCACTAGATCAACATGAGAACAAATAAATGTGTAATTGTTTGATCTCAAACAAGTCTGGCATCATGAAAGGACTCCTCCACAAAAAGTGAAAGTAACTTGGCAAATGAATGGTCCAAACTACATCCACTAGATCAACATGAGAACAATAAATGTGTAATTGTTTGATCTCAAACAAGTCTGGCATCATGAAAGGACTTCTCCACAAAAAGTGAAAGTAACTTGGCAAATGAATGGTCCAAACTACATCCACTAGATCAACATGAGAACAAATAAATGTGTAATTGTTTGATCTCAAAGAAGCCTGGCATCATGAAAGGACTTCTCCACAAAAAGTGAAAGTAACTTGGCAAATGAATGGTCCAAACTACATCCACTAGATCAACATGAGAACAAATAAATGTGTAATTGTTTGATCTCAAACAAGTCTGGCATCATGAAAGGACTTCTCCACAAAAAGTGAAAGTAACTTGGCAAATGAATGGTCCAAACTACATCCACTAGATCAACATGAGAACAAATAAATGTGTAATTGTTTGATCTCAAACAAGTCTGGCATCATGAAAGGACTTCTCCACAAAAAGTGAAAGTAACTTGGCAAATGAATGGTCCAAACTACATCCACTAGATCAACATGAGAACAAATAAATGTGTAATTGTTTGATCTCAAACAAGTCTGGCATCATGAAAGGACTTCTCACAAAAAGTGAAAGTAACTTGGCAAATGAATGGTCCAAACTACATCCACTAGATCAACATGAGAACAAATAAATGTGTAATTGTTTGATCTCAAACAAGTCTGGCATCATGAAAGGACTTCTCCACAAAAAGTGAAAGTAACTTGGCAAATGAATGGTCCAAACTACATCCACTAGATCAACATGAGAACAAATAAATGTGTAATTGTTTGATCTCAAACAAGTCTGGCATCATGAAAGGACTTCTCCACAAAAAGTGAAAGTAACTTGGCAAATGAATGGTCCAAACTACATCCACTAGATCAACATGAGAACAAATAAATGTGTAATTGTTTGATCTCAAACAAGTCTGGCATCATGAAAGGACTTCTCCACAAAAAGTGAAAGTAACTTGGCAAATGAATGGTCCAAACTACATCCACTAGATCAACATGAGAACAAATAAATGTGTAATTGTTTGATCTCAAACAAGTCTGGCATCATGAAAGGTCTCCTCCACAAAAAGTGAAAGTAACTTGGCAAATGAATGGTCCAAACTACATCCACTAGATCAACATGAGAACAAATAATGTGTAATTGTTTGATCTCAAACAAGTCTGGCATCATGAAAGGTCTCCTCCACAAAAAGTGAAAGTAACTTGGCAAATGAATGGTCCAAACTACATCCACTAGATCAACATGAGAACAAATAAATGTGTAATTGTTTGATCTCAAACAAGTCTGGCATCATGAAAGGTCTCCTCCACAAAAAGTGAAAGTAACTTGGCAAATGAATGGTCCAAACTACATCCACTAGATCAACATGAGAACAAATAAATGTGTAATTGTTTGATCTCAAACAAGTCTGGCATCATGAAAGGACTTCTCCACAAAAAGTGAAAGTAACTTGGCAAATGAATGGTCCAAACTACATCCACTAGATCAACATGAGAACAAATAAATGTGTAATTGTTTGATCTCAAACAAGTCTGGCATCATGAAAGGACTCCTCCACAAAAAGTGAAAGTAACTTGGCAAATGAATGGTCCAAACTACATCCACTAGATCAACATGAGAACAAATAAATGTGTAATTGTTTGATCTCAAACAAGTCTGGCATCATGAAAGGACTCCTCCACAAAAAGTGAAAGTAACTTGGCAAATGAATGGTCCAAACTACATCCACTAGATCAACATGAGAACAAATAAATGTGTAATTGTTTGATCTCAAACAAGTCTGGCATCATGAAAGGACTCCTCCACAAAAAGTGAAAGTAACTTGGCAAATGAATGGTCCAAACTACATCCACTAGATCAACATGAGAACAAATAAATGTTTAATTGTTTGATCTCAAACAAGTCTGGCATCATGAAAGGACTTCTCCACAAAAAGTGAAAGTAACTTGGCAAATGAATGGTCCAAACTACATCCACTAGATCAACATGAGAACAAATAAATGTGTAATTGTTTGATCTCAAACAAGTCTGGCATCATGAAAGGACTCCTCCACAAAAAGTGAAAGTAACTTGGCAAATGAATGGTCCAAACTACATCCACTAGATCAACATGAGAACAAATAAATGTGTAATTGTTTGATCTCAAACAAGTCTGGCATCATGAAAGGTCTCCTCCACAAAAAGTGAAAGTAACTTGGCAAATGAATGGTCCAAACTACATCCACTAGATCAACATGAGAACAAATAAATGTGTAATTGTTTGATCTCAAACAAGTCTGGCATCATGAAAGGACTTCTCCACAAAAAGTGAAAGTAACTTGGCAAATGAATGGTCCAAACTACATCCACTAGATCAACATGAGAACAAATAAATGTGTAATTGTTTGATCTCAAACAAGTCTGGCATCATGAAAGGACTTCTCCACAAAAAGTGAAAGTAACTTGGCAAATGAATGGTCCAAACTACATCCACTAGATCAACATGAGAACAAATAAATGTGTAATTGTTTGATCTCAAACAAGTCTGGCATCATGAAAGGACTTCTCCACAAAAAGTGAAAGTAACTTGGCAAATGAATGGTCCAAACTACATCCACTAGATCAACATGAGAACAAATAAATGTGTAATTGTTTGATCTCAAACAAGTCTGGCATCATGAAAGGACTTCTCCACAAAAAGTGAAAGTAACTTGGCAAATGAATGGTCCAAACTACATCCACTAGATCAACATGAGAACAAATAAATGTGTAATTGTTTGATCTCAAACAAGTCTGGCATCATGAAAGGACTTCTCCACAAAAAGTGAAAGTAACTTGGCAAATGAATGGTCCAAACTACATCCACTAGATCAACATGAGAACAAATAAATGTGTAATTGTTTGATCTCAAACAAGTCTGGCATCATGAAAGGACTTCTCCACAAAAAGTGAAAGTAACTTGGCAAATGAATGGTCCAAACTACATCCACTAGATCAACATGAGAACAAATAAATGTGTAATTGTTTGATCTCAAACAAGTCTGGCATCATGAAAGGTCTCCTCCACAAAAAGTGAAAGTAACTTGGCAAATGAATGGTCCAAACTACATCCACTAGATCAACATGAGAACAAATAAATGTGTAATTGTTTGATCTCAAACAAGTCTGGCATCATGAAAGGACTTCTCCACAAAAGTGAAAGTAACTTGGCAAATGAATGGTCCAAACTACATCCACTAGATCAACATGAGAACAAATAAATGTGTAATTGTTTGATCTCAAACAAGTCTGGCATCATGAAAGGACTTCTCCACAAAAAGTGAAAGTAACTTGGCAAATGAATGGTCCAAACTACATCCACTAGATCAACATGAGAACAAATAAATGTGTAATTGTTTGATCTCAAACAAGTCTGGCATCATGAAAGGTCTCCTCCACAAAAAGTGAAAGTAACTTGGCAAATGAATGGTCCAAACTACATCCACTAGATCAACATGAGAACAAAGTACCCTAGAGGAGGATCTACCTGATTTAATTCATGAAATTGTAGGTCCAGGAGAGAGAGAGAGAAAAAGCATTGATGAACAGTAGGAAATGCTAAAAGAATAAATGCAACAAACATCAAAAGAGTTCATACCACCAGTGAGGATATATTAAAGAAAGAAATGGATGACAGACGACATTTTGCAGCTAATGGATACAAGAAGAAGAAATAAGGTAAATAAAGATGAGTATAAGAGGTTAAATAAAGAAATTGTAATAAAATGCAATGAAGCAAAAGAAGCATGGCTAAAACAGAGATGCAAAGAGATTGAAATGCTAAAGCGATATACAAACAAATTGAAGAATTAACAGAAAGAAAAACGCAATCAAAAACTGGATGTTTAAGATCAAAGGAAGGAGAACTGTTGATTGAACAAGAAAGCATAAGGGAGTGATGGACAAAATACATTAAAGATCTTTATAATGATGAATGAACAGAAGTAAATATTAAGGATAATGCAGAAGGACCAGAAATACTTAAAGAAGAAGTGGAAGACACCTTGCGCAATATGAAAGCAGGAAAAGCTCCTGGACCAGATAATATAACTAAAGAGGAGATTGAAGCCATGGGTGATTTTGGAATAGAAATAATAACAAAAATATTGAATTATATGTACAGCAGCGGATATATACAGATGACCTTCTCAAATCAATATTCATAGCCCTACCAAAGTAATTGGGTGCGATTGAATGCGGTGATCATCGCACAATAAGCCTTATGAGTCATATGACTAAGATATTACTAAGAATCATCATGTGAAGAGTGCGAAACAAAATCAGTCCAGAAATTAGCGATGAACAGTGTGGTTTTGTTAGAGATAAAGGTACAAGCAATGCCATTTATATCATAAGATCTTTAGTAGAAAGAGCCATAGAGGTGAAAACAGATCTATACCTATGTTTCATAGATTATACCAAAGCATTTGACAAGTAAAGCACCAAGAAATAATCAAAATTTTAGAAGGCATAAACGTAGACAGCAAAAATCTAAGAATATTAAAGAACATGTACTGGCAACAAACAGCGGCCATAAGAACTGGAAATCAATTTGGAATGTTTCAACAAATAAAACAGGGTGTTCGGCAGGGTTGTGTGTGTGCTGCCACCAGATTTTTAAAATATTATAGTGAAATTATTTTAAGAGCCATAAGGGGCATGCCTGGAATAACAATCGGAGATCATAATATAAATAATCTAAGGTATGCTGATGATACAGTCTTAATCGCTAAGAGTGAAAATGAGTTACAAGAAATGTTGGACATTATAGTGAAAGAAAGCAAAAATAAAGGACTAAGCCTTAATAGCAAAAAGACAGAAGTAATGGTAACAACAAAGAAAAAAGACATCACCTCAGTGCAAAATAAGACAGGTGAAACAATATTAAAAACAGGTAAATGATTTAAATATTTGGCAACTTTGTTACCCTCAGATGGAAGATGTACAACAGAGGTGAGATGCAGAATGGCTCAGGCAAAAGCAGCTTTCCAGAAAATGAGGAAGATACTATGCAATTCATTTTTGACAATAGAAACAAAAAAGAGTTCTTAATGCTATGTAGAGCCAGTCTTAACATATGAATGTGAATCATGGACAATAGGACAACAGACAAGAATCATAGGAGTCTGTGGTAATGTGGTTTTACAGAAGAATATTGAGAATACCATGGACAGCTAAGAAGAGTAATGAAAACTTTCTGAAAGAGGCCAATGCAAAAAGAGAGCTAATTTCTGATATTAGGAAGAAACAATCATCATTTTTTGCCATGTAATGAGAAGGGAACAGCTGGAATATATTGTAACAACTGAGAAAATTGAGGGACGAAGAGATAGAGGGAAGCAAAGTGAAAAGACACCAGACAGCTTAAGAGAATGGCTTGGCAGAAGATCAACAACAGAAATGATAATAACTGTCAAGATCGAAAGTTGTGGAGAGACATGATCAGCTATGCCAGCAGGCCCGGTACTTGATGATGTTAGGTCCAGGTGTGGGCTGTTGGGATTAATTCATAAAATTGTAGGTCAATGTGTGTATATTGATATTAACGCATGAAATTATAGGTCCATGTGTGTGAAGAGTGTTAATACATGAAATTATAGGTCCTTGTTTGGGCAGTGAGGCTAATCATGAAATTATAGGTCTAGGTGTGGGCAGTGATGCTAATCCTGAAATTATAGGTCTAGGTGTGGGCAGTGAGGCTAATCATGAAATTATAGGTCTAGGTGTGGGCAGTGAGGCTAATCATGAAATTATAGGTCTAGGTGTGGGCAGTGAGGCTAATGCCTGAAATTATAGGTCTAGGTGTGGGCAGTGAGGCTAATCATGAAATTATAGGTCTAGGTGTGGGCAGTGAGGCTAATGCCTGAAATTATAGGTCTAGGTGTGGGCAGTGAGGCTAATCATGAAATTATAGGTCTAGGTGTGGGCAGTGAGGCTAATGCTGAAATTATAGGTCTAGGTGTGGGCAGTGAGGCTAATCATGAAATTATAGGTCTAGGTGTGGGCAGTGAGGCTAATCATGAAATTATAGGTCTAGGTGTGGGCAGTGAGGCTAATCATGAAATTATAGGTCTAGGTGTGGGCAGTGAGGCTAATGCCTGAAATTATAGGTCTAGGTGGGCAGTGAGGCTAATGCCTGAAATTATAGGTCTCGGTTTTAAAACTGTATCATGAGTGTCATTACAAAAGAACTGAATAAAACTTACACAAAATGTTTTTTCTTTACAATTAATTATTATAATTAATTTTAATCAGTGCAGCTGAATCCTGTCTTTTGTTTTTAAAAATTATAACAGCAGTTATTTTTCTCTTGTCTGAACATCAGCCCAAGTATAGACACAGACCCACGTGCAGCGTACTTCCGTCAGGCTGAGAATGGGATGTATGTGAGGATGGCTTTGATTGCTCTCATTCTAGCAGATGTTGAACTGCTCAGGAACAGATTTGGATGAGGAACTTACCATGCCACCTTATCAAGTCTTTGTTGGATTGCATTATCATTCCTAATGTTCCACATTTTCTGTCACATAAAGTCTTCACAATAATAATACCATCATGTAGGGCACTCCTGTTTAATTATTTTATATTTTCATGATTTGATGGGCCTAGTCATACAGTCTTATTGTTTTAGAAAGAGAGGAACACAGCTCACTAGACTTCATATATTTGACAATATCTGAGCTGGATTTCAGGGCACACGCTCCTGTCTCATTTCTTTAACAAATAGATATCTTGGTTGAAACATGTTCATCTGTTTTTTATGTGGTTTATTTTGTCTCATATCTTGAGTTGAAATGTGTTGGAGATGAAATCCTTGTGTAAGTTCCAAATAGAGAGTTTTGACTAATGAATCATCAAACATATTGTAGTTGGTAACTAAAGAGGTTCACTGTTGTAGCTGGTAATTAAATAGGTTCAGTTTTGTAGCTGGTAATTAAGAGGTTCAATGTTGTAGCTGGTAATTAATAGGTTCAATGTTGTAGCTGGTAATTAAGAGGTTCAATGTAGCTGGTAATTAAAAGGTTCAGTGTTGTAGCTGGTAATTAAATAGGTTCAGTGTTGTAGTTGGTAAATAAAAGAGGTTCAGTGTTGTAGTTGGTAAATAAAAGAGGTTCAGTTTTGTAGCTGGTAGCTAAAGAGGTTCAGTGTTGTAGCTGGTAACTAAAGAGGTTCAGTGCTGTAGCTGGTAACTAAAGAGGTTCAGTGCTGTAGCTGGTAACTAAAGAGGTTCAGTGCTGTAACTGGTAGCTGAAGATCTTCAATGTTGTAGCTGATAGCTGAAGAGGTTCAGTGTTGTAGCTGGTAACTAAAGAGGTTCAGTGTTGTAGCTGGTAACTAAAGAGGTTCAGTGTTGTAGCTGTAACTAAAGAGGTTTAGCGTTGTAGCTGGTAACTAAAGAGGTTCAGCATTGTAGCTGGTAACTAAAGAGGTTCCATATCCCAATCAGAACAATGATTGTAGTCACATGAAAGAAAACATTCTAAAACTATAACTTTGACAAGGCAAGCAGTCACAATCTGTAGACTAGTTTTTGTGAATAAGCTAAATTATGTCCAGTTGGTTATCATTATCATATCAATGAGATCAGTTCCTTGTGTGGAACAAGTTCTATGATGACTTCCAGCTCACTTGATAATGGTTAGCACAGCTGACTTTAAATGTCTTTCTTGTGCTAGATCTTGCCAAGATTGGGCCTCTTCTCTATGCATCTACTTGTGTGTTTGATGTTCAGTTTGCTGCTATCACCTGGTTTTTGTGAGGTAGCAGTTATGTTGAGAATATAGCAGTTTATATGAGATGTCCATGTAGGTTTTATCTTTACAAGTTTAGAGTCGATTTTTGAATCCTGGTGAATTTTAGATACAGTGAGTAAAATTTGAGCAAAGTACAATTTGAACAAAATACATTTGAATTCTAGAAAAGATCTTATATTGATGGGTTTCTTCTTTTGCTGCATTTGCTCAGTGACTTCATTGTCTACCCTTAAAGGATGCTAAGTGGTGATTTACAACAAGCTGCAATATCTGTGTTGTTGTGCTTTACAACAAGCTGCAATATCTGTGTTGTTGTGCTTTACAATATGCTGCAATATCTCCATCTTTGGTTTGCTAATCTTTTTACAGCAACACAGCAACAGCTCATTATAGCTGGTAGGCATTTAGGCTACAACAAAGAACTGTTACCTGTGTTCATATAGGCTACAACAAAGAACTGTTACCTTGTGTTCATATAGGCTACAACAAAGAACTGTTACCTTGTGTTCATATAGACTACAACAAAGAATTGTTACCTGTGTTCATATAGACTACAACAAAGAACTGTTACCTGTGTTCATATAGACTACAACAAAGAATTGTTACCTGTGTTCATATAGACTACAACAAAGAACTGTTACCTGTGTTCATATAGGCTACAACAAAGAACTGTTACCTGTGTTCATATAGGCTACAACAAAGAACTGTTACCTGTATTCATATAGGCTACAACAAAGAACTGTTACCTGTGTTCATATAGGCTACAACAAAGAACTGTTACCTGTATTCATATAGGCTACAACAAAGAATTATTACCTGTGTTCATATAGGCTACAAC
Organism: Megaustenia siamemsis; assembly: GCA_032433765.1. Lineage (NCBI taxonomy): Eukaryota > Metazoa > Mollusca > Gastropoda > Stylommatophora > Ariophantidae > Megaustenia > Megaustenia siamemsis. Next base: position 105,181,940 of record JAVIAB010000139.1, on the reverse strand, counting down.
AAAGAACTGTTACCTGTGTTCATATAGGCTACAACAAAGAACTGTTACCTGTGTTCATATAGGCTACAACAAAGAACTGTTACCTGTGTTCATATATGCTACAACAAAGAACTGTTACCTGTATTCATATAGGCTACAACAAAGAACTGTTACCTGTGTTCATATAGGCTACAACAAAGAACTGTTACCTGTATTCATATAGGCTACAACAAAAATTGTTACCTGTGTTCATATAGGCTACAACAAAGAACTGTTACCTGTGTTCATATAGGCTACAACAAAGAATTGTTACCTGTGTTCATATAGGCTACAACAAAGAATTGTTACCTGCGTTCATATAGACTACAACAAAGAATTGTTACCTGTGTTCATATAGGCTACAACAAAGAATTGTTACCTGTGTTCATATAGGCTACAACAAAGAATTGTTACCTGCGTTCATATAGGCTACAACAAAGAACTGTTACCTGTGTTCATATAGGCTACAACAAAGAACTGTTACTTGTGTTCATATAGGCTACAACAAAGAATTGTTACCTGTGTTCATATAGGCTACAACACAGAATTGTTACCTGTGTTCATATAGGCTACAACAAAGAATTGTTACCTGTGTTCATATAGGCTACTACAATACTCAGCTCCCACATCTGATGAGAGGAAGGGTTTGGTTGTAAATGTTTCACCTGTTTATAAACTAAATCAGGGTTAAACTTGTGTGGGATGTATCAGACAGTTACAAAGGGACATCTCAGGAGAGATCATTCAGTGGTAGTTCCATCTGGTAGTGAAAGGTACTGCTGACTAGGAAGTGAAACATTGTGTACAAGTCATCACCTGTTGTCATCTTTTATCCATGTTTCGAGTAATTGCTGTATTTGCCATGTCACAACAAATACTTACAATGTTTGGAGGAAACTTCCCCTCTCCCTACTTTTAGATGACATTTTGTTGCTGTAACTGCATTGAAGTTAATTTTTACTCAATTATTGTACACTTTACAATTTATGGAATCACCTATTTGATGTTATTGACATATCTTTTTTTGTGACATATCATAGCTTTTATTGTATTCTAAAGATCTCATGGAAAAGTGGAAATAAAAGTGAAATAAGATAAGGTGGTTTTAACATTCACGCTGGATGATGCAATCTGGCACTAGCCACCTGGGAGTGTGACTTTGTGTGTGTGGCAGAGATGGCTGACACTTCACTTGTGTATATAAAGATGAATCTCTCTGATATAGATTTTGTTTGATTCACTTTGTTGAAGAATGCAAAGCTCTCTTCAAATGTTTCTATTTGTGATACATGAACAATTCTGACCAACTACTTGTGTGTGTGTGTGATAGAAACTGGTGAGTTATGGGTATTTGTACAGCTACAGTTTTGTGAGAGGTTTGCATAAAGATTAAGTAAGGTTCTGATGTAATAGGGTTAGGGTTAGGAAAGAAAGAAATACAATTATGAGGATGACACAGAGACTAGTCAGACAAGCTCAAAATGAAAAGAAACAGAAGTAGGCCTGCATGATACATGTGGCAGGAATTTATTTGATAAGTGAAGCCTGGAAGCAGAGGCATGATATGGGTTTATTGCAGATCTAGTTAGCCCAGAGGTTAACTCTCACATGTGAAGTTATAAGTAGCTAAGAATTAGAGTGAGTGCATTGGCTGTATGTCCAAATACAGAAGAGGAATTCTTGATGCAGAAGTTTTAAATGGCAAGTGGGTGATTATTTGACTTGATACATTTTAACTCTAGGAGATTTATTTCTGTGGTATTTTAATTGCCTGGTTGTATTGTAGCAGATTTATTTGACTGGTAATTTTAGTTGTTGAGATAGCACGCTTGTTTGTAAGGTTTCAACCTGACAGGTTGTTGCACTAATTTTTTGTAGCTAAATCTTGTGTTTCTACTTTTATTTGGCTTGAAGTTGAAATGTTTTGTTTCCTTCCACCAAACTGATCAAAGTCATTATTCAAAGACAGATTAGCTGTGAGACATCTGCAGATGATCAGAGCAGTTGTGTCAGCCAGGACGATGATAACGATAGCTTGTGTGCTGTCAACAAAATAGGCAGGCCCATGTACCAGTCATGAGGGCTTAAAGTTTGTTCAAATGTGAGAGCACACCTACTTGCAGCAAACATCAGTTCAAGATATCTTCATCCTATAGCAGGTTTATATATGAAAGTTGAGATAGAAATTTCTCTATTTTTGTACATCTATAACTGTTACTTTAATACAAATCAGCTGTGAACAATTGGCATTATTTATGTGTAAGGTCATTATAGAACAACCACTTGATAGAACTCTATGTGTTGCATTTGTTTACCACAAGCTAGTGAAGTAGACACCATTGCCCCCACTTCCAAAAGTTTGTAAAATAATGTATTTGAGCATGTTTGATTGAATGATGTTATGGAAGTCTATACAATAAAATATGAGCCCCTGCATCAACAACTCAGGACTGCTCTTTGTTCCACTTGACTTCAGCCATCAGCAGTGACATCCCTGGCCTTGGGTGATGTTTTCTGTGTTAGTTATCCTGTCATTTTGTGGGTTGGCCCACTACCCATCTCAATAATTTATATCATCAAATGTGATCATTGATTTTGTGTGTACGGACCCTCGATCATGGCTTGTCATCAGTTGTACAAAATGTCATGTAAATTAGCAGGCCATTTGTGGATGATCATCTTGCCTGTGATGTTTGGTTTTCATCAAGGAGTCATTGAATCCATTGGTTCTTTTATCTACAGCCATGGTGGTTTGAAGTTTGTTATGTGACTGTGACACAAGAACTAAATATGATGAAGGCAGGGTTCGTTTCTTTGTGTACGCCAGCTTGATGTCTTAGTGAAGTCCCAAGGGACATGATTTTGTGTGAACATTTCCCTTATTGTTCACACCAGCAGCCATGTCCTCAGGTGTCCCACATTTATTGTCCAGAGTTTTGAAGTTTTTGAGCTACAATTGTTACTACCAATTTGGCCTGAGAGAAAGCCATTTTTGGTTTCTAACTACCAAGGCTTCTTTAACATGCACTCAGGACCTCCTGTTTCCCTTTTAGCTGGTATCCAAGAGGGTTAATCAGATCTCACTACCCAGAGAAGGTTAAACATCGGATCTCACTACCCAGAGGGCTAGACATTGGATCTCATTACCCAGAGATGGCTAGACATCAGATCTCACTATCCAGAGAGTACTAGACATTGGATCTCACTACCCAAGAGTACTAGACATTGGATCTCACTACCCAGAGAGTACTAGACATTGGATCTCACTACCCAGAGAGGGCTAGACATCAGATCTCACTAGCCAGAGAGGGCTATTCATCGGATCTCACTACCCAGAGAGGGCTAGACATCAGTTCTCACTACCCAGAGAGGGCTAGACATTGGTTCTCACTACACAGAGAGAGCTAGACATCGGATCTCACTACCCAGAGAGGGCTAGACATCGGTTCTCACTACCCAGAGAGAGCTAGACATCGGTTCTCACTACCCAGAGAGAGCTAGACATCGGTTCTCACACTACCAGAGTGGGCTAGACATCGGTTCTCACTACCCAGAGAGGGCTAGACATCGGTTCTCACTACCCAGAGGGGCTAGACATCGGTTCTCACTACCCAGAGAGAGATAGACATCGGTTCTCACTACCAGAGAGGGCTAGACATCGGATCTCACTACCCAGAGAGGGCTAGACATCGGTTCTCACTACCCAGAGAGGGCTAGACATCGGTTCTCACTACCCAGAGAGGGCTAGACATCAGTTCTCACTACCCAGAGAGGGCTAGACATCGGTTCTCACTACCCAGAGAGGGCTAGACATCGTTCTCACTACCCAGAGAGGGCTAGACATCGGATCTCACTACCTACCCAGAGAGGGCTAGACATCGGATCTCACTACCTACCAGAGAGGGCTAGACATCGGATCTCACTACTCAGAGAGGGCTAGACATCGGATCTCACTACCCAGAGAGGGCTAGACATCGGTTCTCACTACCCAGAGGGCTAGACATCGGTTCTCACTACCCAGAGAGGGCTAGACATCGGTTCTCACTACCCAGAGAGGACTAGACATCGTTCTCACTACCCAGAGAGGGCTAGACATCGGTTCTCACTACCCAGAGAGGGCTAGACATCGGTTCTCACTACCCAGAGAGGGCTAGACATCGGTTCTCACTATCCAGAGGGCTAGACATCGGTTCTCACTACCCAGAGAGGGCTAGACATCGGATCTCACTACCTACCCAGACGGTTCTCACACCCAGAGAGGGCTAGACATCGGTTCTCACTACCCAGAGAGGGCTAGACATCGGTTCTCACTACCCAAGAGGGCTAGACATCGGTTCTCACTACTACCCAGAGAGGGCTAGACATCGGTTCTCACTACCCAGAGGGCTAGACATCGGATCTCACTACCTACCCAGAGAGGGCTAGACATCGGTTCTCACTACCCAGAGAGGGCTAGACATCGGTTTCTCACTACCTACCCAGAGAGGGCTAGACATCGGTTCTCACTACCCAGAAGGGCTAGACATCGGTTCTCACTACCTACCCAGAGAGGGCTAGACATCGGTTTCTCACTACCCAGAGAGGGCTAGACATCGGTTCCTCACTACCCAGATAGGGCTAGGACATCGGTTCTCACACCTACCCAGAAAGGGCTAGACATCGGTTCTCACTACCCAGAGAGGGCTAGACATCGGTTCTCACTACCCAGAGAGGGCTAGACATCGGTTCTCACTACCCAGAGGGGCTAGACATCGGTTCTCACTACCAGAGAGGGTTAGACTCAGAGAGCAGGGTGGGTTAAAATACATATGAATTTGATTTTTTTTTTATGTCATCTGTGATGGGAATCAACCTGGGAGCTTCTTGCCTGAGGCTGATGTCTTACCTCTAGACCATCTAGTCCCACAATGAAGATTGTGCAGGACACATGAACTAACCAGAATTCATCGTTCTTGACATGTTTATTTGGTAATTATGAACACATTTGGCATGTTAACAAAAAAAAGAAATGTCAGTGAACACACAGTTGACAAAAATGAATTCACAAATATTACATCATTCTCTCCCCTGTTGAAGCTAAGAACAGACACTATGCTTAAACTGTACACAGGAAAGGACAATTGTAACTTTTGATTAAGATTGACCTACATGTGACACAACTCAGCATTGACTATTGCATGTCTCTGATTCTTCTATCAGAATAATGAAGAAAACCATGATGATGTGTGCGACTTCATCATCATGACAAAGTATTATTTTCATACTGTCCATCACATACACATATCACATTTGACTACCTCTTCTGTCAAATCATATATTTCACACTCCATCTTCCACCAAGTAACTCTATTTCACACTCCATCTCACACCAGTACTCTATTTCACACTCCATCTTCATACAAAATACTCTTATTTCACACTCCATCTTCACACAAAGTACTCTATTTCACACTCCATCTCCACACAAAGTACTCTATGTCACACTCCATCTTCACACACAAAGTACTCTATATTTCACACTCAATCTTCACATAAAGTACTCTTATTTCACACAAAGTACTCTATATTTCACACTCCATCTTCACACAAAGTACTCTACATTTCACACTAAATCTTCACACTTCATTTTCACACAAAGTACTCTACATTTCACACTCCATTTTCACACAAAGTACTCTATTTCACACTCCATCTTCACACAAAGTATACTCTATTTCACATTCCATCTTCATACAAAGTATCCTATTTCACATTCCATCTTCATACAAAGTATCCTATTCACATTCCATCTTCACACAAAGTACTCTATTTCACACAGCCATCTTCATACAAAGTACTCTATTTCACATTCCATCTTCATACAAAGTACTCTTTCACATTCCATCTTCATACAAAGTACTCTATTTCACATTCCATCTTCATACAAAGTACTCTATTTCACACTCCATCTTCACACAAAGTACTCTATATTTCACTTTCCATCTTCACACAAAGTACTCTATTTCACATTCCATCTTCATACAAAGTACTCTATTTCACATTCCATCTTCATACAAAGTACTCTATTTCACATTCCATCTTCACACAAAGTACTCTATTTCACACTCCATCTTCACACAAAATACTCATATTTCACTTTCCATCTTCACACAAAGTGCTCACAAACAAAATGGTTACCTTGATCTAAAGTTTCAAAAACATTTCCTTGTGTAATGACCTGCATAACCTTCTCAGTTGTTGCTGTCCCTGTGGGCTCTGGATGAGCAGACATTTCTAACTCTCAGCCATTGATTTGAATAACCAGATATGAATGTTTTAGCACATGACAGGCTGTAGAGTCATGTCTAATTGACTGGGAGCCGCTCTCAACCGCAGCATTTTATTTTAGGGGGACAGAAACAATACTACAGTTATGCAAATAATTATTGGTAGCAATATTTGTACATTAATCAAGGAGAACTACTGATAAAACTGTAATCTAATTCCATCACAAATGATCTGTGCTGTGAATAACAAGAAAGTCTATTTGATGATGCCAATAAGTTAGACAACCTATTTGGAATCATAGGCAGAATCAAATGCTGGCTTCCCTGAGATAATGCAATCATCTGCATAAATGACATTACTATCATCAAATTTGCTTAGCAACAACAAAATAAATTTGACAAACACTGATTGATAAAACATTTGTATAAATCATAAATGTACATCATGCACATCACACTGCCAGGTCATAAAACATGAAATGCTCACCAAAATAGAATGGCAGGTGTTTCCATCTCAGACAAGGCACTTTCTCCACAGCAACGGCCTGGCTGTGGTCAAATCTTGATGTGCTACTACTCTCTTGAGTGAAAAATGTGATTGTGCTACTCTCTTGAAGAAAAATGTGTTTGTGCTACTCTCTTGAGTGAAAAATGTGTTTGTGCTACTCTCTTGAGTGAAAATGTGATTGTGCTAATCTCTTGAGTGAAAAATGTGATTGTGCTACTCTCTTGAGTGAAAAATGTGATTGTGCTAATCTCTTGAATGAAAAATGTGATAGTGCTACTCTCTTGAGTGAAAAATGTGATTGTGCTACTCTCTTGAGTGAAAAATGTGATTGTGCTACTCTCTTGAATGAAAAATGTGATTGTGATACTCTCTTGAGTGAAAAATGTGATTGTGCTACTCTCTTGAGTGAAAAATGTGATTGTGCTACTCTCTTGAGTGAAAAATGTGATTGTGCTACTCTCTTGAGTTAAAAATGTTATTGTGCTACTCTCTTGAAGGAAAAAACTTACACAAATTTTAGAAAGTGAAATTATTTCTTCTCTCTCTTCCCCCCCCCCCCCTTTCCCCTCAATGGGCTCACCATTTATTGGAGCTTCTATGTACACAAGTGATCACTACAGGAACTCATCAATAAATGTTACAAATACTGCCCTATCCAGTTGTATTCATAAAACATGTCATACACATTCACAGTTTAATAACATGCAAAACTATATCATACCAGTTTTCCTGTTGGACGATATTCTGTGAGCATTCTCTGCTTGGGTTCAAGATGTGTGAAGAGTTACCCCAAGCTGAAGTGCTTGTTACTAGGCATGTTGCAGTGATCACAGGAAACAAGATTTGAGAAAGGCATTATAAAAGAGGAGACAATATGTCTGAAGTACTCTACAAGATAATGACAGATAGTTTTAGCTTCATTAATAAATCAAGACTGAACAAAGCAAAGTTTTCATTCAAACACAAAACAGTCAATGAAATATACTGGAAGTCAAACATTAAAAGCTGACAGTGATCAGCTCAGAAATGGATGGAGTGTCAAATAGGAGAGAGAACATGACAACATAGAAACATTCTAGGTTCAGAAAACCAAAATTCGCAACTCTCAAAGGTGGTTTAACTACAATCATTGGAAGAGCAGAGATAGTGACAGCTATATCTGGGGGGGGGGGGGGGGGGGGGGGGGAGAGTCAATAACTACATGTACCTGGGATGATGGGCTGTCAATAACTACATGTACCTGGGACTATCTATCTATCTATTGACCTTTCGAGCCGTAACCGGCCCATAGGGCGTAGACCAAGATACACCTTCACTTATATGAATTTTTGTTCTAGCAGTTTTCTTTTAAAGATATTTTATCAATCTCGCCATCTGTCTCTGTTCTGTGCAAGCATTCTATCTCATTGAGGGAGGCCGACTCCTGCTGCTCTTGCCTCTCTCATCAATGTTCTTCTCAGTGTCTCCCTGGTCTTCCTCTTTTTCTTTTACCTGTTGTTTCCCATATGAGGGCTTGCCTTTGCTATTCGATTATTATCTCTTCTCATCACATGTCCAAACGTATGACCACGTCTTTTTCTTTATTACTGAAGATATTAGTGTTGATTGGCGATTTCTCTAATTTCCCAGTTTGTTTTGAATTCGTTCCATTCTATACCAAGTATTTTCCTTAGGACATTTATTTCGAATGCGTTCAACTTTGTTTCTATATCTCTTGTTGTTTCCAGCTTTCACACGCATACCTGGGACTGGTGGACTGTCAATAACTACATGTACCTGGGATGGTGGGCTGTCAATAACTACATGTACCTGAGCTAATGAGCTGTCAATAACTACATGTACCTGTGGACTGTCAATACTACTTGTATCTGGGGATGATGGGCTGTCAATAACTACATGTACCTGGAGCTAATGGGCTGTCAATAACTACATGTACCTGGAGCTAATGAGCTGTCAATAACTACATGTACCTGGGGATGATGGGCTGTCAATAACTACATGTACCTGGACTGGTGGACTGTCAATAACTACATGTACCTGGGATGGTGGGCTGTCAATAACTACATGTACCTGGAGCTAATGAGCTGTCAATAACTACATGTACCTGGTGGTGGACTGTCAATAACTACTTGTATCTGGGGATGATGGGCTGTCAATAACTACATGTACCTGGAGCTAATGGGCTGTCAATAACTACATGTACCTGGAGCTAATGAGCTGTCAATAACTACATGTACCTGGTGGACTGTCAATAACTACTTGTATCTGGGGATGATGGGCTGTCAATAACTACATGTACCTGGGATGTGGGCTGTCAATAACTACATGTACCTGGTGGACTGCCAATAACTACTTGTATCTGGGGATGATGGGCTGTCAATAACTACTTGTACCTGGAGCTAATGGACTGTCAATAACTACATGTACCTTGGGATGATGGGCTGTCAATAACTACATGTACCTGGGTATGATGGACTGTCAATAACTACATGTACCTGGGTATGATGGGCTGTCAATAACTACATGTACCTGGGACTGGTGGACTGTCAATAACTACATGTACCTGGGTATGATGGGCTGTCAATAACTACATGTACCTGGGTATGATGGGCTGTCAATAATTACATGTACCTGGGGCTAATGGGCTGTCAATAACTACATGTACCTGGGCTAATGGGCTGTCAATAACTACATGTACCTGGGGTAATGGGCTGTCAATAACTACTTGTACCTGGGCTAATGGGATGTCAATACTACTTGTACCTGGGGCTAATGGGCTGTCAATAACTACATGTACCTGGGTATGATGGGATGTCAATAACTACATGTACCTGGGGCTAATGGGCTGTCAATAACTACTTTATCTGGGGATGATGGGCTGTCAATAACTACTTGTACCTGGAGCTAATGGACTGTCAATAACTACATGTACCTGGGATGATGGGCTGTCAATAACTACATGTACCTGGGGATGATGGGCTGTCAATAACTACATGTACCTGGAGCTAATGGCTGTCAATAACTACATGTACCTGGTGGACTGCCAATAACTACTTGTATCTGGGATGATGGCTGTCAATAACTACTTGTACCTGGACTAATGGACTGTCAATAACTACATGTACCTGGGATGATGGGCTGTCAATAACTACATGTACCTGGGTATGATGGCTGTCAATAACTACATGTACCTGGGACTGGTGGACTGTCAATAACTACATGTACCTGGGTATGATGGGCTGTGTGAACTATCAATAACTACATGTACCTGGGTATGATGGGCTGTCAATAATTACATGTACCTGGGGCTAATGGGCTGTCAATAACTACATGTACCTGGTCTAATGGGCTGTCAATAACTACATGTACCTGGGGCTAATGGGCTGTCAATAACTACTTGTACCTGGGGCTAATGGGATGTCAATAACTACTTGTACCTGGGGCTAATGGGCTGTCAATAACTACATGTACCTGGGTATGATGGGATGTCAATAACTACATGTACCTGGGGCTAATGGGCTGTCAATAACTACTTGTACCTGGGCTAATGGGCTGTCAATAACTACATGTACCTGGGCTAATGGGCTGTCAATAACTACTTGTACCTGGGGCTAATGGGCTGCCAATAACTACATGTACCTGGGTATGATGGGATGTCAATAACTACATGTACCTGGGGCTAATGGGCTGTCAATAACTATATGTACCTGGGGCTAATGGGCTGTCAATAACTACATGTACCTGGGCTAATGGGCTGTCAATAACTACTTGTACCTGGGTATGATGGGTTGTCAATAACTACATGTACCTGGGGATGATGGGCTGTCAATAACTACATGTACCTGGAGCTAATGGGCTGTCAATAACTACATGTACCTGGGTATGATGAGCTGTCAATAACTACATGTACCTGGGTATGATGAGCTGTCAATAACTACATGTACCTGGGGCTATGGGCTGTCAATAACTACTTGTACCTGGGATGATGGCTGTCAATAACTACATGTACCGGGGATGATGGGCTGTCAATAACTACTTGTACCTGGAGCTAATGGGCTGTCAATAACTACATGTACCTGGGACTGATGGACTGTCAATAACTACTTGTACCTGGGACTGGTGGACTGTCAATAACTACTTGTACCTGGGCTGGTGGACTGTCAATAACCACTTGTACCTGGGACTGGTGGACTGTCAATAACTACATGTACCTGGGCTGGTGGACTGTCAATAACTACATGTACCTGGGATTGGTGGACTGTCAATAACTACATGTACCTGGGAGTGGTGGACTGTCAATAACTACTTGTACCTGGGACTGTGGACTGTCAATAACTACATGTACCTGGGACTGGTGGACTGTCAATAACTACTTGTACCTGGGACAGTGGACTGTCAATAACTACTTGTACCTGGGACAGGTGGACTGTCAATAACTACTTGTACCTGGGACAGGTGGACTGTCAATAACTACATGTACCTGGGACTGATGTGGCTGTCAATAACTACATGTACCTGAGACTGGTGGACTGTCAATAACTACATGTACCTGGGACTGGTGGACTGTCAATAACTACTTGTACCTGGGACTGGTGGACTGTCAATAACTACTTGTACCTGGGACTGGTGGACTGTCAATAACTACATGTACCTGGGACTGGTGGACTGTCAATAACTACTTGTACCTGGGACTGGGGACTGTCAATAACTACTTGTACCTAGGACTGGTGGACTGTCAATAACTACATGTACCTAGGACTGGTGGACTGTCAATAACTACATGTACCTGGACTGGTGGACTGTTAATAACTACTTGTACCTAGGACTGGTGGACTGTCAATAACTACTTGTACCTGGGACTGATGGACTGTCAATAACTACATGTACCTGGGACTGGTGGACTGTCAATAACTACATGTACCTGGGACTGGTGGACTGTCAATAACTACTTGTACCTAGGACTGGTGGACTGTCAATAACTACTTGTACCTGGGACTGATGGACTGTCAATAACTACTTGTACCTGGACTGGTGGACTGTCAATAACTACTTGTACCTAGGACTGGTGGACTGTCAATAACTACTTGTACCTGGGACTGATGAACTGTCAATAACTACTTGTACCTGGGACTGATGGACTGTCAATAACTACTTGTACCTGGGACTGATGGACTGTCAATAACTACATGTACCTGGGACTGGTGGACTGTCAATAACTACATGTACCTGGGACTGGTGGACTGTCAATAACTACTTGTACCTGGACTGGTGGACTGTCAATAACTACATGTACCTGGGACTGGTGGACCTGTCAATAACTACATGTACCTGGGACTGGTGGACTGTCAATAACTACTTGTACCTAGGACTGGTGGACTGTCAATAACTACTTGTACCTGTGACTGATGGACTGTCAATAACTACTTGTACCTGGGGCTCATGGACTGTCAATAACTACTTGTACCTAGACTGGTGGACTGTCAATAACTACTTGTACCTGTGACTGATGGACTGTCAATAACTACTTGTACCTGGGGCTCATGGACTGTCAATAACTACTTGTACCTGGGACTGATGGACTGTCAATAACTACTTGTACCTGGAGCTAATGGGCTGTCAATAACTACATGTACCTGGTGGACTGTCAATAACTACTTGTATCTGGGGATGATGGGCTGTCAATAACTACATGTACCTGGAGCTAATGGGCTGTCAATAACTACATGTACCTGGTGGACTGCCAATACTACTTGTATCTGGGGATGATGGGCTGTCAATAACTACTTGTACCTGGAGCTAATGGGCTGTCAATAACTACATGTACCTTGGGATGATGGGCTGTCAATAACTACATGTACCTGGTATGATGGGCTGTCAATAACTACATGTACCTGGGACTGGTGGACTGTCAATAACTACATGTACCTGGGTATGATGGGCTGTCAATAACTACATGTACCTGGGGATGATGGCTGTCAATAACTACATGTACCTGGGACTGGTGGACTGTCAATAACTACATGTACCTGGGGATGGTGGGCTGTCAATAACTACATGTACCTGGAGCTAATGAGCTGTCAATAACTACATGTACCTGGTGGACTGTCAATAACTACTTGTATCTGGGGATGATGGGCTGTCAATAACTACATGTACCTGGAGCTAATGGGCTGTCAATAACTACATGTACCTGGTGGACTGCCAATAACTACTTGTATCTGGGGATGATGGGCTGTCAATAACTACTTGTACCTGGAGCTAATGGACTGTCAATAACTACATGTACCTGGGTATGATGGGCTGTCAATAACTACATGTACCTGGGACTGGTGGACTGTCAATAACTACATGTACCTGGGTATGATGGGCTGTCAATAACTACATGTACCTGGGTATGATGGGCTGTCAATAATTACATGTACCTGGGGCTAATGGGCTGTCAATAACTACATGTACCTGGGTCTAATGGGCTGTCAATAACTACATGTACCTGGGCTAATGGGCTGTCAATAACTACTTGTACCTGGGGCTAATGGATGTCAATAACTACTTGTAATTGGGGCTAATGGGCTGTCAATAACTACATGTACCTGGGTATGAGGGATGTCAATAACTACATGTACCTGGGGCTAATGGGCTGTCAATAACTATATGTACCTGGGGCTAATGGGCTGTCAATAACTACATGTACCTGGGGCTAATGGGCTGTCAATAACTACTTGTACCTGGGTATGATGGGCTGTCAATAACTACTACATGTACCTGGGGATGATGGGCTGTCAATAACTACATGTACCTGGAGCTAATGGGCTGTCAATAACTACATGTACCTGGTGGACTGTCAATAACTACTTGTATCTGGGATGATGGGCTGTCAATAACTACATGTACCTGGAGCTAATGGGCTGTCAATAACTACATGTACCTGGTGACTGCCAATAACTACTTGTATCTGGGGATGATGGGCTGTCAATAACTACTTGTACCTGGAGCTAATGGACTGTCAATAACTACATGTACCTTGGGATGATGGGCTGTCAATAACTACATGTACCTGGGTATGATGGGCTGTCAATAACTACATGTACCTGGGACTGGTGGACTGTCAATAACTACATGTACCTGGGTATGATGGGCTGTCAATAACTACATGTACCTGGGTATGATGGGCTGTCAATAATTACATGTACCTGGGGCTAATGGGCTGTCAATAACTACATGTACCTGGGTCTAATGGGCTGTCAATAACTACATGTACCTGGGGCTAATGGGCTGTCAATAACTACTTGTACCTGGGGCTAATGGGATGTCAATAACTATTTGTACCTGGGCTAATGGGCTGTCAATAACTACATGTACCTGGGTATGATGGGATGTCAATAACTACATGTACCTGGGGCTAATGGGCTGTCAATAACTATATGTACCTGGGGCTAATGGGCTGTCAATAACTACATGTACCTGGGGCTAATGGGCTGTCAATAACTACTTGTACCTGGGTATGATGGGCTGTCAATAATTACATGTACCTGGGGATGATGGGCTGTCAATAACTACATGTACCTGGAGCTAATGGGCTGTCAATAACTACATGTACCTGGTGGACTGTCAATAACTACTTGTATCTGGGATGATGGGCTGTCAATAACTACATGTACCTGGAGGCTAATGGGCTGTCAATAACTACATGTACCTGGTGGACTGCCAATAACTACTTGTATCTGGGATGATGGGCTGTCAATAACTACTTGTACCTGGAGCTAATGGACTGTCAATAACTACATGTACCTTGGGATGATGGGCTGTCAATAACTACATGTACCTGGGATTGATGGGCTGTCAATACTACATGTACCTGGGACTGGTGGACTGTCAATACTACATGTACCTGGGTATGATGGGCTGTCAATAACTACATGTACCTGGGGATGTGGGCTGTCAATAACTACATGTACCTGGACTGTGGACTGTCAATAACTACATGTACCTGGGGATGGTGAGCTGTCAATAACTACATGTACCTGGAGCTAATGAGCTGTCAATAACTACATGTACCTGGGTGGCTGTCAATAACTACTTGTATCTGGGGATGATGGGCTGTCAATAACTACATGTACCTGGAGCTAATGGGCTGTCAATAACTACATGTACCTGGTGGACTGCCAATAACTACTTGTATCTGGGGATGATGGGCTGTCAATAACTACTTGTACCTGGAGCTAATGGACTGTCAATAACTACATGTACCTGGGTATGATGGGCTGTCAATAACTACATATACCTGGGACTGGTGGACTGTCAATAACTACATGTACCTGGGTATGATGGGCTGTCAATAACTACATGTACCTGGGTATGATAGGCTGTCAATAATTACATGTACCTGGGCTAATGGGCTGTCAATAACTACATGTACCTGGGTCTAATGGGCTGTCAATAACTACATGTACCTGGGGCTAATGGGCTGTCAATAACTACTTGTACCTGGGGCTAATGGGATGTCAATAACTACTTGTACCTGGGCTAATGGGCATCAATAACTACATGTACCTGGGTATGATGGGATGTCAATAACTACATGTACCTGGGCTAATGGGCTGTCAATAACTATATGTACCTGGGCTAATGGGCTGTCAATAACTACATGTACCTGGGGCTAATGGGCTGTCAATAACTACTTGTACCTGGGTATGATGCTGTCAATAAACTACATGTACCTGGGATGGATGGACTGTCAATAACTACATGTACCTGGAGCTAATGGGCTGTCAATAACTACATGTACCTGGTGGACTGTCAATACTACTTGTATCTGGGGATGTGTGCTGTCAATAACTACATGTACCTGGAGCTAATGGGCTGTCAATAACTACATGTACCTGGTGGACTGCCAAAACTACTTGTATCTGGGGATGATGGGCTGTCAATAACTACTTGTACCTGGAGCTAATGGACTGTCAATAACTACATGTACCTTGGGATGATGGGCTGTCAATAACTACATGTACCTGGTATGATGGGCTGTCAATAACTACATGTACCTGGGACTGGTGGACTGTCAATAACTACATGTACCTGGGTATGATGGGCTGTCAATAACTACATGGTACCTGGGTATGATGGGCTGTCATAATTACATGTACCTGGGGCTAATGGACTGTCAATACTACATGTACCTGGGTCTAATGGGCTGTCAATAACTACATGTACCTGGGGCTAATGGGCTGTCAATAACTACTTGTACCTGGG